>VXAL01016943.1:971983-997678 GCA_013399475.1 Chauna torquata
GTGGTGCTTAGCTGCCTGCTGGGTTAAACAACAACTTGGTACAAGTCTGTAAAAAGAGGCATGTAAAGAGTCACTGACCTTTGGACATGCCTTGGCTTAAGTGAAATAAATCACAGCTCCTCACCCAGATATTTTGCATTGAAGAGCTGCCATACTGGTTGTAGAGCAGAAGGAGGGTGGGTAGCCAAGGCTGACAAGAACAGCATGGCGTCCAGCTAAGTCGGTCAGTCTGGCAGAGAACTTGATCAGCCAAGGAGTTAGCAGCAGCAAGCATTATGTGTTTATGGTCTAGGAGCTGGGATGAGGCATTTTGTCCTCTGACCAGAGAAAGAAGGTATGTAGGACTACAGTATTCCCTTGAAAACGTCTTTGTTGATAGCTCACGTTTCATCCCTTTCTGATGCTGTTACAAAGGTGGCGCATGAGGAGAGTGCATCCTATAGAGAAGGAGAGAGATATGGCAAGGACAGAACACTAGCATGTGAGCAGTGACCAAACCTTAGCTTGGAGAAGGAGTGAAGAAAGGAGCAGTTTGTCCCCCTTCAGGTACCAAAAAGCACACTTTTGCAGGTTTTCATTCTCCTTTCTTTCCTATTTAGAACAAACTGGATGAAGGGAGATAGGTTGACAAAAGCCATAGCTAAAGGGGCACTTTTTTTTTTTTTTAATATACCGAGCTTTCTACTTGCAGAGTGGGTCAGTTCAACTCACTGATCCAACAGAAAATTGACTCATTTTCCTTCAGATCAGTGAACTGAACTGGGAAGTGGCTGGGGGAGGGGGAAGGTCATCATAGACTAGATATTAGTGGAAACTACTCCTCCTCTGAAGCAAATTGCTCTTGAATTACAAGTATGGTATTTGGGGTGATAGGAGCACGGACAGAAACAGCTACTTGAAGCTCAGTCCAGAGATAAAGGTGAGTGCTGGAAAACAGAAGACTTGGAAAGGTTGCTGATTCTCCTTTTGACAAAGACATTATTATTTGGATAAGGAGAGAGAGGCCATACAGTGCAATGGGTGGGCTGGGGGGAGAGGGAGAAATTGAACAGAATCATTAATCACAACTAGGTTATTAAAAACTTTCCACTCAAAATCAAAGTAAGTAAAAGCCACACCTGACTTGGGGAAAGGAAAGATGTTAGAGGCTGTGCCCTCCTGCAGGCGAAATCTGCCCCAGGACTGGGGATGGATACTCGAACTTCCATCAGAGAAACAGTGTGACGCTCTAGGCAGGACACACACTGAGTGCTCGGAGTCATCTTGCCTGCTCGCGCTGCTCGCAGTGTGTGTGTTGATCAGCATCAGCCGAGCAGGGCGGCAAGGGTGGCTCTGTGTTTGCCCCCCCAAATGTGAGGGAGAGATATGAGTGTGACAAGTGTAAGAGGCAACTATGGTAGATGTCAATATTCACAGGAAAATCACAACCCCAGTGAAGGTGCTGCGGGCCTGGTTGGTTGCTGTATCGGGCACGGCCATAAGAGGGAAGTGTGTGCTCAGGCATCAGGTGCCTTTCTCCCTGCGAGAGCAGTCCCAGCTCGGCTGGTTGTAGGCTCTGCAGGCAGTGCGGACTCCGCCCGTGTCCCACCTCCTGTGCACTGCAGGGCTCAAAGCGAGGCCTGTGCTTCTGGAGGTGTCTGAGGTCAGCCCCAGTCAGGCTGCAGGTAGCAATGATGGGGATGGACAGAGAGGGGAGCTGGGGTGGGAATGTGAACTGCAATGTGCAGGTGCCTGTCACATCTCGGAGACAGGGGAGGATGAGGTGTATAACCCTGACCAGTACTGGGAGAACTGGGGCCGCCTTGTCCAGAGGTGCTGGGCAGCCAGGTGGGGAAATCTCACTTCAGCTGTACCCTCACGTGTACATCAGATCACTGGTTGCATTAGCTGGATCACACTCAGGGCATTCAGGCTTGAGGATGTTGATGCTGGAGAGCTTCTAGGAGGGGTAGGGAAGCTCAAGAGAAAAAGAGTTGAAGTAAGCTGGGTGAGCTTGAGAGGTTTACAAAGAGGAGCATAGGTCCAAAAGGATACGGGCAGGCATCCCTGCCAGCTCTCTAAGGGAAACGTTTTACCTGGGGCGGTTCTCAGAGCATTTTGTAGGCCACATGAATATAGCACACAAGCTATATATATATATATACCAGCAACAAGTGGGACATGGTTGTTAGCAACCCATAGGACCCTGATGGCTGTCACCCTCATGAGATGGGCAGCCCATGACCATTTGCTAAGTGCTAGTTAAAACTCACTGCAGCACAAGGCAGAAAAGAACACTGGTACTGTGTGATATGGGAACTTCAGGCTCCAGCAGGTCTGTGCCTGCTGGCTCCAGCGGGCCCATGTTAGCTGGAGCTGTCGTGTGTGTATGGCTGAGGAGTTTCTACTTGCCACCTGACCTGGCTGAGGGCTGGTCTGTGCCCACCACAGTAACACTGCCCAAGCTCTAACCATGCCAGCACCTTCTGGAAGAACTGGGGGAACCTGTCATGGCAGGGGTAGCTCTGGAGAGGTCTCCAGGCTGCCTGGTGGTGTAAATGAGATCTGAGTTTGAGCTGTTTGATAGGGGGTGATACCTGGCTGTTGCATAGCAGAGGGGTTAGGGACGCAGCTCACGGCTCCTATCTGCTGTGCTCCTACTATGCTATGAAATCAGTTGCTGCTGTTCTGTGCTTCTGCTTCCCTGCTATCAGCAGGGAGCCAGGCCTTCCTCCAGGGACCCACAGGGTGCTTTGAGTAGAAACAGAATTGAGATTGATTTCCTGTAGTTATCTGCCAAGAAATGTTAGCAGCAGGGTCCAGTCAGGGGCACCAAATGACCTGACCACCAGCGTCCCATGAGTTTGTACTGCAGAGAGGCACACGATCTTGTTATAGATCTGTTTCTCAGGGACGTTTTTTCCTTAGAGGCAGAAATAGAGGAAAGTAAATGAGACAGATTTCAATTTATTCCTTGTTCATGCCACTGAATCAAAACAAAACACATCCAAGAATAAACTGCACAAGAGCTGTAGGCAGGTGTTGTGGCAAGGCTGGGGGAGACAGGGAGTGTGCATCTTTTGACAGCTGGCTGAGCATGCGTTGGTTTTGTGCTTTTAAAGCATCTTATGCCTGTGTAGCAGAGGGACCTATAGTTGTAGGAGCAGGGGCTGCAAGCCTGCCTGGTTGTCTAAAGGCACGGGGGAAATGAGCAGGAGAGAGCTGAGGGAATGTGTACTGCTCAGCACACGCGTGTTGCGTGCATCATATATGGGGGCGGGGGGGTGTTGCACAGCAGGGGATATGGTACCTCTGTGCCCTGTGCGTGGAGTGCCTATGGGCCGCGGGGCTGCTCTGTGTGCGGTTACACGTGCAGTGCGCTGCCTGCGCTGCGCGCAGGGCAGATGTGCGGGAATGGCTGCAGGTAAGGACACGAGAGGCTACTTTGCAGTTAAATGAAGTGAAGCATTTCCATGGCGACCACACTCTCCTCTCCCTGCCAGGTGCCAGGATCCCAGGCAATAATGTTTGTGTGTTATTCTGGAATGCCCAGACCCACTCTCCCTCTTTTGAGAATGGGTGAGGACTGTGCTGCCCCCTCTCCAGATTGGGGGAGTGGTAAACACAGGGATGTGGGGTTGCTTTTGTGCACTCCATTTTTCAGTAGAAGGGGGGCACCGTCTGGGTACCTTCTATGCTAGTGGCTGGTGCAGTGCACAGACAGAAGGGCTGGGGTTTGAATTGCTGCATTATTGTCCCCAGTGTCCTCAAGAGCAGTGAAGTCAGCCCGTTGGCAGTTCTTAGGTACATAATGTGCACGTGCAGAGAGCTGTCTGCTGGAGCACCTTGCACCCACACCGCAAGAGGGGTGCTCTAGGGAGCATCACTGTGAACAACTTCAGCCCTAGCACCACCAGGAGCTTGGAGCTCACCAGTGATAGGTACTGCAAGACTCTAAGGACAAAGCAACTGTGCACCATAGAATAATGCCTCCCTGCACCTAGTGTATTCACATTTGCTGTTAGTGCCCACACAGGTTGTGTTTTCTGTTCTTACTGAGTTGGATCAGATCATGTTCTGTGCTATAGCCCCTGGCAAAGAAAGTATGGCTGCATCTTCCAGGGACCAGAGGAGCTAAGATGCATTCTTCAGAGACCTTATTCCTTTCATCTTCAGAGACCTTATTCCTTTCATCTTCGGAGGGCTTAATTCTTTCATCAGCTCTCTAGGTTTAGTACTCAGTGGTCTGTGAGGCCATGTAAATCATCTCCCTCCTGTGCTCTCAGTTGAAGGTTTGGGGAGCAGGCTGCTTTGTGGGCTGTGGGAAAAAAAATGGAAAAAGAAAGTCTTTGTAGCCTGAAATGCTTGGGCTAGGGAGGAACACTGATGCATCTTGTACAGACCCATACGCAAAAGCTAGAAAGAACAAACCAAGTAAATAGTCGCTCCAGTCTTGTAGGCTGAAGTGCCACAGGAGACCAGAGAGGTGCTGTAGACCAGAAGGTAGGTCATCACATCCCTTCTGCTGCACTGGAACATCGCAGACATGCAGAACATAGCTAGAGGCAAAGTTTCAGTGCTCCTCACTGATGTGCCTATTGTAGCATATTCCACTGAATACTCACCTTTTCCCTTAACGGCTTTTTGTTTAAAGCACAGAAAAGCATGCAAGACACAGACAAACAGGTATTGTCATCTTGCAGAGGTCTGGCAAAAGAACAGATAGCTGCACTTCAGTGAAAGTGAAACAATCTCTCTACTCAGCAGAGATTTGCTAATTTGCGCTGTCATAAGCTGTCATTGGAAACATATTTTTAAATGAAAAAGCAAGGAAATGATGCAAAATAGATTTGAGCATATTCCAGGAGATAGCTAAATTTTTTTATAGTGAAAACCAATAATAGATCAGTCTGTGTGCTATGAACATCTCATCACAAAAATACACCATGGGAGGCTTCTGCTATCTATTCTTGGCTGAGCACTGACCTTGGCTATTAGATCTCAATTAAGCAACTTTATGACTAATGTTTCTTTCTCTCTACTGCTTTTCTGCTGCAGAAAATAATATTCAACGATATTCAATGCTGAGTACCTACACACTTAGTCTCCAGATGGGACCCATGGTTTCTTGGTAGGCTCCATGTCACCTGAAAAAAACAGCATTTTTTGTGTGAATTCCAGGAAAAGGAGATATTAAAGATCTGTGGAGCCAGGGATTGCAGCCTTCAGCATCGAGCAGCCTCTGCTGTTCCCTAAAAAGTATGCAGTGATCATTGCAGCTACAGGGAAGGGGTGAGTAAGCCATAGGGATTAGAAAGAGCATGCCATATCTTCACTTCTTTATGCTTGCTCACCTGGCATCCTTCTTTCCTTTAATTTCTCTCCTATCGTTTTGTCCTAGGAGAAGGGAAGAACTGACAGTGGATTAGATAACGGTAACGATAAGACTATGCAAGATTTGCCTTGCTGCATAAAACTCCTGTGATGAGGAGGGAGATGTCTGCAGACCGATTCCACTTTCAGTCCAGGTAAATGCTGAAGCATCAAAGCACCATGCCAAACCCAGATTTCTCCCAGAGCACAAGGACAGCACTGGGCCAGGAAGGGCTTAGAGATCATATCTCTACACTTCTGTTTGACATCCAGCAGAAGCAGCCCCAAAACAGTTGTTGGAGAGGCGTGCTTCTGCCATTCACAAGTGAGGTCAGGGTGTTAGGAGGGCATGAGGAGTCCTCACTACCAGCTGATTGTGTGTGTTACCCACAGTTGGGATTCAGGCAGGGAACAGGTGACATAGTAGCATCTTGGCTACAAAGATGGAGGAGGCAGTGGGAAAATGACAGATTTTGTTGCCCTTGTAGCACTGCTTGGAGGGAAGAGTGAGGGGAAAAAATGATTTGTGAACAAGGATATACCAACTCCTACAAACTGCCAGCCCTGTGAGGGGAGAAAAAGAGATGCCATGTTATCACCAGCACTGGGATGAGAACTTGGCAAGCAACGTCAGTGTGAAGAGTAGAGGATGGGTCTCCTACATGGTGGAACAAAACCCTTGCTTTGAAAGGACCTGTGACATGTTTTCGGCTCTCTGGGCTGAAAAAGGGGCATATTTGCATGCATCATTCAACTGGATTTAGCATGGCTACAGATTATTTGCAGTAGTGGGGCTAAAATATTCCTGACTCTGTGTCACAGACACCTGATAATGAGCACTTTTGCAAAGTCAGGTTTCATCATAGCAATGAGAACAATCAGACAAACTAGTTATTACAGGATTAGTGCTGTTTGCTCGGAGTCATTCCAGGTGCTGGCTGTATTTGACAAAAGGTCAGACTAATATCCGACTTTAGTCTTAGAGGAATGCTGTCTGAAAAGCCAAAGGGAAAAAGGCCTGTTTATATGAAAGTGTGCTGACTGGAGTGGCAAAAAGCTGTACCTAGACTTGATCTCAGTCACTGCAACAAGGTAAGACAATGCCAGATCAGTTCTCTCTGTTCTAGAAGAGATGGGACATCCCATGCAACAACTGGGAATGAGAAGTGTGTTAGATCTTGATGCTTGTCCCATATTCGGCATATGATTGTTGCCTTTCCTCTGCCTACTTGGCTGTGAGCAGTGGTATTTTTTCTTCTTTGGAAGAAACTAGTTCCAAATATTTTTTTGTTACCACCACTGCTAAGAGTTTCTTGACACTCGGGTTTACTTTCGTTCAGCTCCATCCCATGATTCATAGCTCCACAATCTCAAGATTTGTTTTAAGGAGCCATCCCCTTATGAACCAGCATGTCTTTCCAAAATTTAAATTCTGTTTGAAAACAAAGTTAACTTCGAAGTTTCAGCGACAATCAACGCCTCCACCTAAGCAAGAGCAGTGCTTTGAAAGATGAGTCTCCTTTCCAGTCTGTGTGCTCTCCTCTGGCCTCCTCCATCATTTTGAAATCAATAGCTGCCTCTGATTGCCCCCCTCCCCTCCAGAGGCTGCTCTTTGCTACCTCATTTTGGTTTTAATTTGCCACAACAAAATTGCAGTAATTTTTCCCCTACCCTAATTAAGAAACCTATCCATTAAGGAGCAAGAAAACAAAAACAAAACCTTCTTATCTAAGCCCTTAGCACAGAACAGAGACAGAAATGATTGGTGAGAAGATCAGCTCTAGAAAGCCAAGCCCTTTATTGATTCTTCTGGCCTTCTTCAGTAAATACAGAATGAGTTTTAAATTCACCTAGAAGGAAGCTAAAAGCTGGTGTAAAGTGCTGACTTCCCAACCTCAAAGAATACTGAAGCAGTGTGTCTTCTCCTCTGACTCACTTTTTACTCTCTCTCTATGGTTTCAACAAAAATATTTGGGAATGTTTCATTGTACCTTGCCTTACTTCTATTTCAGTTTTGTTGCCTTTTTCTATAAATTGGCCTTGCTCTTGACTTTCCAGAGTGTAATGGTCCTGACCTACCTTTTGGAAGATCTTTGAGCTCTGTATATGAAACACAGTGGAAAATCTGTATTGTAAGCAACCGTCCTCATTCAGCTCAGCCAACAGCACTGAGCACTTGAGTTAAGGAGATAAGCATTCAGTGATGGTGAAGGAGGGCTCAACCTTAAGGCCATTCAGTTCATTTCACACTAGTGCTGTGCAGTTATTACAGACACAAAAAGGGAAAAAGACTACCCAAAGAAGCTCCCAGATATTGGACAGGGGACAGTCCACTACACATGGGGATTTTGTTGAAGAGGACACTCAGCAGCAACACAGGAACACAGCAACATAGGAAAAGGTCAGAGATGAAATAGAAATTAGATGGGAAATGCCTACACAGGGTTCAAACTTTCACTGCCCAGGGGAGTAATCATATCCTCTATTCTGAAGAGACGGAAAGCTACTGCAGACTTTTACAGATTTCATCCCCTCTCTCCTTCTCCCTGGAGCAGTGGAAGTGGTAGATGCTTTCTGTGATGCCTATCTGAGCACAAGCCCTTGCTGCGAATGAAAATCAGATGACTCCCTTTACCATCCTGTGGAGATGAGCATTTAGCTGATTAACCTGTTCAGAGTCTCTCTGCATAGTCAGATCCTCCTAAAATGGGTCATACACTTCAAATAGCAGGAACTGGTTCGGAATCATGCTAACTTGGCTAAAATTACTCTGGTATTCCAGGTTGCTCCTCTCTCCACTGGGACCCCAAAAGCAAAACACCCTAGGATCCAGTAGATTTAAGTGGATCTAGGGGGTTTAGGAACTAGGATTCAGTGGTCCACTTGTTGTTGGCATCCTGTTTGTGACAGAAACCAGCACTAGCGGAGAGACTGGAGTACCACCTGAAACTGGAAAAGGTGCAGGGGAGGGTTGTTGAGGAGAGTCAGGGGCCCAGGGCATATGATCTGTAAGTAAATGTTGTGGGTCCTGGGTGGTGCAGAGGAGACTAAGGGTTGGGGGGAGGGGGATCTAATTGTAGACCGCAATTATTTGAAGGGGAGTTAAAAGGAGCCAAGTTCTTGGTGGTAATAGATGGTAAGAAAACAGCAGAGGGAATGGTTACAAGTTGTATTTTGGGAAACTCAGGCAGGACATAAGACAAAAACTTCTTCATAAGGTGAGTAGGACAGCACTGGCACAGGTTACTGAAAGAAATGTCAGTCTGTTGTGGGAAGCTTCTAAGTGTAGTATGGGTAGGTAGCCTGTTGCCAGTAGCACTATTGCTAGCAGGAGATTGGACTGGGCACCGCCAGAGGTGCCTTCAACCACTGTCTCTGTGGTCCCTTGACTACAGACAGCAGAAGATGATGCAAGGAAACAGCCTGCATGAGCTAAGCTGTAACTTGCACAGTGGCAACTGTGATCTCACCTGAACTCCATTACAGTATATGTGAACATGTTATTAGTCAGTGTTCAATTCTTTGTATGGGAAAATGGTTTTAAGGTATTTGTGATTATCATTTGCTAAATATAAATAGCTGAACTTATTTTGTACCATGCTACTTGTCAACAGCATCTTGTGCCTCTTGTACCAGATCTGCAGCATCATGCTACAGATTGTTTTCAACCTGATTTGGTTATTAGGATGTACAGAGGCATCAGCAGACTGTGGATGACTATCACTAGTTTTCTATTAAAACCTGTTTTTGCATAGAGGTGATACAAAAGCCACTTTTTATATAGGGATATATTATCCAGCAACTTATTTTTCTGGATCATTAATATCTGCAGTCCATATACATGTGTTAACTTTTTGAGGTAACATGTTCAAATGTGGCCAAGTTTTATGATTTCATTGGAACTAAAGTATGCTGAGAGCACACAGTTACAGCTCAATTTTGCATCTTAATTAAATGGGAATATGTCTTGTCACCAATGAGTTTCTTCTCCATGTTGAATCTGTCCTGCTTGAGCTGTGATGCAGAGAATGGGAATGGCCTACACAAGCAGATGAAGACAAATTCAAGCTCATCTGAATTCCGTAAGATGCAAGCCAGTTTTAACCTGGACCTGCAGGCATGGCAGTGAGATACCGTGCTGCTGTCTGGGTATTTCCTACCAACTAGCTTCTTCCCTACCAGCTTCTCTTTACCTACTAGTTCAGCAGAGCATATGCAGCATAAACAGAAGAGCTTAGGTCCGTCTTACTCTTATCTGCAGAAACACCTGATGTGGAACAGTGGGGGAAAAAAACATCGAGCTCTCAAAGAAAGGAAAAATACCTAGAATCAGAATCTTTCTGGCAGCAGGCACAGCTCTAGGGACCACTTTGCCAGTAAGTTAGTGCCTGGTGGTCATGCAGAGGGCATGCAGTAAATCTGTCTTGGGCATTAGCATGCAGCCCAGTTTATAATTCTGAATTTTCCTAGCACAGAACTCTCAAAAGGACTGAACTGATATACAGGCAGTTTCCTCTTCTGCTTCCAGTATTCATCCCACTGTGCATTGATTCTAATTTAACTGTATATTTTATTTTTCCTTTACTCAGAGTATTAAAAAAAATCAGTAATTGTTTAAATTCTGTTGGACAGTTAGTTTATCTATGGATCACATAAACAGTACACAACATGCTTCATTTCCAGGTGGCCTTCAATTAAACACATCATTATCTTCTGGTAATCAGCTCATTACATTAATTTTCTTGCCGAGCTGGCCCAGATGACCTCTTCTTTCCCCTCAGCTGCACACAGCAGGGCATCCTAGAAGACTGCTGCCTACGGTACCAATGCAATTTTGTGCTTGGGGCCCTTGGGCAGCACGTCTCCTTTACAAGAATTAAGTGTTACAGAGAGTATCTCAGCATGCACCTATATATATGAACAGAAGTAAACGTCTGTGGTATCTATAGATACAAAAACTTGTGCTATGATCAACACTATGAAAAATCCTGTTGTGTCACCACAGACATTAACAGATGCCACAAACTGATGACTGTGTAGACTAGGGTCAATGGTTCCCAGTCATTCTGCCTGAAAAAAAAACTAGCAGAGTTTCACTGGATGCAGCCTTATTACTCCCTTTCTTCCAAGGGCTGTTGCTGCCTCTTCCAAACCACGTTCTGGGGCACAGTTTGCAGGGCTCACAGAAGTCCTGTGGTTTGCTCATTTGTACTCTACTCTTTGCTGTTAATATAGTTGCAGAATCAATGCTGGTGTTAGATTGGCAATTCAGGACCCTCTCCCTTCCTATACTTGTTATTCTTCATACATGGATGACTATTTTTTTGGGTCACTTCTGATATATGTTCATTTCTGGGTCATACATTCTTCATTTTCTGTGTCCAATACAGAATTAGATCAGGGTATATATCACACCCTGGCATTAGATAACAAGCTTAAGTGCAAGTCAATAACTCAGCAGATTCTCAACTCAGCCATATCTAACCACAAAGCTTCAATAGACTGGATCCTTCCCATGAAGGATTGCTATCAGTATTTTGCAGCATTTACTACGATTTCAAACTGCAGAGAATAGACAGTAGGGTTTCTTGTCCTTGAATCACAGGAACAACTGAATACTGGAATAAATAATTGCTTGGCATTTGTCATAGTTGTAGGAAACTGAGGACATTAAGAAATGAAAATATGAATATACTTAAACCTCAGCCTGCAACATGAAGAAACCAGTGCCATTTGGTTTATAACCACCTGGTTCCATGAATGCTGTCTTCTCTAGTCTTCAGTGCTGAGAGAGTAGGTAGATTTTAGCTTCCCTCTGAGTTAAGAACAGAAAGCCTGCCTTGTCACTGTTAACAAGACAAGTCATCCTCTCCCTGTCCTCATCTTCTGGTGGCACTAAGGGAGCTCTGCTGTTTTCTGAGACTTACCCAGACAGTCAACTTCCCCTTCTGGACATATTGTAACCTCTCTCTGTAACAGTACTCACTCTCCCAGGGCTCAGCTGTAAATACACCAAGGACTAGGATACAGAAAGGACACACTCCTGGCATAGAATATGGAAGTGAGATACTAAACCCCACATCTAATTATTTTAGTCATTAAATTACTGGAACTCATTGCAGTATTGTATATAAGGAATTAATTGCACAGATATACACACACAAATATTCACCTGCAATGAAACAGATCAAACACACACCATGAGGAAAAAATGCCATATACATATTAAATTGGACTTTGATACTGCAGGCTACACCCCTCTGAAACTACCCAACAAACCCTGAACAGCCCATAAGCAAAGTGGCCCTGCAGACATAAATGCAGGGCTTCTCCACCGGAGCTGGCAGATGGCAGAGGCAATAAACAGACCCAAAAGAAGCCTGGAGGGGAACAGCACAAGGCATGCAGCACCATTAACAATACATTGAAATAAGTAACAGGAAGGAAAGTAAAAGGAAAAAAAAAAACCCCAAACTGATAGAGATCTTTAATTTAAAAACTGAGTAAGTTTATTCATTGGGAAAGTGCAACAAAATACCCCAGGGATAGAGCATTCCATTCCAACAATTAAAATTGCATTAAAAAGCAGACAGGAAGGTCTGAGTCTTAAAGAGAATGGGCACAAAAGCCAGTGCTTTTCTTTGTTTCAATGTATTTATCTTTGGGTGACAGAGATAGTCACTGATTAATTTCCTTTTTAGGTACTCAATTTACAACTTCATTTCTTCTACTTGCAAGTCATTGTTCCTTAAAGGTGCTAGCTTGGGACTGCAGGACCATAATCTGCAGGCACTTAAGGGGGCAGTTTTGAAAGAAGGGGATGTAGGGCTCAGCCACATACTAACTGTTGGGAGGAGAACCAACTGGAATTACTAGGTATTCTAAGTAAATATTGCCCCTAATCATTTCCCTTTAAAATTTGAGGTACGCAAGAAGTCCAGATCCACTTGAAATCAATTTCTGCTGCAGCTGAGGGGGGTGCAAGCAGGCAAAAGGACAGCACAGGGCTACAGCAAGCTTACAGTGTGTGTTGCTCAGGGGAGCTGCTAGTTTCTGATCACTGAACCAATTTTTGCTGTAGAGGCAATTCTCTAGGAAGTGCTGCAGATAGGTTTCATAGCACCCATAGCAACCTACTCTCCCTCACACTTGTTAATGCATTTCAGCTGAGCTTTACTAGCCCAATAGGCTTCTTTAATACATTGCAGTTATATCTTTTGCTAGCACTTTCTGCCCAGTGATTTCAAAATATTTTATGAGCATCACTGAACCAAGCTTAAAATTCTGAAATACAAGCCAGAAAATTACAGAGAATACATAATAGGAACCAAGTACAATAAACATCTGCAACAGAACTTCAACACAGTTCATCTCCTGAGTCCTAGTATCTAAGTACCTAAATGTATCCTTTTTTTTTCATTTCCGCCCCCTCCCTCCCAACCTTTTTCTTACAGCAACAAGAACTGCATTTATTCTGCAGATGTTTCTTAATGGCCATACAGACAAGTGACTTCTAGTATGATTACATTAGTTCCCAACTCCAGATGGAGGTTGCCCATTCAGTCCATGTCAACATGATCTCCTGGTCTCAGCTGTCTGTATTTGGTTTATGTCTCTTGACTCTGCTGTTCTCCTGATGGTGACCGTCTTCAGAGGGTGCTTGACCCTTTATGTTTGTCCCAGACTCCTGTGGAAATTTCTGACCCTCAGCCAACACCTGCCTAATAGTCATGTTAATGCGGGAAGACTGCAAGTACTTGGCACAGACCTGCCAATCCTCATCAGAGCTGTGCTCAATGACTGAGCCAACAGGAAGGTCTGAAGAAAGTGCTTGATCCAGGCATGAAGGCAAAGCTGTCCCTTCGGGGTTGGGAAGGACACGGGGGACTGCATGGTACAGCAGACGGCTGAAGCCAGACATCACCATGATATCTCCACTGTGCATGAACATTGCTGTTGGGGCCTCCTCCCGCTTCAGGCCCCCAAGCAAAAATATGGAGGATTGCCCAAAACTAAAGACAGTATGAGGATGGAGAGGAAAGAGAAAATAAATTGAGGCAGAGAAAATTATATGTACAATAGGAAAATATTAGCAGCAGCTAAATTTTGTTAGAAAATAAACAGCAAAAACAAAACAAAAACCCAGACGGACTCCTCATTCTGACTTTGCAATGAGAACACGGAAAACAGACCAAGAGGCCTGGTTTCAGTTAGGCACAGTGTGAGCTGATGCCTTGCCCAATTTGAAGCTCTGCTGAGGTATTTCATGCTTGTTGATTAGTATCCAAATTGCCACTCTGCCGCTTTAAAACAGAACTGTGCCCTGTGCAAAGAGCTGTCCCACTGAAGCGCCACATCCATGCTATTCAACCAGTCTTCAAGAAACTTGAGCTACAGCTTCCTAATATTCAGGTCTTTGAAGAGAAGATTATATACCCAATTAACAAACTACATCATACCAACTTCCTATAATCAACTATATGGAACTATAGCAAAAAAAAAAATCCACCAGTCCTTCTGCAACACTCAAAATGGACTCACCTGAATGATAAAAGGGGCCGAGAGTGGTCTAGTTCAGACTCATCCACATGAATTCCCAGTGAAGAATCAAAGTGATAGTAGTTCAAGATCCCTGCTTGGGCTTGGAAACCCCGGAATCCGCAGGCTGTAGCCACTTGTTCTGACAAGAATGCAAGGTCTGAGGGGAAAGGAGTGTGGTGATTTGCTGAGTACTTCTGGAGGAAGGAGAATAAAAACAAACAAAAACAAATCCAGAACATCAGAACAGCAAATACAATTGGAAACAAACACTGAATGAGATCTCAGAAGTCTGACTGATAGTCATAGACCATACCATCGAACATCCTATTTGCCTGGAGAATGATTACAACATAAGCATAACTCCGTAGCAAGTTTTCCTCTTATCATTTAATTCTGGGCCTATGCTGAAATTGCCAGGGTTAATAGTCTTGGATTTTAATTGTGGAGTTAATCATTAGTATTAAACTGGAAGTCAGTAAGATGAGTACCAACATCCTGAGGATCTACCTCAGGTCACTTAGGCACCACCTAAAGCTGCCAATGGAGAGTTCTGTATCTCATCAACAGAGCTCTGAAACAAACATCTTTGTTCCTTCTTTGAAGGATAAAGGAAACAGGCATCAATTGCAGACCTACTTTTCCCTCTCTCCCTTGAGTGATTTTGACTGAGAAGAGTGGAAGGGAGTAATCAAGTTTTATTAAGGCCACATAATAATAGGCTGATCTAGTAAATACAAGGCTGCAAACTGATTTGATTAAGTATCTGCAATATACTGATGAACTGCATATATTCACTCTGCTATCCTTTCTCTGCCTCCATCTGACTCAATCTGCTGAGCAAATTTATTTTGGTCTCCACAATGTTGAGGAGCTCCAAAATAGCTGTTAGTTGGTGAGACTGTGCTATACTGGTTCAGATTCCGAGTTCAAAGTCACATCTTAAGCAGTCTCTTCCTGCTCTCTCTCACTCCTCCATCAAGATGCATTTCTCAGAAGTAGCTGTCTTCAGGCAATCAAGGTCATTCTTACTCTGAGTAGTTAACAATGCTTTTGAGACTATCCCTTTTACTAAGGTAAAAATGCTCACTTACTCTGAAATGGTCACAGGTGTAAAGGAAACTATATGTTACCATGTTACTTTTCAAAGGAAAGAAGGCAACAATGGGCTTTTGCTGTTAAAGCCTCCATACTGAACTCATATCCTCAAGACTATCTTGTAGGATCATACGCATCTTACTGAGTTTTATTCCATAATGCCCTCTTCTGTCTGCCTTTCTGAGTACTTATACCGAAGAAGAGAAATGGAGAATTTAATTTCAGTACCTTGGTATCCCAATTATAATGGTAACCAAGCGTCACCCAGCGCAGTTTTTCCAGTAAGCTTCTGGGCTCACATTTACTGGAACCTTTCCTTCTGCATAGACAAAATGGAAAGAAACAGAATACATGTTAATTTCTGCGGGGTTTTATGGTAGTGTAGAATACAGTAATGAGATTCACTCATCCATATGACAGCCTATTAGAACCATCAATGCTAAACTTATTGTACATTGGTGCTGTTGTTTTTTCTTTCCAAGACCCTGAAAATTCAGTTCATGCAATTTGTGTTAAGTTGTAGGGCCTACTGCCAATTGCTGTCACTTCGAAAACTTGTATTTACTCCATGGTACCTAACAGGGGTTATCAGATGGAGACAACATAGTGAACCGGAGCAGATTTAGACATCAGAATTAAGCAAGTACTATTTGTGCACCTGAAAATGAAAGAACAGAATCTGTGAGTATCTAAAAGGCATAAACACAAGGAAAAAATATTGCAGACACTAAATGGAAAATTACAAGACAGGAAAATGCTTCACCTGACAGTGAAGTATATCAAGCTGTATAACACAGCTGGGCCCTACGCAAAGGACCATTAGTGCTGCTGCTTGGTACTTTTACAAGAAGCACTTAGTATGAATTGTCTCAGTAAGGCTGCTTTAGCTATGACCATCCGCATCTTCTAATGTCAAGAACTCCAGATTACAGGTGTCTCCTATCTGGACTGCAAAACAGGACAAAAAGCACACTAGATGTTTTAGGAAGGAGCAGCATGATGCTTGTCAAAACTGCCCTCCTTAACTGACAGCCCTAATGCAGCGGTCCAGTGGTCTGAAACCTCACACCAATTTACCTTTCTTACTTGAAGGTGTGGAAGGCAGGGAGAGACCTCAGGGATGGGCTTTTACTATGGCTTATGGAAAAGTCCTCACAAAGTTACACCAAAGAGTATTACTATAGTAAATCAGACAGAAGTATGCTAGTGACAAATAGGAAAAGGAAGGTAGATGTATCTTCTAGTCCAGTTATGCCAGCAATTTCAGCTTCTTTTCTCATGCTAAGTCATGTGTTATGGTAAGGAAAGAAAGGAAAGGGAAGTGTACTCAGAACATCATGATAAACAGTAGCACCAGATGGTTAGTTCTCATTTATAGCCTCATTAGTTCAGGAAGACATGCTCTCCTTTACAAAATAGGATTCATAATATTTGTGCTGCCATGGTCAAGTCTCAGCCAAGCATCTGCATTTAAAGTGTATTTCTACCTGGATACAGAGCTCGTTTCTGCCCTTCACCTATAGTGATCTTTAGTATTAATAGCTTCTAAACTAAACCAGGAACAGGAGTTAAAGGCCAGTTTCTTTACCTGTAGTAATTTTTCATAGCTCACTGAATATTGAAAGAAAGTCATCTTTCCAGTTTCCTTCTTTGTCATAAGGTAATAGCAACTGCAATTACCATAATGTAGCCACACAGTAACTGTCAAATACATGCTGCTTGGAACAATTTATGGAGCTTACTAACAGGTAACAGCATTTAGAAAAGGGAGAGCCCATGACTTGTTCCTCTGCATCTTTCAACTGACAAAGTTAATGTTCATAATTAAACATTTTAAGCACCTTACTTTTGAAAGTGCCCTTCACCTTCTTTTGCTGCTGTGCTAGAGTGTTTGCACAACAGCAGGAACTGTAGCTCAGTAGGTCCTTATTCCCAGAATTTAGTATTTTGCGTGTGATTTCAAATGTTATTGCTAGGAAGGGGAAAGTGAGTGTTACATATTTGAAAACAGTGAGTTCCTAGAGCTGTAGCAGCAGGTGCTCCTACAAGGCACTGAGAAATTCTGGTATAGCTACCTACATTAGAAAGAGAGCAAGACTGAATAACAGGGGGGTTTGCTCTGAAGCACCCTTTTTTTCTTTATTCACTGGTAAATGATTGCATCTATAAAATCCCCCCAGCCTTTTTACTATACAGAGGGATATATATGATATATATATATATGACATATATATATCACTTGCAGAGATGCTCTGCCCTCTTTGAAACTTGTAACTGTCCTCAGCACTTTTAAGAAAATACCCAAACTCCACCCTGTGGAGAGAGTGTAGCATACACTTCTAGAAGCTGTACGGACTCTCCCAACCTTATGATTCCTGCAAACAGCAGATATGCCATGACCCAAACACATTTAGGTATCTTCCTGATGGAAGGTTAAAAAGCATTAAGAAGAAGACGGAAAGATAAAAAGCATTAAAGCTGTGTCCAGTCTTGGAAGCAGACCTCCTTTTAGTTAAGCACTCTGTTTCTCCCCTCCCTGAAAAGCTCTCACTCTTAATACTAGACAAGCTGGCTAGTTTGATCCGCTCTCCCCTAGTGAAAGCACAAATACAGAAGTTTGCTCACTTGAAGACTAAGGCAAGTGCTTAATAAAACTGCCAGTGTTTCTGCCAGCCATCACTCTTCCAAACGCTGTTTTCAACTGGATTAGATTCAGCTGCAAATTAACCTCTGTTCTGATCATTCGCTGCGTGTGCAGGAGGTACTGTTGGGAAAGGCCTGTCAAGCTAGAACAGCACCTGACTTTTTTTTCAGCTGTGGGGCACAATTCACAATGCTTTCAAAGAACAATTTTTCATCCTTGATGGAACATAAATGTGAAAGTCAATATTTTAAAAAACAAAAACAGGCATCTGAATTTCTGCAACTAATTCTGACTGAGTCTGGAAAACTCAACTTCTCTCCTAGGTGCAAATATTTAGACGTCCAAACCTTGCTTTTGCAAATCCATATCTTTGTGGATGTTAAGAGTATTTTTTAAGAAAAATCTCAGCATGTCAATTTTCCTATCAGACTGTAATGGAAGATAAGAGCTGCAGGGAAATCTGGTCACTCTATCACATGACAACCTTTATGAAAAATGAGCAATGAAATCAACAAGGTAATGATAAATACCCAAATAACTAAAAGATGATATACTGTAATCAGCACCTAACTTGCTTTTATTTTTACAGATGAGTAAAATCCAAGTTTTAAAGCTCTTTTTAATTAAAGTTTTCTACTTGACTTTAAAACTTGGACAAATTCTTTATTAACCTCCAAATTGGGTAGAGGAAAGGTAGCTGCGTCTGCCACAGAACTCTGATCCTGTGGGAATCTTTCAGAGTAAATAGGATTGCCATTAAAATGGTACATTTAATCACCATCTCAGATTGCATGAAAGAAAAAAAATCTGAAAGAATACTTTGGAAAATAAAACATGGAAACTAGCCAACTTCAGGAGTTCAAAAAAGTGCATATATAGCCTTTCAGTTATGGCATACTAGATCCAGCAGCTGACTGGAAACAAGAGCTAGCATGCGCAGCACGTTTGGAAAGGATCCATTTTGCCTCAGGAAAACGGAGGTCTAGAGGGACCTCATGGTTCCACTTGTAGCTGAGCTTAGCAAGCTTCTGAGCACCATGACAACAGCCAGGGTCACTACTTTACCCTCAACATTTGACTGATAGATTTGGAATAATTTGCTATTAGAAAATCCCATTATGAATGTGAAAGAAGGGACTTAAGGATGTGCATCAAGCCATGCAAAAATTCATCTTTAACTTGGCATGTCTGACACGATCTGTATGCTGCCAGCATGTACACAATCTTTTTCAGCTTCTCTTCCCTGATCATTTTTCTTCGACCTTCTCAGAGCTGAGCACTTCTGGCTCTGTTAGTTTTGAGCCAAGATTATTCTGGACTCACCTCAGCTGCTCCTTGCTCTGCCCCCACAGATCAATGGTCTTCTCAGGAGCCATGTGCAGGTCCAGGTTGCAGACATTGGGTTTCTGGGTGTATAGCTTGAGACATTGTTTCACCCAGTGGCGCTGAGAGCCCGGAAGAAAAGGGTTTTGTATGAAAATAAACCCTGAACACAAAGGAAAAGGGAGAGGGTAGGGAGAAAGTATGATTAGGTATATCCCTATTTTTCTAAAACTGGAGCAAAGGAGAAGAGTTGGAGGTACTGAAAGAACACCTTAGACATACAATTCCTGAATTTGTATGTAAGCTGAGGAAATCTATTAACAGGTCTGAATAGTTAAGATCTACTGTTTTTTCATTCCAAACAAGTGGAGGACATAAGGTAGAAGGCAGGGGGGCAGCCAAGGCTGGTCTGAGACAAAAATGGTAATAAAGGACATATCTGCATCTTGATTACATGTAGATAAAGGGGTAAGAACTTGTAAAGCCAGTTACTTTGGAATAAATTTGATATTGAAATGCTCCGGCAAAATTCTTCTCATGAACCCTGCAAAGTTAAAGTAATTCTGGTCTCATTATTATAGACTTCAAACTAACCTTGTTGCTGCCTCAGAACTCATTCTGTCTTGTTAATGCTACTTGAGCGTCATGAACTGCAGAGAGCAGTCCATGGACTGAACAAGTCCTTAGTAATGTAAACTGTTCTCCCCTTTGCTTCGTGCTTTGCAAGCAAGTCTGGTTGTATCAATCTCTACATTTTTGCATTTTGTATGGTAATACTCAAATTAGATGAAAGTCAAATTATAAGCCAAACTGCCTGTTGCTGTAGTCTTTGTTGATACATTTTGCAGTCATTGTTAATTAACAAAACCAAGTAAACAGGTAGCTAGTGTGCACATTCATTTAGCCAAGCTTCTCAGGCAGAGTTTAAGCAGCAGCCCAAATAAGAGGGTTAGCAGAGATATAATGGATCGATTTGGTCCATATCTTAACAGACAAGAGTCTTTGACATAAGATCTGCCATCACAGGAAAAGCTAACAGGATTCTTCACTGGAATTTTCTCCCCAGCACCCCAAGGGTGTTGCCTTCCAGACCAGGATTGACAGTATTGATGAATGAATGTGTTGAGGGGAAGATGCTACTAATCTGTATCTTACCCACTCTGAGAATAAAGGCACTCTTTCAAGACTGTCAACTCAATAAGACTTACCAACACAAAATTCACATACAAAGAGAGATAAGGGTACAGGAGGAACAAAGCAAAAGGAGGTTTCAAGGTCTTGCCCTTTTTGAGCTCCTCAGTCATATCAAGTTAAACTGACAAAAACAGATGAAAAAGGAAGAAGCAAGTCGAGGAGTCTCAGTAGGATACGAACTTGCCTTGTGGCCTTTATGAAAGCAGTAATAAAAGCATGGAAAAAGCTTCCTGCCAGCATATCTCACAGACCTCACAAGATTAAATTAACTGGTTAGAAAAAGAGCCTTTAGTGTATCAATACCATCATTCATTTCACTCCATTCCCTGCATCTTCAGTCTATGGGTAGTTTTCTTACAGGTCTGATTACAAGAAGTTTCTTTGCCAGAAGCATTAAATTTACTTTCTGTTGGCCTCTGTATAGAACAGAGTAATAACATTGCCCTTCCTGTCTACAGCTTTTGATGTGTGATTCTCAAAGCACTTTACTACATACATGAATTATGCTGTAGTAAGTACGTGTTGTCTCCAGGTACTAATGAAGGAATCGAAGCCTAGAGGGCGGGTTACACACAGATCTCAGAACAAGAATCCAAGTCTTATGATTCTTGTATCAGAAGGTCAGAGCATGTTCATGCATCTCCAAACCTTTCATTGCTTTCTTGTAAGAAATCAGATCAATCCAAATTTACAAAAGGGAGAGCAACTAAAAAGCAGGCTACTCTATGCTTATGATTTCAAAAAAGGCGGAGAACCCTGAATTTCTAACAGTTGCTGACTTTTACTATAAAATTCTACACTTGTGTTCAAGACGAAATAGCTCCTGCGAGGGCTAATTATGCTAGAAAGCAAAGTAACCCACACATGGGAGGGAGAACAGCTACATTTCTATAGCGATCTTTCTGAGCTGACTAAAGAACACCACAGACAAGCTTTGAAGGCAACATAAACGAACCTTCTGGCCTTGAAAGAGTTGCTCTGCATGGAATAAGCAAAAGAAGAATTCTTTGGGGATCTGTATACTAAAGTAATCTGCCTCGAGGAAGCAGATGCAATTCTCTTACTGCAGCAAAATCTTGCAGCACACTAGGTATTATCTTACACCTAGTGAAAGTGGTCTCCAGCCTCAGTTTGGGTAAGACATGCAGGTGTCTAGCAACAAGAACTCCTCCTCATAAAACCAATTTGCCTTGGAGGACAAACTGAACATGAGCCAGTAGCGCACCCTTGCAGCAATTAAGGCTGATTGCATATTGTCCTATATGACTAAAAGCTACCTAAAGGGGGATTATAGAGAAGATGGAGCCAGATTCTTCTCCAAGGTGCGTAACAGGATTATGAGAAGCAATAGTCACAAATCACAGCAAGGCAAATTCTGATTAGATATAAGGTGAAAAAAATCACAGTAAGAGTGGCTGAGCACTGGAGCAGGTTTAGTAATCTCTGTCCTTGAAGATTTCCAAAACTCAACCAAACAAAGCTCTCAGCAACCTGATCTAACTTTCAAACTGGCCCTGCTTTAAAGCAGAGAAGTTGGACTAGAGACCTCTGGAAGTCCCTTCCAACTCAACATCTTTCTGTGACTCTACCAAGTGATCTGAAAACCTAATATCCGTTTCAGTTTTTGAAATAACCTGCCTAATGAAATTATTCTGTACCTTGAATAGGACAAGAGGTTCATATTCACTTATTGTACACAAGTAAGTAGAGGCCACATTCAGACTTGAAGTGACTATATTTCAGTCTGATGTTCACGACACATGTTGAGGAAAAATGGATGCTGCAGAAATATAAAATCTCTATCAAAGGCTATGGCAATAGGGATCCATTCTCACAAGGAATGGTCTGGTTGGTAAGAGACCATGAAACAACTAGTCCTTCTGTTCTAACCTTCACATATCACTGCATCCCCCACCCTTTAACTGACTTGTTTGTCCTCCTGCACTTAAAAAAACCACCACCACCACCATTAAGTTATGCTGAGGCAAACCAAAATCAATTTTTCAGGTAGTGCAAGGAAGATAAGATGGAAGATGCCTGAATCAGAAGCAACAAGGTTGTATTTGATTTTTCTTGAAAACAGAGGTACCTACCTGGATAGCCATTGAGGCCATAGGCTTTCCACCGGCTAACTGGCTGTAATCCTGCTCTGTAGGCATCTTGGTCACTGACTGAAGAAATACTGAGCTGTGATCTGAACACCTGGCAAAAGAAAACATATCTGTTAAAGAGAGAGCAGGGGGGAAAAAAAAAAAAAAAAGGAAGAGATAGAAAACTCATCCAAAAATAGAACCTGTATGAAAGAGTGCTGCCATATTCCATAAGAACATAGGGAATCTTGTAAAAATGCTAGCTGTACCATGGAACTATAGTCTGTACAACCATGACCAGAACAGCTGCTAACAGAGCTGGAAAGTACTCAATGCAAGAATCAAAAGGTGCCTACAGTTTTTACAAGACTTAGGGATCAGGAGATGTGTCCTTCATTCATAAAGAACAATTTATAGTAACAAGAAAAAAAATCTGCATTATTTGTCCATTTCCACAGTACAGCCTCATCTGTAAAAAAAAATAAAAATAAAAATTCTGCTAATTATCAGTCTCCTTGAGAGAGAGCAATATTTAGTACTCATAACACTTTATACCTTCAAAGCATTTTCCAAGTACTAGTTATTGCTCATAATCCCATTGGGTGGGTGACTATTCTCATCTGCAATTTACAGGAGAAAAAATACAGTGATAAAGTAGGCAATGTTGTCTGATGTGAAGGACTGCAGAAACTATAAATGCTGAATACCACATTGTCACTTCTGTCTCCTACATGAGGGTCAGCAAGATGCATATTCTTTACGTACTTTATTGGGTCACAATAACGTGCTTAAGCTGCAATAAGCCCACACTTTTGCTGAAAGAAACAACCTTATCCACAATGTTCTCACTGCCTTCTTCCCTTAGGACTGCAAAGTTTCTTCGGGAGGACAGGGAAGAGGCAGGTTGTTTTTGTCCCAGCTCAGTTCCCCAGTCCTGCTCTCCACATAGCTGTGCAACAGTACAGGCTTCTATAAGGAAAAAGCTGGCCAGGCATAGTGGGAATAAGCAGGCAGAGATAAGCAAGATTTGGTTTACACCAATTTAAAGTGTATGAGAAATTAAGGCCCAAGTGCGAGCACCCAGATTCTGCAGTGGTGAGCGAGGTATAAATTAGCGTCCCTGCAGGCTGACTGCTCTGTTTACAATCTTCTGAGCAATGGGTCAAAATTGTGTATATAACATATGTGAGAAGACACTAAACTAGTGCTGGGGAGCAGTTTCTGGCAGTGTGCTCAGTTTTACCAATTTTTCAACACTCTGCCAAAAGCAGCTCTGTGACTGCCAGCCTTGAGCTTAATTCCGAGTCCTGTCTGCAGAACATCCCCAGGAGGGCCATTCCTTTGACTGAGCCTTTGCCACCTCTGTCTTCTCAAATTGCTTACACACCGACTGCTGCCAGGGCTTCCCGAGAACAGGACCTGTTTCTGTGCTGAAGAATTACATGTGCTGAATCAGTTAAATATGCCTTGTAGCAGGGCAGCTGGGGTATGTCACACTTCACTGAAGAGCTCAATCACTTGAAGCACTTTTCTGAGAGAAAAGGAACAGTAGTATCTGGGCCAATCTGGCTGGCCTGAAGCTCTGCTTTAAGGGAAAAGCCACATGTTTTTAATCTGATGGAAAAGAGGAATAAAAGATGCTTTCACCAGTAAGCTATCGACTGATCTTAGAAGGTAACAGGCACAAAAGAAAGACATGGAGAGGGGACAGATGCTTGTGATGCTTTCAAGGGCTATGAATTTCCCAGAAGGGCTGTAACGATGGAATCCTTTATTTGATAAAGGATTGCTACAAGCTCAGGAAAGGCTGAAATGTTAACAACTCCCTCGCTTAACAATTTCAAATAGGTCAGGTTTTGTGTCCAGTTAACAATATCAAAATTATAGTCTGAAAAGATAGAAAAATATATGTTTTAATAGAACAGTAGGATGAAAAAGCTAAGCATTTGAAATACGAAAATTTAGCTCAAGTTTCATTTTAACCATATTTCCTACTCCCTTTATTTGTCTAGTCATAGGGAATCCATGCTTAAGAGTACTTTTGAAGATATCCATTATCCTTTTATGAGGTGACAAAATGGAAGGTGAGTTTAAAGGATCGCTTCTCAGACACTCAAGACGTGGTAAAACTACTAACCACGATGAACACTACTTTCAGATCCACTCCTGACCATTCCCCTAATTGACAGCTAAGCTGGATGTTTACTATATGACAGGAAGAAAGGAAAAACAACTTTACTAGGGGAAGACAGCCACAACTCCGGCCACCTGTTCCTCAGGTGAGAGAAGCAAACCCTGACTCCCTCTCTGGCTCACCCAGCTATTTCAGGACCAAGACATTGACCAGCAGGCCCATCATGTTAGCTCCAATTGCAAAGCTTGCTTTTTTCAAGTCTGCGTGCTCCTTTGCTTCCCTTTAGTAACACACGGTTCTATTAGAGACTTTGGAGATAGCTTATTGCAACGTAGAAAGTTAACAATGGCAGCAAATAAATATAAGCAAAACCAGTAAGTCAGCGAACAGGACTTTTGTTACTGTGGGAGCTTCAGATACATGCCTATATACAACAGCATCCACCACCATCACCTCTGGAAAGGAGCTCCTGCTCGCAGGCACAAACCACTTGTATAACCACGTTAGATCAGGGACCCGACTTTGGCACCACCCCTACTCGTGGCAGCTCTCGTGAAGTCCCACAATATACACACAAACGAGGCAAAAGGCGACAAAGATGATGTCTGGGAGGCAGCGTGCTAAAAGCACATGGCTGAGGCGTTGTCTCCCAGCTTCCGGCAAGCGCCGCTCCCTCCCAGGTCGGGTCCTTTCGCTCACCCGCACCTTACCCAGGTCCCCAACAGGCACATCGCCCCAGCGGCCTCCGGGGGCTGCCCCGGCACAGGGGGGCTTTGGGGAGAGTACACCCCTAGGCTGCGTGGGCCCCCGCAGGCACATCTCCTCCATAAGGTGCTCGCCTCTGTTTGCGTGACACCTTTTAACGTCATAACGACCCACAAGGGGCGCGGTACTGGAGACCAGGGTCTTCTGGCCAATAACTGAACGGAGCTAGAGACCTGACGCCGAATATGAAGAGCAACAGCTGAAGAGAATAAGCTACGGCAGCATTAACAAAGCACCGCGCTGCGACGCCGTAACACCGCCCAGCGGGCGGGACGAGCGCTGCCCCGCGCACCCGGCACCGCGGGCAGGGGAAGGCCAGCGGGGCCGGGCCGCGTTGCACCACCCGGCGGCCCTCTGCCCCGCAGGACGACGGCGAAAGGAGCACGGCGTTACCTGGCACCCCGGCGCGGAGAAATCCACCACGCCCCGCAAGTCCGACGCGTCGCGCTGCCGGTAGAACCGAAAAAGCCGGCGGAAGGCGTCCTCCCCGCCCTCCCGGGTCAGGGCCGCGGCGGCCGCCCCCGCCGCCATTTCGGCCACGCCGCCGCGGGCGGGCG
>VXAL01016943.1:1008803-1018942 GCA_013399475.1 Chauna torquata
TCCCACCTCGGTTTTCGCTCAATTCACTGCTGTAGCTGCATTTTAATTTTATCCACACCAGCTAAAGACTTTTCCACTGTAAATGCCAGGAGCAGGCAACTGCACACAGGATACTGGACTATATGCAGGTAATCAACTACGCTAGGCAGAATGTGTCTTCCCAGGGCTATATTCTCATGTTTCAACCTAGATTCAGAAAGTCACCATAAGCAAGAACTGGCTTCCTAGTAATTCCAAATTCTTTCCAATTGCTTTTTTTTTTTTTTNCAACTCATGACACATTCAGACATACTTCAGCACACTTCAAACTCAGTTATCATCAGCGGGTTAATTCAAAACACACAAACTAGTTCCAGATGAACAGAATTTAAGAGGAATTTCTGTTCTCAGAAATTCAAGGAATATCCTAATTTTATATGTAACACCTTATACACGCACCAGTGCTACATACCGAATGTACTGCGCAGGAGCTAGCTTGTCAGCTGCTCGAACTGGCATGGCTGCTGCAATTTTCTGGGAGACTGATTTCTCCAAGGCTGCTCTTGTTTTCTCCGTTATCTGAAGACAAAAATACCACAGTATGCATCTCATCAAATGTGCAAGACATACAATATACCTCCGATAACTAGGCACATCAGCGCGTACAACACCTCTCTAATTGTCTCCTCATCTGGTCTTTGCAGTTCAGGATCATCCACATTCATGACCTCTTTCGGCACAAGATCCGTGTATTTGCTGTAAATAATCTGAAAGACAACATATTTTATTAGTGCTGGAAAACATGAATAAATAGAAGAATTTCAAAGTTTAATCTAGGCCTGAAATATTCCTTTAGGTACTAATTAAGGCTTGTATACAACAATACAACAAATGCATTACAATTATACATTCTTCAATGACTTCCACAGAACAAGAATATACTCTTCACCCCAATTTACAGATGGGATAATCGCAGAAAAGCAATCTGACTAAATATAATTATGTAAATCACTCTCAGAACTGGGATTAGGCACAGTTTCCTGCTTCCCTTTCCTACACTTTTCCTTTTTCAGGCTCCAAAATGGACAGAAAACTCAGTTATATTTCTGTTTTCAAGGATTACTTAAGAATTTCATACATGCCTTTTTCAGTATCTAGATTTTTTCATTTCATTACATTTGCTATGGTCTTAGAAAAAATAAATGCTTGAGAAATCTTTTCTTGAAACTTTCCCTTACACAGGTACTTTAGTCTTCATACAAACACTCAACTAGCTGTCACTAGCTTTTAAGTCCCATTTTAAAATATACGGAAAGAACATTATTAGGTAACTACAGGGGAAAAGCTCTATTATTGCATTAATGTTTCACATTTATCCAACAAGTAACATCAGAAAGTCTTAGTTCAAAGAGTTAAAAGACATTATAGCTATTATTTCAAGTTTATTATAAAGTGCATGTCCAACTATGAAACTGACCTTTAGCCTCAGTATTAATTTGGCACACAAGAGCCATTTACTGCTTCTCATCCTTCACTCCTAAAATTTTAATCTTTTCAATTAGTGTTGATAATATTGCAGCATCTTAAAAGCTGAAAGAAGGACGTCTGCAGAACAGTGTTTCTCTATTTAAATCCAAATGTCTTGCTACATGAAGAACCAAGTATGCTGAAAGAACTTGAATTATCCCAGAAGACAAAAGAAGAAAAAAAAAGTCTAAGAAGTTCTCTCAAAAGTACAGCATACTGAGGTACAAATGAGCTACATGAACTAGTTAAACCCTAAAACACTGCATGCAAAAGGGAAGCTGCAGTAATGTGCAAGAAATCAATAACATGGATGAAATTTGCCTGAAAGCACATTTTTTTGTATCCATCAAACCTGATACACTTGCATGTTCTAATTGGAGTCCTTTTTTGAGGCGATACAGACAAGCAAATGAAAGATGTTGCTCTGTGTTGTTTTTCTAGACCTCTACCTTATTTTAAAATTAATATTCAGATGTTTTATTGATCCAGTATAAAGAGGAAACTGGGACTGTTTGATATTGTAATATACTTATTCCCTACCATTTTTCATGTAGGGAATTTAAAAGGAAGCATTGGCCTGAAAAGCAGAATCTCTCCCAGCCACAAATGAGATGCTCAATTTTTGGTACAGACAGACAATTCCTTTTCTGGCTGAGGCAGCCTTAACAGGCAGCAATTAGAAACCTGCATGCCACTATACCATCAGAAAGAGAACAATCTTACCTAACTAGCTCATGGTAGGATTTAGTCATCAATCATGTTCAGAGTTCCAAAAAACACCTGATAGAGGCAAGCGTCTTGACAGAAATTTCTTAATTTAACACTTAAATCCCTCCCCTCAAAACATTTTATTCCATATATCCAGAGCAACCCTGTACAGTGCTCATTAATCTTACACATAAGTCAAGAAGCTGCTATTAAGCACTGCAGAATTGATGCCTTCCTCGTTAAAGAATGGTCTCTCCATATGAAGCACGTAACATTTTAGAAGTCATTATAATCATCTGGTTGGAAGCCTGGCAAACATACCACAGAAAAAATAGGCAACAAGCGCTCAAACCAAACTCTACCAAGAAGGTAAATATGAGTAATGAGTACTTTTGAGATTATTTTAGTTCTATTCATGTTCTCTTAACCTGTCCCATTGCTGGGACAGGAGTTCCTTCAACACTAAAACTATTCTCTTATGAATGTTTCAATGAATTCACAATCTTGAGAGAAAACTGTACACAAGATTCGTGGTTCTTTTTTCCCCATTAACATCTAAGGCACAGCATTGGGCCACAAAGAAGAAATCCATCTCCTGCACAGAAAAATTATCCTTGCCAGAAAAAAATAACAGACCTAGTAATTCCATTCCTTAATTTCACTCTCTTCTCTATCCTAATAAAAACACAGTAAGTGATTACATGTCCTTTTTTTCTTATTAAGGAGACAGAGCATCAGTCTTGCCAATGTATGTCAATTATTGATGCTCCAAGCATCATTTCAGCCTGGGTTTCAGTCACGTGAGTACAGAAAGTATTGGCAGAATTCACGGCAGCACAAAAGCTAACCATACAGCTAGTGCTGCATGGCTTTCCTCTGGATAACCACATGAAACTTCATCCTTGGATCCATAAGGTCATGCATTCAGATTTATCAACATTATTCAGCCTTTCACATCTAGCAGACTTTCTGCCAGCCCCAAACAAAAGGCTTGTCAGACTATCTCAATTATGTCAGCATTTTTCAAGGAAAATTCTCTGAAGCAACTATTTTTTAAATATGTAAGGGAACGGATGCAAGAGAGATGAACCAGTGCAACAGTAGAAACTGCTGACAAGCCACCTAGGTACAGGGCCTGGATGATGGAAGTGCTGCCTCTACGAGAAGGCAGAATACTAAATTCAACTTCAAAAAAAATCCATAAACTGTAGTAAAAGTAAAATTTGCTTCTTAACTTAGGTCAAACCAGTAGCTCACAGAACAGTATCAGAAACTCCATCTCATTTCTGGTAGGCTGCTAAGTATCTGTTTCTCTTAACTCTAAATATTAAGATTGAAGAAATTTGAATTATGACCGCTGCTTTCAGGATAATAAAACTTCTGTATGTAATCCTACTGACACTGTACTATCAAAAGTTCTATCTTACAGAAAATATTCCACGTTATTCAACTCAGCACAGATCACTGAAGAACTACTCCCTATGGCATATTTACTAATAGTTTCTCAGGTCTTCTGCAGAAGAAATCAAGCTACTTCCACTGAAAGTGTTTCAAATACCTAATTTTCTTGCAGTTTTACTCTCCCTTGAATCACAGTACTTAATTTTTAATCTCAGCATTTACATCCAGCTGGATGCAATCAGAATTAAACCGATCCAGAAGAAAGAGCTGAGAAGTTAGGAAAGACTGAATCCAGTCCAACCACTAACAGAGCTCCATTTTGGACAAGCTACTCATTTATGCCATATACTGGTAAGTATGGCCTGAAAATGAGACTACACCTGCTTCTTTACAGATGCCATACAGATAAGTTATTGACCGCTAGTGCAGATCTACATGAATACAATAACAATGAACATTAACAACTTAAATTTAACTTTATTAGAACTCTCCTTAGTTTCTTTAACTACTTTCCAAGCTCTTCTTCCAAGCTTTTGCTTGAGACTCTCTAGCAGCAGAGAGCAATGCTGGAGGTACACTACTTTGAAGATCTGTTCTTTACAGTATTTTCCTAATTCTGAACCAAATAAGGTACAGCAGATCAGCCATTTTTTTCTGAAGTTTATTATTTCTACTTCTTTTTCAAATATACTTAGATCCTGATATTCAAATGCAAACAGATCTATTACGGGAAAATTAAATCTGATCCTATAGGTGAAGGAGTATTTTGACAAAGTTGTAGAAATTGGGGTTTAACTATACTTTTTTCTTTTTTTTCTTATTTGTGGTAAAGCTTCCCCCCAAAACAGTTTGATTGTTACTTCTTGTCTACTCTTCTGTTCCAAATTATTTTTTTCCCATTTTGGGATAAGTCAAATTTCTACTTATTATGAAGTACTTAGTATCACAAAATTCTATAAATGTAATTAATATTTTACCATCCTCCTCGACAAATAATTCAAGATGCTATGTAAAGTCTGATCAAAACCCAACGAAAGTCCCTTTAATAAAAATATTACCACTGATACTCTTTCTGTTTTTTCAGACTGCTTTCTATCCATACAACAGCATGGGGTCTGATTGATTTGAGCTCTTCCCCCCCTCCCCCCAAAAGGTGCTGCAGTAACTTAAGATGCACAGGATGAGGATATGTAGGATGTAACACTTAGGACACTCAGCTGAGTATTAGTTGAATATAAAATCCCATTGGCATTAACGTTTTGCAACTTCAGCAAATGTAGAATCAATTTAAAACAACAAAAGTCCTTTAAAAAAGAAAGATTTCCCCTGATATTCTTAGAATGCTTGTCCTATTTTTTTGTTCAAGAGACAAAGTTCACCTTTTGTTTGTCTGTTTAGGTAACTTACTGCCCTTTCTCATTTGCATTAAGACAATAGGCATATTACATACCGATAAGCTTTTCAAAACAATCTAAATTAAAGCATGAGAAACTGAATTATTACTTTGAAAACAACTACTCACATCTATCAGCTACAACACCTGTATTTAACCATCTTTTTAGATATTGTTTGGGCTACCCTATTCTTTACAGGAGATGCTTGCTATAGCAAGGAGCTGATCAAACATTTGGTCATGCCTAGTAGTTTTCCAGCCACCAATAATTACTTAAAAAAAAATTAAAGCTTTAATGTAGTCTACTTTGTTATATTTAAAAAGGCATACATGAGACTCTCCATAAATGGAGCTTGGGAGACCCAAATAAGTGGTTTCCTCAACTGTGGTTAGAACTTCACAAGATAAAATGTCATCTCTTTGTTTTTAGAAAGACTACTGTCTACAGGAAATGGAATTTGGATCCCATTAAACTCCATGAAATCTTTCCATTACTGAACTTAACACAAAAATTTTGGTGTACAAGCACTGACAATACTTTCTGCTGCAACTTAAAAAAAAAAAAGAAAAAGACAGCCAGAAGCTTCAAATGTTAAATTAGTAAAACACAAGATGTGGTATTCTGAAAGCTGAACTAATTTTTTTTTTTTCGCCCCTTTTCTCTCCACACTCAAATAACTTTATCTGTGACCAGGCCTGCTTTCAGTTTCTTGCCTTCATTGGAAAGCTCTCTAAAGAAAGCTGTTATGCTGTCAATTAAGTTTTGCATAGACACTCTCATCATTTTTATCTTACCTTTTAATTACAAAACAGGATCACACATGTATGACAACTGAGTTCTTGCTCATTCTATCCTCCCAGTCAAAATGCTCACGTCTGTCTGACATTATTTCAGTTCTTAAACTTTGAGATACAGTCCTGTTTTTCTTAAAGAGGCAATCCATTTGTCTAATGTCAAATCAATGAGGTTAAGTGTATGCAATGGAAACATTTTAGGTATGCAGGTGCACATCTGAACGTACAGATTTGAAAAAATATTACCTTGTCCTTTGATTGTCCTTGTCGAGCAATTGCATCGTATTTTATTTTTCCTTCTGCATCCACCTGAACAGCCAAAGCATTGGACATTTTCTTCTTTCGGCCCATATCCAATGGATATTGGGCCACATGAATTTCTGGGAAAGCACCCCCATCTCCAAAATCCTACACAAAAGATATAGCAGTGAATGACCAAAAGACAAAAACATGGTATGTAACATTTGCACAGGTCGGAAACGGAACAAAATAGTGGATTGATTTTAACAAAATGAAACACTGCCAAAATGCTCTACCAGCTTTACTGTTTTAGCCAGTAGGACAGCAATTGACTACAGGACTTACACTTGTTAAAAGACAAGACATCAAAATGCATAGACATCTTGCAGGAAAGTGTCTAGAATTACTCCTTGCCCAGAGAAATAGCCTGTATCACTGACGAGAACACGCAGGCACTACAACACAGAGTATGTGATCAAGTATTTAATTCACATGAGTTGTTAATTAAAACTTCAAGAATTTGCTGCAATAACGCAACTGTGGAAATAAAAAAAAATAACCAGTAGAGATTTTCATCATAAAATTGCTATTCTTGTAATTTTAGTTATTGCACCATAATGAAGTGAAGAAATTTAAAAAGCTTTCCATTCCTTTCAAGCCTGCAGCTCGTAGCTTTACAATGGTACAAATGCCAGCTATCTATTTCCTTATTTTGGCATGTGAATACATTGAAAACTGGGCAAGCACCCAATAGCCCGGTATTCTTACCAGAGTTTACTTCTCTTGTTCAACCTGCTGCTGTAAAATCATCTAAGGACCAGATTAAAACAAAGACCTCTTCAAGCAGACCATCCAGACTCAGTAACACTAAAGATGCACAAGGAATTGGTACTATTGCTAAACCAACTTCAGGCTATGCAATTGTTCAAAGGAAGCACTTGCTTAAACCAGCACCAGCATCTACCCACCCTCTGTTGCAATGACATTACTTTTGCCGGATAGCAAACCGGATGAAGGAAAAGGAATGGTTGTCTTAGGTAGATTGATCCCCCTCCATATTCACCGGGGCACCAACAGCTAACACCACTGCAACAGACAGTGCGGACTGAGGCTGGAGTAAGCAGGCAGAATACCTCCTTCTAAAGCGGCACATGCTCATTCTAGCTTCAAGTGCTCACTGAAACAACTTTGGTTATTTAATGTCTTCCATGGGATGTCCCACATTCAACAATTAGTTACAGAATCAGCACTAGAGTACCAGCCAGAACAAAAGTCAGTCATCCCCCAGAATTTTTTATATAACTAGACCTATTAAGAACAGATACTTATTTTCAGTGATGGCATTCTAGGATCAGTGGATAAAGGTGATATTTTGCAAACAACTACTATTCTTGAAGAATTTGCATTTGTTTGTGAAGCAGAAAGGGAAATCCTTAACAGTCTTTTTCAGATGTGTATCATTCTGTGGCCTAATGATGCTGGAAACTGTTTGACCTGACTTCTTAAGAAGGTTTTTTTTTTTTTTTTTGCTAACACTTGGAAAGAATAAGCATGCAAATATTAACTTTAGAAATGAATAGTGTAGGGAGGGAACAGAAGTGAACGTATAAATTTAATACCATATAGAATCATCAAGGTTGGAAAAGACCTCCAAGATCATCAAGTCCAACCATTAACCTAGCACTGCCAAGTCTACCACTAAACCATGTCCCTAAGCACCACATCTACATGTCCTTCTGAAGACCTCCAGGGATGGTGACCCAACCACTTCCCTGGGCAGTCTGTTCCAATGCTTCACAACTCTTTCAGTGAAGAAGTTTTTCTTAATGTCCAACCTAAACCTCTTCTGGCACAACTTGAGGCCATTTCCTCTTGTCTTATCACTTGTTGCTTGGGAGAAGAGACTGACCCCCACCTCACTACGGCCTCCTTTAAGGTAGCTGTAGAGAGTGATAAGGTCTCCCCTCAGCCTCCTTTTCTCCAGACTAAACAACCCCAGCTCCCTCAGTGCTTTTAAGATGCTTTATTAAATGCTGAATTCCATAAAAAATATTTCATTTTAAAGAACCACTGGAACTACTGTTTGAAGTCACCTTATCTAACACTAATGGATCACCAAGGTAGCCTGTTGCTGGATGAATCTTTAAGAAAATGGGACTCACACATAAATGCGAGAGCAAGGCTGTTACTAACTCATGCAGTGACAGAATTTGGGAACAATACAGGATCATACAAGAAATACTGTATCAAAACCTGAATAGCATGCCTTGTCCCAAGAGCACTGGCTTCTGACTCATCACTGTAGGTCTCAGATGTTATGTCAAATACCATTTCAAAACCCATAGGGTTTTTTGGCTCACAATGAAAAACTGTACCAAAATACTTTGGAATCAGAACTATGCATCTGTATTTGCCCTTCCACCTTTAACAATTCTGGTTGAAATTACATTAACCTAGCAAGGATTACAGCTAAATACACATAACACCATCAAAAAGCCTTTTGCCAGTAATATGCTTAAACAATGAATACCTGACAGATTTATGGTTCCTCCCAACTCTAACAAGAATTTCTCCCCCCCATCCCCCACTAGCAGCTATCTTTTGCTACCCTAAACACACAATACACATGAGCCTTCTGTTCTCTGCTCTACACCTGTTCACTTACTCCAGCTATAATCTGGATGTGCATTTAACAAATAATGACAGAGAGACAATATGTAAGTCTTTCTCGGAGGATCACTGCATTCACAGACCATAAACTGAAAGGACCATAGACCTACTTCCATATTACCATATAACAACCTTTGAAGAGAAGAAACTTTTAACATGCTGTTTGGCATTGAACTTTTTCAGTAACTCTGTGAATTAGAACAACTTCCTCCAACCCAAGAATACATCCATCAGTCTGGATGGAAATTCTGCACGTAGTAAGGCTTGCACAACTCTCTGTGCTATGTTTGCGATGCTCAGAGTATATTTCTACTCTGGAAAAGATACTTTTCTCCCCAATAACACATATATACTACTACAGTGTGAGTTTAAATATCTACCTCTAGTATTCGTGGTATCCATCCTTTCCGGTAACCGTATGGGGGAGGTTCCCTTCGTGATGAGACCAGAGCAGTCTGCCTAGATCTTTGAGCTCTTGCTCTTTCTTCTAGTTCTAGCTGGTCTTGAGACAGCTGGGTTGGAGCTGGTAAAAAACTGCACATCCACAGACAGCCACCAAAAAAAAAACAAAAACAAACAAAAAAAAGAAAACCCACAAAAAGTTAATTTAGAGAATCTCCCCCACTGAAACTCAAGCTGCACTTGAGTCTGCTACTAAATTACTACTCTTTTCTACTATAGATCTACATAGATTTAGAAACAATTTATGAAACTTAAGCATTGCTCGCATAAACCTGAGTGCAGTAATGTTTGAGATGGGGCAAAAGCAGCTTGTGCTTTTGCAGCATTCTGGAGGATTTCTATAAAAGCTGATGTTAAATCCACCCACGTTCCATCTTGCTTCAACCTGAGTGTGACAACGGCCACTCTCTAACAGGAGTGTCACACACCACTGTGTATTCTTCCCACCAGCATCGAATAGAAAAAGAAAACATGGCCCTAGCCTCATTGACTCTCCCTTCCCTTCTCACAAACAGTTCTGTCGACAGCCTGCCCCCCAGTATTAGATACCTCCCGGCCAAAGTCAAGAAGTCAAAAACTCATTTCCTGACTTCCTATTTTTCAGCTCATCTAGACTACGCAGCCCTTTTACGCATTTTTTCAGGAACCGTTCACCTCCGAGAAGGTCGGCATTTCAGGGCAGAGCGGGGCAGGGCGGTGAAGCTGCACTCCTGAGACGCGTAAGAGAAGCAACAGCTTGTAACAAAGACCTCCCGCCCTCGCTCCTGGTACGGAAAAGCCAGGAGAAATCCCAGGGATCCCACCACCTGCGGAGGAGCTCCTCCTTCCCGCAGAAAACGCGAGCGGAAGACAGACCCCTGAACCAGAAGGCAGTGCCGAACACCCCCTCCCGCCTGCGCGGGGCAGGGCAGGGCAGGGCAAGGCAGCTCCCCCAGGCCCGGCCCGACCCGGCGCTCGCCGCCCC
>VXAL01016943.1:1026792-1130707 GCA_013399475.1 Chauna torquata
GGTGCGAGCTCCCGGGGCGCGGGCCTGGCCGCCGCGGCGGGACAGCGTGCCCGTGGGCCCGGGCCCGGCACCGCGGTGGGGCGTGGGGGTCTCGAGGAAGCGACCTGGTGGGCTGCACGGCAAAGCGGGCGGCCTGCGGCCTGCTGCTGCTGCTGCTGCGGCTCCGAGGAGGGAAGGGGCGTCTCGCGTGGGCGCTGCGTCACGCGAAGGACCAGCGAGCCGCCTCCCCTGCGCGGGAGCCCAGCGGGGTGTTCGTTAGCGCGGGCTGTGGTGATGAGGCGCTTCGGTCGCGGGGCCTTCTTCACAGGTGACAGGGTCTGTGAGGTACCCCTAGGGGTGTCCCAGCGGCTCCTTTACATGGAAGAGGCTCCCTGACTCCTTACGGAAGGCGCTGAGATACAGTTCATTTCTGACAATGCCATTGCTGTGGCTTGTATTGAAAGGTTTTTAATTCTTCCTGGTTTTATCGCTGCACCACATTAGCATGAAAGTGGGAGCTTCGTTGCTGAAGAGCTCAGCTGCCGCGCCTGTTTATTTGTCACCTAAAGTTCCCATCTCGTGTTTGTAACGTATAGCTGGCGGGTATGGCAACAGCGGTGGTGTCACAAACTGCAGATTATGGCTTCAGGTGGGAGTAAGATGGAAGAACAGATGGACTTGCATCCTGCTTTCACGCAAATGTTCTTTTAGTGATAGTGAAGGTGAAGGAAAAAAATAATGAAAAAGAGGGGCATATTTTCTACGTTAAAAAAAAAAAATGACACCGTTCGCACCTTTCACTTTCCAATAAATGAAATTTTACAAAAACCTGCAAGGAGCAGAAATGTTTTAATTAAAACACTTTGGGGAAAATGTATTTTGAAGGTGATGGAGTATACAAGAGATCCTCCGGGAAGAAACCCCCAGATTTCTTGAATGTGATGAAGCAGGGGAAGGAAGACAGCTTTTTTTTTGGAAAGTGCAGTGCACATTCAGTTGGCCGTAATTGGAGGACCAGGTTTATTTTCTCTGAGTTTAATTGTAGGCTCAGAGGAGTCCTGACTGGCCACCTACTCCTTCCTACAGGAGAAAGAGCTGGGGTGTTGCAGGCAGCTTGGACTGGCACTGACAGAACACATCTTGGCTTTTTTGTCTTATAGCTACGTAGAGCTTGTAGGGAAATAAACAGAAATAATGAAGTTTAGGTAATGTTCATGTACAGGGATCTCTTGTGTTATATTAGCCTATTTTGCTGATTGTGTTCTTGTGAACTGTTTTTGAAAGGCTTGACCTGTGTCACTGTATGCATTTTTTGGTTACAAGTCTTCCAAGAGAAAAGGCACGAGCCAGACCGACCCTGCTAAAGGGTCACAGTGAGAAGTAGGAAACTTTCTTGATCAAGTCTTAACTGTAGGAGAATTAGTGGACTCCATCTTCATGGGGTAAAAAGCCCACATTCTGTCAAGGATGCTCTTGAGAGCTTGTGGAGCAGGTGAACTGTGCGTCTTGACTCATGGTGTGAACAGAAAGACTGTTTGATCATGCTTTCTGTCTAATACCTGCCTAAGGGAACGTAAAGAAAAATATAGCTAATTTGTAATTTTTTTCAGGTTTGACTCCTCTAAAGTGACATACAGAGTCATGAATTCTATATCATATGTTTAATGAATCACATTTGCACTACTTTATATACTGTAAGTAATGACTACAGTGCTCCAAAGTTGTTAGTGTGGTTAATGCGTTCATACCCCACCCTCATCTTCCAGAGAAAAGGTGAGCAAGGAGAGAAGTGCTGCACCCCAGGCTTGTGCCGGGCCTGTGATAGAGCCAGGACTGGGTTGTTGATACCTGCAGGTGTCTGTTCTGGCCGTGCATTCCCTGCCTGGCACTTGGATGGGATGGTGATGATGAGAAAACAGGTCTCGCTTGGTCACTCTGATCAGGGCCCCTGTTCTCTGCATAATATGCAGCTGTCTGCCACTGACTTTTAATCTTCTAGTATCCCCTTACAATCTGCCCATGCTATGCTACCTTCAAAACATTTGCAGTGAAGAGACAGCCTGTTCCTGTGATCAGAATTGACTTAGGGTGAGCGCATCCTCCCTTCTCTCAATCCACCTGTTGTTTCTCCTTGTAAAACCTTTGGGACCGTGAACAAATGTTTAGTGGTGGGTATGCAAGGTCTAGCACTGTGAGTTACTTCTGGATTTGTGGCCTGTAGACACTATTGAGTTAGAAATAGCAATGGAGTCAGTGCAGAACAGCTTGCGTCTGGTTGCTGCATGAGCTCTTGGCGGGGGGCAGTGGTAGCAATGCATCGTTAGCAAAGGAGCAATTAAAACTTGGATTGTCAGGTCCCTGTAGGCATCACTATGTCCTTCTCAGATGTAACAGTTGCTGTTTTGTGTCTTGGCAGGGTTCATCAATCATGGCAAGAAGGGCCTTGAAACTTGCCTCTGGCAGCAGCCACTTCTGGCATCTATCTGTATGGCAACAAGTTCCTGGATCCCAATGATTTTGGAGTTGTTCGCGTGGGCCGAGCTATTGCCACAGTAAGTTTCATACTAGTGAAGTATAGGAAAATTCCTAGGTGGGTAAGAGAACTGGAGTTCACAAAAACTTGCGCTTCCATCTGGTTCCTCTCTCATTTTCCAGTTGGCAGCTGGCTCCAGGAGTCAGAAGGTCAGTAGGGAGCTCCTCAAGTTGTTGACACAGTGGGGAGAAAAGAGGTGAAAGCATAGAAGGAATAGAGCTGTCATTTGCACATTTTGGAAAGAAACAAATAGAGATACTTGCTGCAGAGAACTGTCTCTGTCTCCCTGGATTGGGTGGGACCTTCAGAATAAGGCTTGCTTTGGACCCACGTATCCATCAGCCACCCTTCAAGGCCAGTTATGCGTTACGGTCTCCTGCTGCCTTTAACAGTGACATAGTTCAAACCATCTTGTCTTAATTTGTAATTTGCGTATGCAATTTCTTACATTGGAACACTTTGTTTGAAGGATTGTGGTTGTTGTATTGGTATGCTACAGTAGCCATTGCCTTAAGACCCTTGTTATGAGAGATTTGGGGAGAGAAGGGCAGGTGTTTTGAAGATCATTCTCAAAGCAAACATAAAGTGAGGGAGATGATATGCTTCTGAGATTGTATTGGTTTCCGGATTCAGAAAATAAACCCTACATCTTCCTAGCATCACTGCTGTTTCGTCCTTGTGTTGATCACAGCTTCAGAAAATGCGAGAATGGAGACTGCCAGCCAGCCAGGTTGTTGCCTTCTCCTTGAGGACATTCACTGATGAATCCATGAGCAGCCAGGAACAAGGAGAGCGGAGACTCTGGAGGTGATATCAGTCTCCTCGTACCTCACTTGCATTATGCACCTGTCACTTCAGGCCACAATCTCCATCATTTACAGACTTTCAGTGCTAAGCAGCTGTCTGTCTGCATATTCTGTGACTTTTAAGCACTTCGTTAATGAGTTTTACAGGGATTCAGCTCCTGAGGGCAGATGCAATAAGAAACAAGCTCTGCTGGTTGGCTCAGGTGCCATGCCGTTTATGTGTGCAGGCTGCACCATGAACTATTGTGAAAAATGCTTATTTTGAAAATGGTGAGGGCACAAATACAAACTTTAATCTTTCCTTCTTGAAACAAGTGCTAAGCTTTGTGCTCTGTCCCTGACTGTACGATGGCACTGCCTGGTGGCAGGGAGCAGCTATCTCCCTTTTACTGCACATGAACCTGGGCATGGAGAGAGAACACAGTTTGTTGTGACTGGAGAAGAATTTGCTATCCAGGCTGTTTGGGCTGTCTAGTCTGTCCATGAGTTCTGCCTGCTTGGTCAGTTTTTCTTGATCTTTCTTGAAACCAGTGTTTTTTGTGGCTATCTTCTGTTTAAGAAAAAAATGAATGAGATATACGCAATTATGAGACTGTGCAGTTGGTCTGTGTTTTGAGTGACAGTGAGAGAGTATGTCCCTGATGAACAGGAAGTAGGGGAAAGAAGATTTTCATCACAGAATCACAGAATGGCTGAGGTTGGCAGGGACCTCTGGAGGTCATCTGGTCCAACGCCCTGCTCAAGCAAGGCCACCTGGAGCAGGCTGCCCAGGACCATGTCCAGGTGGGCAACCTGTGGCAGTGCTTAGTCACCTGCATAGGAAAGAAGTGCTTCCTCACGTTTAGACAATGTTCCTGATGTTTCTTTGCCTTAGATGCTGGCGAATCTAAAGACGCATTTGACTTTCATGTCCCCTGCCTTCAGAGAAGACACAAGCCATGGGCTGAAAATCACTTTGCTGGCCCTGCTCTTAAATGTATTAGAGGGTTCTGCACCCATGGCTGCAAGCAGTAACCCCCCCCAAAAGTGCTGCCAGTGCTCTGATGGCAGCATGTCCATGTATCTGTGCGTCTGTATATTTTTCAAACAATGTTCTGTCTCTTCTTGAATTCTCTGTTGCTTTAATACATGGGACTGTGTATGGTCAGGTTGGTCCTGAGAGATTCTTTAGTCCTGCTGTACCAGTGATTTCTGCCGTCCCACCTTGGGGTCTGTTCCTAGCTGGAAAAACGGGTCAGCTCTCATCTGAGCACTGGCAGCCCAAACTGGTCTCGTTCCTGGGCCATAGACAGGCTGAAGCCAATAGAGCAATTAGAGATGTTAATTTCTAAGAAGCTTTTAGCTTCTTGGGATCACTCTTTTTGTAAATGAAGGCTGAGGTTCTATAGCAAACAAGTGACTTTGGATATTGGTGGCATCTACATGGATCTAATGTGTCTGTCCTTCAGTCTAGCCCTGGACAGGCTTCTTAACTGGATGCTTGACTCAATCACTGGACCATATCCAGCCAAAAGCAGGCTGTAATTGAAAGGCTGTAATTCTTAAGAGCTGAGTTCAGCAGCAGCAGATGCAAAAATTTAAGATAAGTTATGGTGTCACAAAAAAAAAAAAAAGCCTTGAAAAAAGAACACATGGAGGTCAAGAAACCTCAATTAGAACTATAAGACTCCAGACAGATTTCATCCGAGTTTGATTAGAAAGATTTGAGTCTGCTTGTATTTTAAGCATACTGGTTCAGTAGTCCTTTGCAGACTTTCATAAGAAACTTGATGGAGTTCCGTAGCAGAAAATTTCTTCCTGAGCGTAAGTTCAGGTAACTGGATTTTTCTCACATGTGCATAGACAACTATTCAGAGAGAACGTTGTGCCACAACCTGGTGTGATCTGACGATAGTTTTAGGAGTGGTGGAAAGAGTGTAAGGAGTTGAGAGTTAATGGAATCAAAGTAGAAGCCCAAGTCTTTGGGACATTTAACAGTGGGCTGGATACAAGATCAGTTAAAAAAGTAATCTGGCATTTGTAAGGGGAGGGCCTGGTTGATCTCGTAGGTGTTTTTATGTCTCTGAGATTCGGTCTCACACTGTAACATGAATGATGGCACTAGTCTTGGATGAGAGTGAAGTTGGTAGCCTGGACAGCATCACATTTCAGATGGTTTCTGTGTTCTGGTGAAGTCAGAAACCTGGCAGAGCAGTTGCGCATTTGCCATATTTCTTTGAGGGTATCCCAGTTGTTTTGGGTGTGTGGAATGAACATTCTGTGCTGTAGCTGGAATATGTCTCAGACACTAGCAGGGATCTGGCAATGTCAGGGTTGCCTATCAGGATCATCATAATACTAATTTAGTGTTTAAAATTGTGATGTAATTAGCAAACGCTAAATTAATTCCCTTTTCCTCTGTAATACAGGCCAATCTGTTAGCAGCTTCTCTTCAAGTTGGAGGTGATAATTACCCTCATGGACCAGAGATAAAATAAGAACCAACTCAAGTGTTCATGCAAGGCTGATTTGAACATCCCTCTACTTCAAAGTTATTCTTTGACGTTGGAAAGATGCTTTGAAAAATTTTTCTTCCAAATGTGTGTTTGTGTAGCTGTGCAGCTCCTGAGTTCCTCAGGGGCAAGAGAGCCTGACAAGCCAGAAGAAAAATTTTGTTGTACTCAGTTTCCAATCTGGAAAACAGGAAATGTGAGAAACCTAAGCTCCACAAGGAAAAAGTATGTCTGTTTGTAACTGATTCCCAGCTTGATTTCCTTGTGGATTCCTCTCTGAGCTTTTGTCTGTTTCCCTATTGTCTGTTCCAGTAACTCTGATTCAAACCATATTTGATCCTCTTGTCTCCCTGGCTCTCCTGATACCTTGACTGTACTTCGTGTGCTTCATCTGTGCCCTTCCTAGGCACGTATGCAGTGAAAAGGGGGCTAGTATCCATCCCCCAATGAGATGCTACCCCTTCAGTAGGGAGGTTTTAGGAAAGCTTTAGATCTGTCTTATGCAAATGGTTCTTTACAGCAAGGATCTTAAAGTTCAAACGACAGATTAGTGGACACGCTTATCTAGATATACATTCCCTTCTCTCCCTCCAAGTAAACTTTATGGACGTGACCTGTATGTTTCTGTTGCATTTGCTGGCATTCTAACTGTGGAAAGAGAGGAACTTTAGTCAAAGGATAAAATTGAGAAATACCCAAGATCCATTTTCAGAAATCATTAAGGCACAATCTAATTCTATTGTCTGTGGCTATGTCTAGCTAATAAGCTTTAGCTGGATCCCCATATTGTACTTTCATAATTGGATATCTGACCCTTTTGCCCTCTAGTCCTTCATGAAGTTGGTTATCCACACAAGTACTACTGCTTGTGCTAATCACTGAGCTTGTCTTCAGCCACTCTGTTCCCTGCTGAGCCATGTACCCAGACTGAACTCCCTGTGCACCAGTGTGGTTAGGCAATCTGGAGGTGTGAAGATGAAGTGTGGGGTAACTGGTAGGGCACAGACAGGACTTCATGATCTGTATTACTGGCAGCAGACCTTACTGTGGAAGCCCCAGATGGCTGGCTGAGAATGGGAGCCCACAGAGCAAGGTGCTGTACAGAGATTACAAAAGTGCTTTGAGCTTCTCGAATGGAAGATAGTATAGGGGTGCCAAGTGTTGGCTATTTTTAAGAGCTGCGTGTCAGTGAGATCCTGGCAGTGCTTTCTATAAATGTTCATCGAAATGTAATTTTTTTCGTTTAATTTCTTATGAGTCTTACTGTAAGCTCCACTGTAGAACCTAAACTTTGAAGCCTAAACTACATGCATTTGCCTTGTGTATTGGGTTTACATGGTAAAGGTTTGGTAGCAGGGGTGCCACAGGGGTGGCTTCTGTGAGAAGATTCCAGAAGCTGCCACATGTCAGATAAGAGCCAGCTCCAGCCACCTCCAAAAGGGACGCGCCGCTGGCCAGACCTGAACCAATGAGCAATGTTGTTTGCGCCTCTGAGAGCATATTTAAGAAAGGGAAAAAACTGCTGCGCAACAGCAGCCGGGAGTGAGAGGAGTGAGGAACAGCCCTGCAGACACCAAGGTCAGTGAAGAAGGAGGGCAGGAGGTGCTCCAGGCGCTGGAGCAGAAGTTCCCCTGCGGCCCGTGGTGAGGACCATGGTGGAGCAGGCTGTCCCCCTGCAGCCCATGGGGTACCACATGGAGCAGATCTCCACGCTGCAGCCTGTGGAGGAGCCCACGGTGGAGCAGGTGGATGCGTCCTGAAGGAGGCTGCAGCCCATGGAGAGCCCCCGCAGGAGCAGGCTCCGGGCCGGAGCTGCAGCCCCTGGAGAGGAGCCCATGCAGGAGCAGGTGATCCGGTGGGAGCTGCCACCCGTGGGGGACCCATGCTGGAGCAGTTTGCTCCTGAAGGATGGACCCCGTGGTACGGACCCATATTGGAGCAGCTCTTGAAGAGCTGCAGCCTGTGGGAAGCCCACGCAGGACCCGTTCGGGAAGGACGGCATCCCGTGGGAGGGACCCCACGCTGGAGCAGGGGAACAGAGAGCGACCATGAAGGAGCGGCAGAGACGAAGCGATACGGACTGACCGCAGCCCCCATTTCCCGTTCCCCTGCGCCGCTCGGGGGGAGGAGGTAGAAGAGGGTGGATGGGGGGAAGGTGTTTTAGTTTGCTTTTAGTTTCTCACTGCTCTAGTTTGCTAGTTATAGTAATAAATTATACTAATCTCCCTATGTTGAGTCTGTTTTGCCCGTGACGATAATTAGTGAGTAACTTGCTTGTCCTTATCTCAACCCTTGAACCCTTGTCCATCATATTTTCTCCCCCTGTTTCTTTGAGGAGGGGGAGTGAGCGAGCGGTTGTGGTGGAGGTCGGCTGTTTAGCTGGGTAAAACCACCACACCTTGACAGACGATTTGTTGTTTTGATCCAAGATAACTGCAGAGCTTGCTCAACTTTTCCGGTTTCATTTGCAGACAGCAGTTATCACCTATGACTACCTCACCTCCCTTCGGAGCGTCCCATATGGATCAGAGGAGTATGACTTCCTCAAATCACAGGTAGGTAATACCACTAAACTATGTTCCTCAGAAGCTCCACAAGGCACAGGTGTGTTGCTAAAGCCATTGCTGTAAAGCAAACTATCGAGCTGTCAGCTTAATAATTCAATATGCCTTCTACCAAATCGTTGGTAAAAGCAGAGGCAAACTGTGCAGCATAATGAATAAGAATCTGGCAAGAGCTACACAGCCCAATGTAGAAGTTGCTTTGTCAAGAGTAGGCACATGCAACCAGTGCTTGCTTATGCCTGATAGAGATGTGTTTGGGCTCTGTTACCAGTTATCTGCTGCCCAGACTGGCAGAGTGGAGGTCAGCTGCTGAGAGGGGTCTGGCAGTGGTTTCTTATCCTGTTTATCCAAGCAGGATAATGGCCGTAACATGAAGGCTGCGAGACTGAAGTCAAAGGAGTGTGTTGGATGGGAAATAATACGGATGAATCAGGATTGCAGATCTCTGAAGAAATCAGAAGTAATTGGGCAAACAAAGGTAGATTTCGCTGTGAGACTGTCTTTTTTTTGTTGTATTTTGATATGAGTAGCTAACATGACTAGAAAAAGCAGTTCTAGGGAGAAGTAAGATAAGCACCCCTGCTGCTCCTCTTAGTCCTGTGCTGCATCTTTCACTCTATCCTGCAGCCCTACAACACCTTGAGCTGTGAGTGACACTGAGTTTTAATTGAGTGCATGTGCTGTAGCCAGTGTCTCTGTGCTATTCCAGCTCAGAGCCTCTTAGGAGTGGGAGATATGGTTTGTGTCGAATTAGACAAGTCTGTGTAATATTTTTGAAATAAGATCTTTAACCTTATTTTTCTTCTTAGTATGTGTAGGATTTGAGCCGCCAGTGTGGTTGTAATGCATGAGATAGCACTCTCCAGGGGCTCTCAGACTGGAGGGACTCTAAAGCTGGAAACAGTGATGGGCCTGGCTTATGGTTGAACACTGGGCTCCATTTCATGCGTTGTACCAAGGCCTGTGTCACCATGCCGATTCAGACCATGTCCAGAGTTAGACACCAATGGCATTGGACTTGATCATGCTTTAGTATTCCTCTGGCAGAAAACCAACACCATCAGTGTGGTCTTAGAGTATTTGGGATAGTTTGCAGAGCAGCTTCCCTGGGCTTGTTGTCGTTCCTCTCCTGTGTAAAGATGCTAAGCTGTTCTGCTGTGGCTCCTTGTCCCAGGTGAGAGGCGCTGATGCCCTGACATAAACAAGGGGTAGACATGTTGGAGTCCGGAGCTCTGTTTTCCATCTGCCCATGTCTCTGCCACTTGCTTTTGAAACCTGGTTTGCAGAAGGGCTGCTTATAGCTTTCTTGAGTGACACCCAAGTTATGGAGTTATCAGTGCTGTGGACAGCTTGTTATTTGGCAGCAGTTTGTAGCAGCCCTTGCGAATTCCTGACCTTTTGCCATGTGTCTCCATGGCTTCATTAACCTCTGTCGTGCAGGCGTTGATGGTTTGTCAATTCATGCCCCAGGCAGCCAGTACAGGCCCTGTTTGCTGGCACTGCACAGCGCTGTGCTCTCCCTGCTTGGCAGCCAAGACTAGCTGAGTCAGCCTCTGCATATGGCAGAGCCAGTGGCTCTGTGGCATGGCCAGCACTTGCCTTTGGCTGCGTGAAGGGGAATGAGCTGGGAGACAGAGAGAAGAAGGTAAGTACAGGCACAGCATGAACTGGCAAAACTCTGTGGCCTGTGGAGGCCTGTGCTGCTATTGGCAGGTGTTATGGAAGGCCACCACTCAGTCTCATACTAGCAGTACTTGTGGGTCCCTCAGCAACATCACTGTAGTGCTTGTGCTAGCAAAGCATCAGCTTGGCAATGGAGAACTTTTTGGGCCTAGAGAACTGCATGCCAAACCCTTTATCTCAGTGCAGCTCCAAGTGGATGACAACCAAGTTTTTACCATCCTGCAGCTCTTTTAACAGTTTGTGGGAACTGAGTTTGTTGGTCTTGGCCCAGCTCAGAAGGGGGTGACTTTTAAGTTCTGCTGGAGTTGGTACTAAAGGTTAGTCACTGGATGGGACCAAGAGGACGTGAATGCCCCTCCCAAGTAAGCATTGTGTGTAAAAGATACGTATGCAGATGTTACTTGTACTTGCCTCTGTCCCGGATAGATCTTTGGTGCCCTCAGCCATTCATTGTATTCTTTTGGCTTTCTGTTCTTCCAGGGAAGCCAGCTGAACCTCCTTTTCATATGCTGAGTTTGGACTTTCCTTTTAAACATGTGCATGAATTGGTTACTGATTTCTGGCTTCATTTTTGGTGTTGTACTTAGAACAGAGATTCTGTGAGGCAGGGGCTTGGTGACCCTGGGACTGTGGATAGTGCCAGCAAGTCTGGGTGCAGCTGCTGTGCCTCTCCCTCTGGTGAGGGGGACAGTGCAGCTGCATACATGTCTGGGGTGGGCTTGCGTCTGGGAATGGAGAAGCACTCCCTCTGTGTAGCTCCTCCAGGTACTTGACATACTGGTGGGTGCTACCTGAGTGCAAATGATAATGCTTAACTCTCCTTGGATTCCCAGCCAGCCATCAAACTGGGGCCCCTAAATTACCCACAGGCTCAGAGGGGAGGTGGGAAGCCTCAGTGCCAGCACCAATACCTGAACCGGTTGGGGTGAAGTGGGCGTAGTCATTAGGAAGCAATTAAATGCAAAGCAGATTAAAAAGGAAATGGGTTCCCCAGGGGCTTTTAGCCAGGTTCCCGTATAGCTCCAAGGAAACCTCTTCAATCTGTTTCTCTGTCCCTCATGGGCCACTTTGATGCTAATGTCTTCAGCTAGTCAGTTCTCAGCACCTTTTTATGGTCAGTAGATTGGGGAGGTATTTGCTACTTTCTGCGGGTCAGGAAGCAGTAGCTGGAATTTCACTGTTTGTCCCTGGGGTTGGTGTTATCACTTATGCATCTCTGTTTTTCCCATCAGCCAGGATAAGTGAGGAACCATCTTCCTAAAGGCACTCATAGCCCTTCCTCAACAGCAATGAAGCGAAAAGAAGCCTTATCTTTTCCACTGCTGCCACTGCCTGTACCAGGGATGAACCTGCTCAAGTAGTCAGTCTTTATGTCCATCACAGTGCTTGCTTCATCTCACCACTGGTGGCTGAACCATACATGTAACTCGATCGTTCTCCTGAGTTAGGGGTCCTTTGCTGGGCTCTCTGCCCTTGTCCTGCATGTGGTGGTATTGCCAATGTACTGATGCCAAGGCCGGTGGTAGCCATGGTTAGCCCCAAGACATTGGATGTCTGTAGGTCTAGTTTCAGGATCATTTGGGGAGATATGAGCTTTCTTCAGTACATATCTCTTCCTTTAAATGATTCTGACCATCTTTGTACATGTAAGCTTCGGCATTTCTTCCTGTTCCTGCTTGTACTGAGGATCAGAGGAGGAATGAGAGCACAGAGCCATTTCCCAAGTGGGCATTTCTTACTTATTACTTTCTTAACAAACAATTTTATTCTGTAGAGGGCTGCATTTCTCTGATATTCTTCTGCCTCCTTGAGCATTTGTCTCCTCAGTCTTGAGTCAGCCTACCCTGTGACATTTCCGGTGTGGCTCTCATCATAGCACCTGAATGTCTTGGTTGACACTTCCTATATTGCTGGCATCAATTTCTGTTGATTCTACCGTCAGTCAGGATGTATCTCGCAACAAGCTGTTTGTTTAAGGGCAGGCATCAATGGGCTTCTAAGTTGTCATTGTAGTAAGACGATTGCAGTGGGTTGGTCATCTTGCAGATTTCTGCCCTAGTGGCCATAGTTGAAAATGTTGAGCAAGGCATTTATTTTGTCATCTTCCTATGTAAGACAGAAGTTACTACTGCAGATATGGGTACGTGTATTTTTTTTAACAGAGAGGAGATAGCAAGGAGAGAAAGAATCTCTGGTCAAGGTGTCTCTGGAGACGGTAAGAATCCATTCTTGAATTAACTTTGCTGGCAACAGAATTGCTTTGTCAGAGAAAAGCCATTTGGGGAGGTTAATTAACTTTCCTCCTTTTGAGAGCAGAATGTGGATGTTCTCATTCAAACTCTTGGTTATTGGGCTGTCAGTATCTGGGCAAAGATTTGGAAGGTGTTACCTTGTGCCATCATTATACAGAATAGGATTTCTTGCTCCTTAGGAGTTATTCCTAGCATATGTTGTGTTTGTTTCTCACAGTGAGGTGGGTATTTTCAAAAAAGAGATTTATCTTGTAGTGATGTTGCCTGACTGAAGGATCCTATTGTCCTGGAAAGAAAATGAGTGAGTGTTATGTGTGCATAGTTTTTTTTTTTTTCAAAAATAGCCTACAATTCCTGGATAGCTCAGACCAGCAAAACAGCTGTGTCTGTGGCCCTCCTCCATGATTCAATAACACACCGTGTGCCTTGATAGGAAGGGATATCCTAAAATAGTTTCTTCATGATGGAGCTGGACTGTGTCTGCAGAGAGAAATGCTGGGGAGGTCTCCGTGGCAGTCCTTCAAACAGACAGCTCTGAGTGGGGCGTGGAGGCTGTTCTGCACCACAGTCAGTGCACGCGGTGGTTGTTCTCCTCAACTTCAGTCTCTGGTGAACTGGAATGAGAAGCAAATGAACTTCCCTTTGAGACATGGAATAGGTGGCAGTGACTTTCTTTCACCAAGCTAAATGGGAACCAGTAAGAGAAGTGAAGAGGTGAAGAGCTTCACAGCTCATCTACAGTCCCTGAGCTGATCACGTTAGGTTGCCCTATTATGTGCTCCCCAGGATATCTCTTCATCTAAAAGGCATGGTCAATGCTAATACAGTCTGAAAAAGCTACTAGCAGGGCCAGCTGTTGGCTTGATGACTCTACATTTGAGCGCTGCTGTCTAGCAAACTTCCTGCCAACACATAAAGCCCGAAAGCTTTGCACTGAAAACACATAACAAGCTGTAAAATAAATCTTACAGTTATAAGGCACTTCCTTTTCCTCCTTCTGCTTTCTAGAGTGCTGTCAGCTGAACATTATGGCCACAACATATCTAGGTTTTAATTTTGTAGCATTAGGAAGGTCCATTTTTTGGGATGCGTGCCTATGAAGCAGGATGTTGTCCAGTCCTCTGCAGAGATTTATTCAGAGAAATAGGTCATCTTACTGTGACATTTGTGGAGGAGGAGGAAGGAGAGAAGTGAGGGGAAATAGTGCCTCATTTCGTGCACTTTTCTCTGCACCCTCATCCCTGAAATGCTTCACTCCAGGAGCATGTGTGAGGTATCAGGCACATCCCTGGTCTGCACTGAGGTCCTGCATCTTTCTGGCACCTCCCCAGCAGGAGCGGAACTGTGGGCCTTGGGAGCATTTTGCCTTCTCACCTCCAGGTGGGGCTATCCCTTTGCATTTGAATCCTGCTTCCTTATAGCTGCTGAAGAGGTACATAATAGGCAGAGGAACATCTGAAGAACATTTCAACTGGTGCAGTGAGGAACCCATTAGGGAGCTCTTGAAGGATGTCAGCTGCAAGGAGCTTGCACCATGAGGAGCGCTATAAAAGGAGCAAATGGAAAGTGAAGAAATAATTATATTTAGTGGGTTGTTTTTTTTTTTTTTTACTACAACTTGAGTCCTAATGTGAAATGAACACTCATCTCTTTCAAAGTCAGAGACTCTCTTTGAGAGACATAATGTTGGCTCTGAAGAGCTCATGGTTGAGACTTACTTAAATATTTGCCTAGATTTTCACCCTAGATGCGAGTGGTGCAAATAGATATACACACAGGGTTTCTTGGATGGTTGAGGAGGGAAGGAAGTGGGATTGCTTAGGATGCAACTGTAAATAACTTAAGACTGTTCCCATTGACTTTGAATCAGACCCTATGTAGGGATGTTTCCTTAATGAGGGACTGTGTAGCCTTGAACTACTTGTTAGTTTATATAACTTCATAGAATCATAGAACAGCAGGTTGGAAGAGACCTCGAAAGAATGTCAGGTCCAGCCCTTCAAGGGAATTGACAGAAGCGGAAACAACTGGGTTGTTGGAGGCTGCCTGTAAAATCGGTAGAGATGACAGGTAACCAGTGCTTTAACTGTTTTAAAAATAGGAAGACAGCTGGCTTGAGAATTGAAATAATTTTATCTGAGATTGGGAAAAATGGATATCTAAACATTCAGTTGGGGATAGAGTACAGATATAGTTTTTACAGAGATGTAGAAGCAGGGCTAAAAAGACTAGTGTTGCAAGCAGAGGATATTTCATATATCAGGCCAGGCTGGAATTTCAGAGCACAGCTGAAAACTGTAGATTTGCTCTGCTAAACTGGTGACCTTATCACATTCTCCCCAAAGTGTATCTGATAAAAGAATGTGCTAGAGGGTAGCACACAACTATCTTACCTGTCAAGCCAGTGTCTTCATTTAGTCTGTTAAGTGAGTGCTGAGGGAATTGCTGTGGTGGGTAGCGTCTTGCAAACACTTCCCTGAAGTTCTTGGCAATGTTGAAGGCGTCTTGCTGGGTTTCAGGCAAACCCTTTCACCTGTGTGGGGGCCACCCAGTTTGCACACTTGAGTCTCTGAAGGGAACTCTGCTGTCTTCCTCCATGCAGTGCCTCAGGGCCAGGCCAGACTCTGTCAGGCTGAGGAAGCCTTGTGAACTACAGAAAAGGGAGCTATGTTTCTCTGAGGTGGAGCAGCTGCTGATTTAGTCTAGAGACAAAACAAAATGTAGAGTTCAATGCCAGGTTTGGAAGCTACCCCTTAATTTATTGGCTAGGGTGTTCAGGTGCCCTGTCTAGGAATCTGCTGATGTGAGCACGTCTGCATTTTAGTACATCTGGACGGGCATGTCTGTCTGCCTGTAGTTGTGTGCCTGTGTGTTCAGGGTGTGAGTATTTCTCACATCCTGGTGGTTAAAATAGCCACTTCCAAGTCAGAGTCAAAGATGGCTTTGGAGGAGTGAATCCAAGATGGTAATCACATTCACTGCTAGCCTAATTATGCCTACTTTTGGTCCCAGTAGAATTGGTTTGGTGTTGATTTTTTTTTTTTGGGAGAGAGAGAGAGTCCTGTCTCAGTGACTGCAAATTCTGCTGATGGTGCGCCATTCAGAACAGCTTGCTGCTCCTTCCTCTGCAGCAGCATCATCTTGGCAGGTCTGACACCAGTAACAACTTGTTTTTGTCAGTGTACTGAGCTGATGTGACTTGGAAGAGGCCCACAGGGAGCAGATAAACATAGTGGCAAGGGTCATCTTTATACAGCCTCCACTCTGTTTCTAGCTCCACTTGCACAATGAATCTGTGTGTGAGCCTGCACATATACACACATGCACAGCGCTTTCTGAAATGTCTCCTGCCAAGCCTGGACCTGTTTACTGCCTTGCCAGCTTTGCTGAATTTAGAGGTAAATTCACTGAAAAGGTCACCAGCAGAATTGCTTTTCAAAAAACCAGCTCCTAAAATGTCTTTACTGCCCCTGCAGTCTTTGTTGGAAAATGTATTTGTTTTGAGTTGCCTGTGAACTCTGTATCTGTGCAGCCTGTTTGTTATTGTAGAGTTGCTCTGAACACAAGTTTTTTTCAGGATTGCTGAAGGACAGCAGGCTTTGCACTCCCATTTGTTTATTGTAGGATTGTTGTGTGAAGAGAAGTAGGGAAGGTACGCTTTCTTCCCCGGAGCCCTTTCCTTTGTGTTCACAGTCAGGCAGCACAGCTAGGCATTTCCAGAGCCCAGCAGGAGCTTTTTCATCTCTACAGTGCCATGATAGTGCCTGTTCTGTACCTCTTCTTCTTTTCCAGGACAGCTTCCCTACTTCTGTTTCTTGCAGTAAGCTGAGGTTTTGCTATGATAGTCTGAGTTGGAAGTCATTCTCTGCCAATATACAGAGTGGTGATCCTTGACTGAGGAAAGTTGTTGTAATGAAATGATGGCTCCTGAGTGATGGGGAGGGAGCAACAGCAAGGCTGTTAGCTGGGACCGTACTTTCCTCACCCTGGGCTGGTGCTTGTGCTGGGCTGTTTGCTCGAAGATGAGATGTCTGCAACCTGATGCATGTGAAGGGCTCCCAAGAGCTGTGCCAGCTCCTTCCTCCCTGACTAGCAGGGCTTAGATCCACTGCAGCTTCCCTCCTCCGGCTCCAAAGGCCGCAGGTTAGGAACTGAGTCTGTAGCAGGAGTGGGGCTGATGTTTGGTTCTTTTAAACCTATGTTTTGATTTTGGGGTAGCAAGAACTTGGTAGTGTGGCTCAGGACTGGGCAAAATGCAGGCAGAAGCAGCTTCACACAGGCACCTCTGCAGATATATCCCCATCTGAACACATACGGCTTCCCACGCTAGCCCTGCGCAGCTGACCTCTCTGTTCACTTGCGCTGCCATGCTGTACCAGGCCTGGATCAACTTCCTGCTCTCCTGGTTCACCTCCAGCCTGCCCCAGCTCTGCCCTTACCTCCCACCACTAATGCCTCAGCCCTGGCTGCCACCTGCCAGGCTCCTGCAGGGCTCTTATCAGATGGGGTACGGACTTACTCCACCCAGTGTTGCACTCACCAGTGACTCACATGGCAAAGGTTTGCCACAAAATTAATTTTCTGAGAAAATCGAGACCCAGGCCCTGGATGGATCCATTGCCAACCCCAGGCAGGTCTCCCACACTGCAGCTTTGCACCCTTGTGTCAATGGCAGCTGAGCCAGGAGATTTTCCCTTCCCAGTCCCTTTTTGGAGTAGAATTCCCAGCAATGGCAGAGCTTGGTCCTCACCTGGAGAGATGAGCACGTGTGCATGTCTTACCTTCTTTCCTGGAAATCTCACTCCTGAAACAGGTTCCATAACGTGCTGAAATCTGATGAGCTCCCAACCCAAAAAACTCTTCCATTTACAAACAGCCTACAAAAGCCATTATATTTCATACTAGTATTGAAAGACTAATGCACGTATGTGGCTTTTATTTGAAGGATATTAAATTTAAATAAAGCAACAACAAAAAAAGACGAGCTCTGTCCTTTTGCAAAATCTTTGAAATGGTGGGACATATGTGCAGCTAATGAAGGAAGGTTGCTTAAGATATCTCAAAAAATATTCACTGCTTATAATAGTTGGACATATGTGTAGTTAATTAAAGAAATAATGTATAGATAAGACACGAAACCACCATCCGAGTAGCAGATGCCCCTCCTTCCACCTGCATTGCTCAACAAATGTCGTCTGAAGAGGGGAAGTGAATTCTCAATTGCAACATGCCTAGCAATTAACTGCACTGTAAGTCTGATGTGCAGTGCTGTCACCCACCATCGAGTGGGAGTGGAAAAGGCACTGCATTTTGTTGATGGTTGAGCATTTGTTTTCCTCATCATTTTGACACCAGAGGTAATTGCCATTCCTGAAATATTCTCTCACTATCATTACAAAGCAACTGTTAGGGACAAATTAATTATGAAGAGTCTCGTTATGACAGATTAATAGGCTGACAGAGGAGATTTCTTTTCCTTCTTTCAAGCAACTGAACAGTAAAATCTAACAGCTCCCATATAACTGTTAGAAACATGTGCTTCTCTCTAAACCAACACATATTTTGCTGGAGATGAGGGATTTGCAAAACTAGGAATAGAGTATACAGTGTGTTTCCAAGCTTGCTTTTATTGAGCTTTTGGTTTCCCAATATCATCTGCCAAAATGAGCATGAGACTGGGCATTGCCGTATGGAGGGGAGGTCTTCGCGGTTGGTATTGGACCAATGGGATCACAGGTGTAAGCAGCATCATGAAGGCTTGGAAGTGAGGAATGCTGGACTTGTGGATTTGATGGATTTTAGAACAAGACATAAAGTCATTATTTGGACTGCTTTATGTCCACTGAGGGTTCCTGGTGTGAGGGACATCAGATCCGATGTGCTGGTTGAGTTCCAAGTGGCTGGTGATGTTCTGACTGCCTGTGTCCACCTGGAAGTTGCAGACTACCTGCCCCAAATTATTCCTGTGCGGTGCTTTCTGGGGACTGGTGTGATTTGGCCCAAAGACAGCTGCCTTCCTGTAGTAAAAGTGATTGAGGCATGCTGTCACCTTGTGACTGAAGTGTTGTCCAAGCCCAGGAGAGTAGGATTTAGAAATATCTGAATTGCTCATGACTGTGTTTAGAAGCTCACCCAACTTGTATGTAGTCAGGACAGCAATTCATGTAGACGTGGTAATTGCGCTTTCAAAGAGTCAGTTAGATATGTATCTCATCATTGACTGACTACTACAGGATGCTAGTGAATCTCAGGTGCTGATGAGCACATGATTAAGAAGGAGCTTGTTTTAGGCACTAACATAGGCATAATGTAGATTTAAAGCAGCCTCCTGGAGGAGGCCTGTTCCTGTTGTCAGCTTTGCCTTGTTTGACATCTCGCTCAAGCCATCAGGCAGCAGTGACTTCGCAAAGGATCTATCTAGTTGGGACCAGCAGCCCCTCTCGTGAGTTTATCAACTCCAGCCAACTGTTTGTACATCAGCACTCTCTCCATTCCCTGGAAGGATCAAATCCTCAGTGGCACAGGCCCCCTTCGTGCCATGATCTTCTTAATGGGAGAACACTGGGGCTCCACTCTTTTCTAGAGACTGTAATGGGTTTAACGTGGGAAAGGTTTGGTAGCAGGGGGGCCACAGGGGTGGCTTCTGTGAGAAGATTCCAGAAGCTGCCTCATGTCAGATAAGAGCCAGCTCCAACCGGCTCCAAAAGGTGGGTAAAACCACCACAGAGACCAAACTAAGACCATATTTATCACATTTTCTGTCTTTCCCTGCTTGCTGAAGTCAGCTTCCTATTTGACTGTAACTTCATCCTTCTTCGTGGGATCTCTGTGTGTCTTTGTGAAGTATGTAAATGTTTTGATATTAAATATACTGAAAAACATAGATAGCATTACTTATGGATTACTAGCATCTGATTTCTTTTCATTGCTTTGCTTCATTTCCATCTTGTGCAGTGCTAATTCTCTGTGGTCCTTTTTGGCATGCAAATTTTGTCTTTGGGACTACCCGCAGTGATTGTATTTTGCCAGCAAGGTCTGATTCTTCAGAGAATCTTGTAAGTAATGTAATGTAAGTATTATTTTTCTGTCAGGTTTTGTACTGATTGCCTTTGTGAAGGGCCTTTTGTCTTGAGTTGTTTACTATTTATCTTCTAGTCAACATTAGAAAGCCTGTTTTTGACTGGTCTGTTAATGAAGATTGTCTCTTGCCTATTGTCTCCACTGCAGTGTCACCTTTGTTTTTTCTTGTCCAGTGTTAGCCTCTTATACCAGGTTCTTCCGCTTTTGACAAAGGAACCTTGACTTTTGCCCATGTGAGATTCAGACTGAAACCTCCTAGATGGTGTTTTGTTTTTTGAATTGTGCCAAGCACTGCCAGATTTGCAGTTTCCTCCACAGAAGAGTTGTAACTGGGTAACGATGGAATAGGCTTTCCTTACCCTGCCCCTTGGCGTACTTGCAGAGGTGATCTGTAGTAATCAGCATCTCATCAAGAAAAGATCCGTCCTAGATTTCCACCGGATAAGGCCCATTTCTTGCTGTTTGTAGTTGCTTCTCTGTGGGGATGGGGCATAAGGGAAGGGATATTCTTCCACAAGCAATTGGGCAGAAATCTGTTTTAGAACATCCTTGGCTGAACCACTCTTAAAGACTATTGACCAGTCACTTTGATCCTGGATGGGATAGGTAACCTAAAGGTGGAGGCTTTCTGCTCCTTTTCTTGTAGGCTGTGTGCCCAGCTCCCCATGCACTGATAATATTTCCTGTTGTACCCAGTTCCTTGTAAGTAAAATAATGGCTGACAGTGAATCTACAGGTGGAGGGGCACGCCTTTTTCTTAAAATTAGAATGAAACAAGCTTTACCAACTATTTTACTCGTTTCTTATATTTGACATTTACAAATGTAGCTTCCCTGCCTTGTGGATGCTCATTCATCTCTTAGATGAGAGGGAAAACTCAACAACTGGCAATGGAAAGGGCAAAATGTTGAATATGTAAGTGTATATAAAGATGATCTCAATTTTATTCCCTTCACAACCTAGATGAGCCCCAGCCAAGTGCAGGGGAAACACATGCAGTGTTGTTCATTGTGATACCAACTACAATAAAGGCAATTGTCTTTGGTACTGCTGGGGGTAATTCCTTCTGCCTATTGTGGGAGCAAAAGTAATCTGCTCTGGATAATTACTAATCAACATACAAGTTCACCTGGGCTGTCCTTTTGTTCATCTCAGTGTGATGCCATGTCAAGTATTCATATTTTTTACTTTTTTAAACTGCTATCTCATGCTATTTTTAAGTTGCACCCTCAAAGCCAATAGAGATTCTCCCTGTTGCCTGTGTTCCCAGCAGCCACAAAGATTCAGTAGACCAAAAGCCGATTTTTTTCTGAATTCTGCTTCCATTGGCACCTAAGCAAACCTATTGTTTCCAGTGTGAAAGCAGAGGAGTGGCTGTAAGGAAGGATCTGACCATCTAATCACAGTTTCGCAAGTCTATTGATTGTACATGAATCAGAAGAGACACCAGCTCAGTCTCCCATAGTGGTGTCATTGCTGGGATGCTAATAGACACCAGCTTCCTTTCTTGGTGTGTGGCTGTGTGCTCTTAACTGGAGGAAAAAGCTGGATTAATTTATATATTTTTCACTGAAGTCAGCAACTCTGACTGATACCCAGAGGGGAACAGATCTGCTGACTAACAAGGGGACATTTCTTGGTTGTTGTGTTTCTTTTCTTTTTTTTCTCCATCATAGGCCCTTTTTAAATCAGAACTGTACTTTAGCATTAATGATGACTTAGTGCCACTGCAGCAGCACTCTCTATCTGTTGGATGTAGTGCTATGACAGTCACTGCAGTTTTTTGGAATTGACAGCATAATCCTGTGGTTGTTATCTTTCCTGACTTCCTAGTCAATCTAATTTAATCACTTGTAGGTATTTCGTGTGTTGCTGTCTCTCTCCTCTTCAGGCACCCTGTTCCTCTGGGAAGATGGCTGTACTTTAAAGGTCAGAGCTTCTCAGATTAAAGAAGGGGAAAAGAATCTGCCTGTGTCAATTTGGTATGGGAATGTCTTATTGAGATCTCTAGAGAGACTGCAGTGGAAGTTCTTCTTTATGGGTTCTGTGACCAAACTGAATGCTGGTGCTCATCTGTGTGACAGTAACTGAGGGAGCCTCTTTGGTGTGCTTTCCCGGCCGTTGGGGTGACCTGCCAGGAGAGAAGTTGCATATGTACAAGGGGGAGAAGCTGCTGTCGCACAGCTTAATTGCCTGATGTTGACTGAGATAGGTCCTGACTGGAGGTCAGCTGTGACGTGCAGCTGGTAGGGTGGGATTTGACTGTTGGGAAGAGAAAAATGTCAGCCCAGATTCTTCGGTGTTGACAAAGTGGATGTGACGACTTCTCCCCTCCAGCTGCAACGGCTGCCTTTGCACTTCCTTCTTCCCTGCACACCCACACTAGGGAGAGCAAACTTTGTGAAGCTACCCTGTCTTGGCCCACTGCTGCTGAACTAGATGAGACTTAGCTGAACTTTCTCCATCTTTCCTTCTGTGTTTGGGTTTATCACCTCGCCTGTCAGTGTGTCTTGTCAATGGTTCCTGTGGACTCCATGGCTTTTCCAGCTCCATTTTATTGCAGGATGGGGTATGGAGACTAAGGGAAGAGTCAGGTGTCCATCCTCATCTCTGCTGCTAGGCTCCTTCACTTTGCTTTGAAGGCCAGGAATATTCAGCATTGAACAGGTTCCCTTGATATTCATTTCATCCCATGTCATCTTTTACGTGTTTCCCTTCCCATTTACAGTGTCTGACCTCTTGAGTAGCTGGAAAATGTTACCAAATTAATCTTCGTGGTATCATCTGGTTTTATTATTGAGGATAAATCATAAAACTCTTTCTCATTAATAGCATTATAGTTCAGCTGTCTGGCAGTGGCTCCTGACATACTGGCCTTGTTTGTTTTGCTTGCTTTTCTTTATCTGGGACTTCGGACTTTTTTTAAGTGAAGAGACCTTCTCTACACCCCTTTCCCCAATGTGAAGCCTCTCTGTGCATAGCCATAACTGATTCAGTGGCAGCTAATTCCTACTGTGGCATTATTTGAGCTCATTTCTCCATCCTCCCCACAGCCCAGGACCGGCACTCACTTCCCATGCTACTGCTTACCCAGTGCTTCCTTGCATGTGTGTAGCTGTCTGCGGAGTGTTCTCCCTTTAGGTCATTTTTGCTGCACAAAATCATCTCTTGCTGTTAGGTTATTAGTCTCCGGTTTCTGTAGGATGTGTTGTTAGCAGTTTCTGTTTAGGGAACACTTCTGAATATAACACATCTCAGTTGGTCTTGTTCTGTATAGCAACTGAAAATAGCAAATAAAACAGGGCTTAATAGGACTGATGGCTGGCAGCCCCCTACCATAGCTAAACAAAAAGCCATTTAAGATGGTGTCTTTACAACCCTCAGCTTGTTTTTACTGCCATCCCACATGATTTGATCCAAGCTGAGCTGAATTAATTTTGAGATTTTTGAAAGATGCTGTGTCAAATTTATTATCGTTTCACCTGCCTCCGTAACAGGAGCTGCAGGCACTGTGATCAATGGATCAAGACACGTGCCTAATTTCACTGCAGCATGTGTATATGTCTCTGTGCAGCTGTGCTGTTGAGTGACTTCCTCTCCTCTGTGGATGCTCTGTAGTAAAGCACAGGACAGATCTCTTTGTATCCCAACCCTATCAGGACAACAGGGCACTGAGGGCACTTCTGGGAACCTGCTGACTTTGCAAGTAGCTGTAACATCCCAGGCTTCTAGATTTTTGTATCTGTAGGTTTGGTCCTTCCTTCTCATGCAAACCTGGTCTTATGTTACCCTCATGTGTAAGTACCAGTCGTATAAGTGTACCTACCCCAAAAGAGAGCCTCCGTCAAGGATCTGTTGTGTCACAGGTATTATCTTCTGGAGAGGGCTTCCCTAAAGGTTGAAAACAGCTTCAAGAGAGAATGGACTGCACCTTCATGCTGTGTCCTGGACACAACTCAGCACTTCATTTTCCTTTCCAAGAGGAAAAAACGTTGAAAGAGATTTGCTGAGTGGGTGATAGAAAGCCCAGTTCTACCCTCACAGGGACTTCGCCTGAGGAGCACTGGTGCCAGCACTTTGAGTTATGGGGCCCTTACAGCCTTGTGTGCCCAGTGTCCTCAGCAGGCTGAGGTCAAGGGACCAGGAGAGAGCTGCACAGATTTCCCATGTTCCTGCATTAAAAATAGCTGCATAGGTTACAAAAGTGAACAAAACCATTGCACTCTCAGTGGCTGTAACTTCTTTTCTTTTCTCTGGTCAGACCTCCCAAGCTTTTCCTCAATCGATATGTGAGTTCAGTGTGTGCAACAGGGCATTTGAATGGTACAAACATTTTGGTGGAGTGCATACCTGTGTGTGAGATCATCTGGGGGATGGATGTGGGGGCAAGCCTGGAGACAGCCTACCAGTAAAGTCCTGGCATGTGGCACAGTGACTCCACAGCCCTGCAAGTCCTCTGCCAGTCCAAGTGCCCAGTCATGTGTCAGACACCCTTGATGGATGGACTGCAGATCTGGCAAAACACCTGTGTCCAGCACAAAGGGTCAGTGAACATCAATGGGGTTGTCTTAGCATTGTAAATAAGAGATACAGGTGTGATCGTGATAGAAGGGAGCTATGTGAGAGCCTCACTCATATGTGTGAGATATGGAAAGTCTGATTTAGTATATGGAACGGAAACTAGTCTTCATTTTGCATTGTTGCCCTCCAGGCTTCCCATGAACTAGCTCAGGCTTTGGCGTATAAGTTCCCCATACTGCCCAGAGGCTTTAGAACATATTACTGTGTTAAATTCCTCTTCCCTTCTTACCTTCCAAAGTTTAACTTTCATATCTGTAGTGAGGTTATACCTGCCCTGGTGATACTTCAGTGTATATTTACAGTAAGTCATCAGCTTCTCTAACTGTGAAGGAGAAACCATTTGAAACAGACAGCCTTAGATGCTGGAAGCAAAAAATGTCTCTAAGATAATCCTGACCAGTAAGAGACGGTCTTTTGTTATACAGTTCTGCATGTCTTTTTGTTTTGGGTGTGTCAGGTAGGTAATTTAGCGAAAAGAACAGAATCAGGAACTTTGATTTTTATTCCCAGTCCTGCCAGTGGTGTTCCTTGTGGGATGTAGTTGAATCATTTCACCCCTATGAGTTTATTTTTTTGAATCAAAGGAGAAGAATGAGGGTTTGCCTTGTGAAATGCTTTCAGAGGTGTATGCAAAACTGGCAGTGATAGTGTTAAATAATCTTATGGTAGTAGCTCCTGGTCTATGGGCCTGTGCAGGGACTGCTGCCACCCATGAGAGTTTGTTCACAGACAGTATCCTCCAGGAAGGAGGAAGGAAAATGTTTTACTCCTCTCCTATAATTTTAGCTGACAAAAGATGGCTCTGAATCCTCCCAGAATGAATAATCCCTTAGAAGTTGCTCTGGAACTTGAGTGTCTTTTGGCCAAGGGTGCATATCAGTTCTTCTTGCCTGTGTTGGCTCCTTGAATGCATCTGAGTCAGATCCGCTGTGTTTAATTATTGCGGATTTGACTCCTGCTAGTCTTTCAGGAGCCAGTGTGACTATGGACTGGTGAACTGAATTTTGCTCACACACAAACTGTGTGCTGACATCTGCTTTAACAGCTTGTGCCCAGTACAGTTCTTGTTCTCAGTGCCTGTACCTGCCACAGGAAATATGCCAGTATCTCACAGTATAACACCTGCTTTTATTTCCTCCTAGTAGTTAAGTTATTCAGATGACTGGGGACTCCACCTCTGGTCTGTGCTAAAGAAAATCTTATCTATTTCTTGCAGTAGAGATCTAGTTTTCTGAATGTTTTCTACTTTCAAGTCACCAAGATTGTGTGTGAGGTGTGGGCCTGTTGTCTGCAGTACCAAATTAATGTCCTTTTTGGCCCAGCCTTCACAAAGCAGAATCTTGTTCACTGGAGGTGATGTCTGTAGGTGTAAAGGGCTCAACTTGACTCTCAGATTCTTGTATTCAACAGTTTCATCTGGAACTGTTAGTTGGCGAGCATTGGCAGATAATGCCATAGCCGTAGAAGTGCTACGTACTAGTTATTTTAGCATGTTGTTTTCCCCTTGTCTCTGACCATCCCTTCTCTGTGCCTCTTGTTCTCCCTGCTAAGGAGCCTTAGAAAGAATAGTGCATTATATCACAGAGGTATTTAGAGGGGAAACAGCTGCTCCCTTCTGATTTTTCTCCTGAACTGCCCCACAGATAACTAATTGCAGCTCAGTTGCTTCTATTAGCTATTTACCTAAAATTGAGCTGGCTAATGAAAATGTTTCTAATTAATACGAGGCAGATTAAAACTCATTACAGCAAGGTCGTCAGTAATGAGAGATAATCAGAGCACAAATGACCGAGCTTGGAGCAAAATGAAGACGGAACTCGAGCAGACGATCGGCACTGGTTGTGCATGCACCAGCTGGCAAGGGCAGAGTTCAGCAAGGTGACTGCTGGTGCTCTGCGCTGTGGTCAAGCAACACTGCTTCCTCCTCTCCAGTGCAGCCTGGCATGTGACTGGTGGAAGAGATGGACCTCAGCCAAGCGTAAATGTTTCCCTAATCACGTGGTGTCTTGAACTAGGGCTTTGTTGCTGGGCATCCCCTTAGTCACCAATACTGGTTGTTAAGAACCACGTTGTGCATCAGGATGTTAGTGTGGGAGTGTGTGTAGTGTAGGTGGGAGGTCAGCATCTGTGTGCTTGTGCATGGAAATTTGGAGTCCAGATTGCTCAAAGGGCGGAAGCTTGCATATCTGCTCCGTGTGAAGTGGGCTGGCTTAGAAGGTTTGGAAAAGTCTTTCCTGATCTCCAGAAAAAAATTGCCCGAATCATGAGATGTGTTTGTTTGCTTTAATTTCAGCGGCTTTAGCACTGGTGATGCAAGGCCCCAGCACCAACACCAGATTTCAGCTGACACAGGTTCACTGTGTATATTCTTCTGTGCAGGGTTCACGGGCCGTCCTGCTAGCTGTGTGACCTCGTTCCTGTATTCATGGAACTGAGAGGCTAGCAAATTGTCGCTTTAGTCTGATGGGTCATCTCTGTCCTTTATCCTTTGCAAGCTATAACTCTCTCTTTCCTACTTCCTGGCTGTCCCACTGGCTACCTACAGTTGAACTAGAATTTCTGAAGGATTTTGATCTCTGCTAGGACTCTTTTGAGCTGTGGTAGTCAAAGTTGAGAACTGGGGGATGTCTTTTTCCCCAGGGTTTGCCCTAAGCAGAGCTATCTAAAAAGTACAGGACTGAAAAGGTAACAACGTACCTGCCTAAGTGAGAACATATGGAATGCCCTGGTCTATGTGCAGACCGAGACCAACAGATAAACCTGTATGAATGTTATACACACCTTACACAAATGATGAATTATTAGATTGTGGGGTACATTGCACCAGGAGTTATTCCAATTCCAAAGATGTGTGCTCAGACTGCGATCAGTGGTATGATCAGTTAGTATTACTGTAAGGAAGCATTTGAATGGGAAATATCTGGAGTGCATAAGAAAGAGCTTTTCTAAGAAGTTGGCAGAAAAGATAGTATATAAAGGAGGCAATAAGAATTCCATTTAGAGTTGTGTCTCAGTGCAGCATCCCTGCTGTCAGTCAGTTTGATTACCAGGCTGATAGTGTTCGTGAAGGCTATAGTAGTTTATATTAACTGAATGCTTATTCAGATTTGTTGAAAAAGGCGGTAACAGCCCTTTGGACCCAACTACACTGTTGTTGCAATGGGTTCTAGGTTTTCTGTTGCTGTTTTTAAAGAACCCAAGTACCTTATTTGCTTCACCAGTAGCTATATCCTCCCTAAACATCTTCACAGATATTTGGCATGGCACTTGATTTCAGTCTCTCACTGTGTTAAATGGAGGTGGACTTCCTTTTGTTCCTCTCCAGTCTCTGCTACCCTGGGTCATTTAAAGCCACTCTAGAGTTTTACCAGTCATGTGCATATGGCCCTGTCATTATCAGGTGTGGAAGAGAAAAGGTTTGTGGCCAGATTCCTTTCCTGTCTCCTGTGACATGTCTTTTCTCCGTCCCCTACTTACCATGCTTTGGGGATACCCACTACAGAGGGGTGATGCCATCTTCCCTTCCACTGTATGGGACAGTGGAGTCCAAGGGACAGCCTGGCTCTTCCAGCGCAGTCTCCTGCTACTGCAGGCATCCCTGGAAGAGCTGTCTCATCCAGGATAGCTGACAGAACATAGACCTGGGACGTTCCCACACACCGTGCGCCACAAGATACTTCCCAGCATCCCAATATAAAAGACCATAAGTGGCACTTCTGCAGTGCCATGGGAAGAAAGCAAGGAGTCACAGACACCACCAGTGTCCCAAGTCCTTGCAGTGACAGGGAATTTAGTAAATATAGAAGATCCTTGGAAACCAGTTGAACCCCAGCAGAAGGGGTGACCAATATAATCGGAATATGGGAGCTGAATACACCAAATTGGTTCTTTAGAGATTTTAATGATGCTGGGAGCATCAGAGCACCCTGTTTCCATTCTGTCTCTCACTGTGGCCGATCAATAGGGTAATTTTTGTCTTGATGCCTTGAGCAAGAGTGTTTAAAGCCCTTTAGACATTTTATTACACGTAATGTTCTTATGAGTCTGTAAAATGGGGGATAGCGATCCTGAGTTTTGTAAAGAGCTTTGTAAAAGCACTTTTAGAGATGAAAAGCTCCATATTAAATCAGGTATGGCTGTTTTATCATAAATGTCTAAAGCCTTTCTGAATACCATTAAGCTCTTGGCTTCTCTATCCTCAGACAGTGAGTGCCACTGGTTAATGCTGTACTGTGCAAAATGGGATGTAAAAAAATAACTAAAAAGGTTGTTGCTTTGTGGAATGCCCTATTATTTGCTGTGATGTGAAAGCTGGAAATAGGAATGGGAGATTTGCTTTTTATTATTTCATATAACTCCTTTCTTTCCTATGCATCAACTCTCTAATCAAAACAGCCCCCTGATATTTCAGATCTCTTTTTTATGGGCTCTTTTCAAGTCCATGATCATTTTTTCCCGTCCTTCTCTGTTTTCTTTGCTTTTTCTTCTGTACCTCTTTTTGTGATGGTATGTCCAGAATCCAAGGTGAGGTTTGTGTTTTCAATTTATACAATGGCATTTTGATGTTTTTAACATTTTTCTCTTTTGCTTTCCTACCACAGCTAAGTAGCTTGTTTGGGTTTTTCTGACCCCCACTGTGCATTGAGCAGGTGCCTTCACTGAGCTGTCCGCAACAACAGGATGCAAGTGTTCAATGGTTACAGTTAATTTAGAGCCCATCAGTGTGGGGGGGCAGGATAAATTGCTCCTTCCAATATGGGTAACCTTGTAGCCATCTACGCTGAGGGTGATCTGCCAGTCTATTGATTGTTCGCCTATCTTTGGTAGGGACTTGGCAGGGCTTATTTTCCCGTAGTGGTGAATAATTTCTGTTTGCATCTCCTGGAAGTTTTGTCGCTGTACTGTTCTCTCCTTCCTACTACTAGCGGGCAAATTAAACCTTGGTGTAAGAGGGGGTGTAAAAGACACTCTGCTGTTAGTTTTTGACAGTGAGGCAGGGCAACCCATTTGTAGTAGAGAGCCCCTTCTGCCTTGTGGGCATTACCTGTACCTGTTTCTTTTTCATCACATTTCTTGGTGTTTCTGCTAGTTCAGCCTCATTGGAAGTAACATTGCAGGTGCTAACGTGGACAGGGCTTATGCAGTATCACCTTGTCTAAAACTGCTCAGAGCAGGTTGGAATGAAGCCATGGTAAAAACACCACTAAGTATTTCGCCTTTGTCCTAACTAGAGAGTCCCCCACTGCTACTGTCTGTAGTGCTGGGCTTGGTGTGGCAAAGAGGGAATTTTGAGCAGGGTATGGGATAAAATGAGCAAGTGATGTAAAAGTGTTCTTGCATCTTGTCCGATAATTACTTGGTTTTCTTTTCACTTTTTGTGGAGGAATTTATTGAAAACCACTTGAAAGTCCCAATAAATATTTCCCCTTTCACTTTTATTGACTATTGCATTAACATGCTCAGAGTATTTTAGTGGACTGGTGAAGAATGATTTTTTTTTTCTTTCCTGTTAAAATCCGTTTTTTTTTTTTTTTTTTCATATCACATTTAGCTGGATGATTTCTAGTGCCCTTTGTAATTATTGTCTCAACTAATTTAGTTGATACAGAATAAAAGCTAACAGGGCTATAATTTCCCAAATCACACTGGACTTTTCTTAAAAACAGGCAACATTTTTTCCCCTTCAGTTCTCTGGAAGCTAACAGGTTCAAAGAGCGATCCCCTTTTTGTTATGATTATTAACATTTCACTACCTTTTGAAATCATCTGTAATTTTTTTATGATCAAAGTGTCCAAGGTGTTTCCTGGAGACATCTTTTGTGAAATACTGTCTTGGAGAGCCTATCCCCCTTGTTAGCAGAGATGGGCAGGCCTGAGGCAAGCTTCTCCTCAGCATCCTGCTCCATGCCGGGAATTGGCGGTGGCATGAGAAGGCATCTCCTCGCCTCCCTTGCTCAGGTTGGGAATAGGTGGGATGTGAGTGGGCAGCCAGGCGGTGTGGAGCTGCTCCTGCTCACCGGTGCAAGCGGTCTGTCCAGTATGGAGGGGAGCGGAAGGAGCAGCCTTTCTAGACCTGTCTTCTTGGCAAAATCCAGCCTGATGTCCTTTGTGAGGCATCTGTGTTTATAGCGTTCCTGGAGGCAGCACTCATCACCAGGAATTTCTGGTGACTTGTTTGTTATGTCTTTGACTAATTGCATTTCAAATTTTCTCTCTGCATTCCTAATCCTCATTTCATGTTTTGCCAGCTATGAGTATGCCCCTCAGGGTTGGAATGACTTTTCTGAAGGATTTTTCATATGAAGAATGGCTTCCACCACTTACCTTACTGTCTTCAGTGGCCTTTCTGAGCCCTTTTGTCACCAGATCTGTCACCAGATAAGACACTCAAGTTTGCACCAGTATATTTCAACTTTGGTATTTATTTTCTTCTAAATTAGTTCCTTTATTTTTAAGGCCAGGTTAGTGTCTGCCCATTTGTGACACCTGCACTTCTGATGCTGTGAAGAGCAGCTCTTTGCCAAGGTTTCTGTGAGTAAAGACTCCTTCAAAAACATCAAAATGACTTGAGCAGCCAGATCTGCTTGTACGTCAAGGGTAAATTAAAAAATGTCCCTTTGCACCTCTGCTTGCAGAGTACGTTCTTCATCCTAGAGGTGCTTCCTCTCCACACCCGAGAATTGTTGCTTTCATTATGGCCCACATGGAACCATTTTAATAATCAATGTTAAACCCAGCCTATCTGGGGTGTAGGTAGGTCTGACATAGGTCTGACAGCCATGCTGTGGGCCAGAGGAGAATTTGTCCTGCTGAAAACTGGGGAGGGGCTTGAGAGAGAAAGAGATACCCATGTGCATTGGGGAAAAAGCCATGTACACACTCAAACAGCATTTGTGATCTGAAGTGCTTCCTGAGGGAGGCTTACTCTTGGTAATCCTCTGTATGTGAAATGCTTCCTTTCTCTGCAGTGTGCTCCTAGGCATGATGCATACAAGCAGGTCCATGTCTAACTAGCTGTTATTCCTAGCTATTTTCCCTGATAAGAAGAATCTTCAAAGTATTGCTTGTGTAACAAAGAGCAGTATCTTGTGAGATTTCTTGGAGAAAAGCTCTGAGCCATTCTGGGGGATTTCCATTTACCCTTCAGTTTCTTCAACGTAGGACAGAAACATGGGTCAATAGCATCGGACACTGTAGGAGGAATGTGACGCTGTTACTTCACCTATGATTAGGAGAAGGTCATATATCAGAAAAACAAGTACTACATCTGGACTGTGACCTGGCTTGTGGAGATCCAGGTAATTAATAAATAGTGTTAGGAACATTTTTCCGCTAAACATCCTGACCCAGTTGATAAGAGACCTTGGAAGCTGGATTCGTAGTCCTGCTTCATTTCTCAATTCTGCCTTTAATGCAAACTGGAGTTTTGTTACATTCAGGGCTACAGGTAGATTTCCTTCTTCCAAAACATGTTGTCTGGTCATCTCTCTCTCTAATAGGAACAGGAGCTGGCATTCCCGGGTCCTGACAGCCATCCAGGGCAGCTGTCTCTCAGGAGTGTTAGCCAGACCAGTCATGCAAGCACTCTGGAGGATGCTGTGCATGGGATTTTTGATCTGTTTTGTTCCTAGAGCCCCCTGTAAGGAAGCCCTCATCTGTGTTGTTGATGACTGCTGTGTTCATGAGGCAAACCAAGTTTTCTGCAGGATGGATAAGTTTGGGAGGGCTGAAATTTCCTCTCATGCCTGCAGTTGCAAGCGTGGAGTGACAGGCATGACCTTGCATCCGTATGTCTGTATGTCTACATCCAGTTGTATATTCAGCTACTTGAGTTTTCCATCCTCTTGGCTGCTTTTGGTCATTTGCCAGCCATTCCCCTTGGCAATCCATGTGGGGCAGGTGGGCGCGTTGGAGCCAGTGCCTCTAGCCCGAGCTGGCAGCCCCGGGATCGCTGGCGCTCTGCCCTGAGCCGTGCAGCAGACTGGAGTCTTTCTGTGCGTTCCTGCTGCATCTGGGGGGATTGCAAACCCTGGCTGGCCTTCGCTCAGTGCTGGAGTTTTTGGAGCATATCTGCAGGGAGCTGGGCCTGGTGCTGTCTCCTGCCTGTGCCATGGGCTGCAGCTGGCCCGACACCCCGGGGGAAGCCAGGCACTGCCCTGCCGTCGGCAGGGGGTTTCCTCCACTGCTGGAGGCAGCGTGCAGAGGGCAATTATCGGAGCTGCATTAAAGCTGTTTCCCTGTAATGGGCTGAACTCCCTGTGCTGTGACAAACTACCCAGCTGCTTCAGCTCCCTCCCTCCCACTGCCTTTCTCTTTCATCCCATTACTCCCTCCCTGCTCTTCTTGCTTTCTCGTCCTCTTTCACAGCTTCTCTTCCTTATTACCTTTTGGCCTGCTTTTGCCTCTTTGCACACAGAGGAGAGCAGAAAAACAGCCATGGCAGAGTCCTCCTTGTTACAGCAGGAGCTTTAAAGCAGGTGTGTAAAATGCAGCACAATAATGTGGGAGACTTCAGGGATGCTTGTGGACGTTTTCTGCCTATGTATCTGTGAATGCTTTTGAGCAGACAATATACTGGGATAAGCACACTCTCCTAGTGCCAGTTATGCTTGCCCATGTGTGCCCGCCTAGGAAAGTGTGTGCAAGTGTGCGTGCATCAAGCTGTCAAGTCTCACAAACGAACTGTGAGACTCTCACATTAGGCTTTCTCCTCACACTGCCCCAGGCCTGTATTTCATGCAGTTGCAGCTCAGCACCCAGCCTGTCCCCGACACATTCCCAAATGTGAGATATTCACCCTATCCCGTGGTGTGACACGGCAGTGCTTTGCATGGAGGGCAGAGGTAGCCACTAAATGGGGCATGGGGTGTGTGTGTGTGGTATTCATGCGTATTTGTGGTGGTGTTCCTCCCTGCCATGTACTTCAAGGCTTTCATTGGAGTCCCTCACCACAAGATCTTGGTGTCTACTGGGCAGATGAGATCTACAGACACAGGATTTGTCCTTCAATGACTTATGACATGGAAGCCACAGGAATTAGGAGCCTCCCTTCAGATAGGTGCCAGGCATTGCCAGGAGATGGGTGCAGAGTAGTAGTTTTTTTGTCATTGATTTGCTTAGATTTTATTAGTGTATCAGGGTAAGCTTGTCTGAAATTTATTAAAGAATATTGAGTGTAGCTGTGTCCTTGGCAGGAGGCATTCCTAGTGAGAGTAATAAAGGCAGAATAAATCATTGTCACTAAAAGATGTGGTGGCTGGTCTGTTTTTGAGAGGCAGAATAAACTTCAGGAGTTGAAATCCAAACTGGGCAAGTGTTGGGTGATGAATTTTGTCATTTGGATGCTTTTTGGCCAATGTGAGCAAAACTGGCAAGTCTCCTCATTCTGAGTTTCTAAAACTACTGTCACAGTGGACTTTGTTCATGATGTGAGCAGTAAGACTAAGAAATGGCTGGACTGGAGGGATGTAATTTCCCCTTGTGGTGTGCTGAAGTGAGCTGAGGAGGATGAAGGACTGCCCACATACTGCCCTTCCTCACTGCCAAAGAGACGTCTGTAGTTTTGGTAATTTTTAGTGGTGTTTTTTGACACTCTTCTTCCAAGTTCCTGGAGGATGGTATGTGTGGTTTTCTTCTTGCTTTCATTCATTGCACTCTCACTGAGAGTCTAGTATATGTGGTTGTGGTCCTGACATTTGTCTTCAATAAAGGTTCCCTGTGCATCGTAGCAGTGGATCACAGTGATGAACCAATGCTGTCTATGGGTGGACATCTTGTTGTGTGCAAGGATGTAGCCCTAGGCAGAGCCAAAAACTAATTTGCTGTCACTAATCATGGTGCCTGTGCAAATACGTGTAAAAAGTCCCTTATGCTCTGGAGCATCTTGTCCTGGTCTGGTTCAGTCCCTCTAAATCAAGGTGGAGTCCTAATAGTTAGCTGACACGTTAGATGATGATGCCCAAAATCAAGAAAGAAAATTCCTGTTGTGTTTCAATAGTGGACAAATAGAAAGGGCACGTGTGGGTGTGTGCATGTAACAGGCAGCAAAAGGGTTTGGCTGATGTTCTGGTCTCTCTGCAGGTGCACCTGCGCTCTGCTGAACGCCTCCGGGAGCTGTGCTGCGCCAACCGAGGCACCTTCATCAAGGTGGGACAGCACCTGGGAGCGCTTGACTACCTGCTGCCTGAGGAGTACACCCGCACCCTCAAGGTGCTGCACAGCCAGGCCCCGCAGAGCACCAGGCAGCAGATAGAGCAAGTCATCCGCGAGGATCTGGGCAAAGAGGTAGGGGCTGTTCAGGACAAAGATACATTAGCAGGGCTCTGTGAGGAAAGACTGCAACAGACCAGTTCCAGCTGGCACTGACAGCTCTTTACTTTCTTGAGCCCCTAATTAACCCCTAGAGAAAATAATAGCATAAATCACTTTTGGTGCTTGCAGTCAGGTACCACAATATCCAAGAGTCTGTGTCACTGTTAACCCTCAGCAGGCCACAGCACTGAGATCAGAGGCGGATGCCTGTATTCATTACATATAAGGGAAGTAACCATGGTATTTAGAGAGGGCATTCTGCTGCTGTGAGTATGAGAAGAGGTCCTCTTGCAAATCCCAGGTTGAGGAGAGGCATTTCAAGGAGCAAAACTGACATGGTGAGAGGGAGAGAGGAGGCAACAGTGTGCAAAGGCAATAGTAGAGAAGGTGGGAGTGTGATGTGGGGAGACACGTGGTTGAAGAATAGAAGCAGTGTGTGCATGCGTAGCTACTCATATATAGAGGTTTGTGCGGCTGTTTTGGGGTGTTTCGGGCAGTCTGACCGTGTGGTGAGGAGGTATGGGGAGAACGTGAGGGGGTAAGTGAAGCACCTAGTGGTTATATTGTGGATGGATTTGGATGGGGGTGCATCTGCCTATGTGTAGTTTTATATCTTAGGTATTGTGTAGTTAGGAATGATAGTTCATATTTCCCTGCGGTTTAATGGCAAGGTTAATGTCAGCCCCTGACCTGTCTTCTCTTTGCCTGCGTGCGAGCAAGATGCTCCCACTCTCAGCACTGCATCCTTGTAGCATGGCTGGTACCAGCTGTGTTTCATAGCTCAGTGGGTAGATGGGCAGACCGTCTACTCCCTGCAAACTCCCTGCTGCTCCATGGGGCTCCATCCAGCAATCTCACTTCTGCAGAAGATGTGGGAAGCCACCCTGAGGTTAACCCCTGTTAAATTACCAAAGCAACCACCTCTGCCTATGTGGTATCTCTCAGATGCTGAGCCAGGCGCTCAGAGGTGGGCCCCCTTCTTTTCTCTCAAGTGCATATTCAGCCGCCACTGATATGCCATGGTTTCTTTCAGCATTTCGGGAGCTAGACGAGCCTTCCATGCCTCATTGATTCCCAGCGAGGCAGCTCGAATCCAGTCTCCACAGCAGCCTTCTCTCTTTAGCATTCACATCACCCACATGGGCAGTGCTGGGCAATATTTAATTTTAAAGAGACAGAGAGGAGAAAATAAGATAGAAATTGGAAGAGAGGGGAAATGCTAATGAGAGAATGAGAGCAATGATTATATAAAGACAGAAATGAAAAGAATGAAATGTATAAAAGTAAAGTAGCTGGTGAAACTGGGCAGTGTTAAAATCACAGGTAAATGCACATGCCTATTAGTTTCAAGGTAACAAATCAAGGTATTTAAAAACAAAAATGATTTGGGGAACTGAATGCACCACAGTTGTCTTCGCTGGAGCCTAGAGGATTTAATAGGGTTACTTCAGGAACAAATTTAATTCCAGTGTAGCTACATCCTCAGTACATTTTAAATACAATATACGTAGCTGAAATATACATGGCAGAAGGGCAAGGTGGAGTGTCAGAGCAGTGGGGAGTGCAAAGAGGGATACTGAAACCTTCCCCCTTGGGGCCAACATTACACCTGGGAACTTGCAGATGAATTCAAAAAGAGGAGAAAATGACAGTGAAGGAATCTTCCCAGGGGGCCTACGCCTAACCCCGCTGATCTCAAATTCGGTGGTAAGACTTCCAGTTCCTCCTAACAGGCACAAGAGCAGACTTCTCAGATGAATCTCAAGTGTATGCAAGAAGTAATTACGTAGAGTTTGGATCAGTGCGGAATAAATGGGGGAAATAGCAACTGGAAATACAGATACACCTAGGGAGGAAAGTGACAAGCTGACTAATTAGGCAAGAGGTTGCAAAAGGGCATGAAAAAAAAAAAACAATATCACATATAGAAGCATTGTATCTCCAGTCAATTAGAAATAGCCTGTCTTCTGATGTGACCTACTGCTGAGAATCTTATCAGAGGACTGGATGATTGAAAAATGGAGTGGTTTTGCGGGAAAAGTGGTCTAAATGGAGAGCATGGTCATGGGACTGATCTTTGAGCAAAGGCAGAGGCTTGTGAGGCAGGTTTACAGCCGTTCAACACTGCTCTATTGTCACCACGCAGACTTGCATAGCATCCTGCTGGTAGCAGAACTCCCACTCTAGGCCAGCAGCACGGCTGGAGATGGGGAGCAGCAGCATGTAGCCCTGTTGTGTGAGCTAATGGATGGATTTAAAGCCAAGTGGCACGTGTGCAGATCTGAAACAGAAGGAGAAACATAATATATGCTGACTTGTGGGTTGCCCTGTCAAACCCCGTTTTAAGTCTAGGGGGGATATGTGTACTTATCAGGAATTATTGGGATAAAAATAACTAGCGGTGAGCAGATGCTGTCTTTCTCATCTCAGCCACAGTGGTTTGGCTAAGTGATGGTGCGAGGTGATTATTCTCTAGAGTATTGTAAAAAAAAACAAACAGGTGTCAGTGGGGGAGCAGGATTCTCAAGACAATACAAGTAGTAACAGTAGAAGAGACTGCAGGAATAAATCTTTACAATGACTTTTGGAAATGCTCACCAGAAAGATCATAGAGTAAGAGTCTTTTGAGGAGACAGTGGAGACATCACAGGTTGGGCTTGCTCTGGGTGGATTCCTTGGATAAGTTGGGAAGAGCTGTGTGCATAAAAATAAGTGATGAGATATGAATGAAAGAATCTCTTTTGCCTCTGCAGATCCTCAGAGGTGTCAGGCATGGAAAATGAATGAGAAATGAGTATGTTCCCTGCCCCACAATTGTCATTTTCTCTCCAGGGCTACTAATGACACATGGAAAGATAGCTGTTCAGCTAAATTCTCTGATTCAATGAGGTGCATGCAAGAGCAGAGCCAGGCAACTTCTGGTGGAATGTGGACACCAAACATTTAGGGAGAAAGAGTGATAAGGGATGGTGGAAGGTGAATCTTTTGGAGTGGCAGCACCTTAAAAGTGCAAAATTCTTGAGCGTAGAAACTAAGAAATGATGGAAGAACTGTTTTGCCAACACTGGGATTAGGGGCACTTCCTCCCTCTGGCGTGTATTTTGGAAGAGATGGACTTGTGGCTATGGGATACAGGGATACTGGGGAGGTGATGACAGTTTGGACCCAAAGCAAAGGTGCAGGACCCAGGGCATCTCTGAATTTGGCTAAGCCAGTTCTACCTCACAGCCCTTTCATGTCTGTAAGAAGGGCTTCCTGTAGGTCTTTTACTGGGTGATTTCAATGGACATGGTACTCAGAGGAGCTAATCGCTCTTTGCTAAGACAGATCAAACTATTGTGAGACTCCCCTATTCAAAAGTACACTGCTGCTCTCTGCTCTGATCAAGGCCATTCCAGAGCATCCCTCCTCATAGGACTATGTGGCTGCAGAACGTCTTCACAGTCTTCACAGCTCTGCTCTTCCAAATATCCATGGTGTCTTTTGTCTGGCTCCCGTACTGTCCTGTGCAGTCCCTAATACGGCTCTGTGAATCTCATTTCTCTTCTGCTGTGCAATGATACTGAGTTTAGCTACTGCGACGGGCTTCACTGCATACTCCTTCCTAACCCAACATACTCTTTTACCTCTTTCTAGGCCCAGCGTGCCTCTTGGTTTGCAGTCATCCATTTGGTCATAGCATACATCCCAGTAGGCCACAGCACAGTTCTTCCCACTCAGCACCAATGTTATCCCTATCCAATGTACAGCAAAACATCACTTTCCAGAGCCCATTGCTCACCAGATTCCAGCCCATCCTCACACGTCAGCATTTTGTGGTCAACTTTCTGACCTTTTCCCCAACATTCCTCATTCTTCCCCTCCATGCTCTACTCAGGCTTTTAGTCATGTCGGAGGTATTTTTTGTTGGTGGGAGCCATTGCTTCCCCTCCCTTCTCTCAATATTGTCCTTTCAGAAATCTCCCAATTCCTCTACTTCTGATCATCTCTGGTAGCTTCCCCTTGGGCTGGTCCTGTGGTCCCTGCTCCTATGTCTGGTCTAGGGTTGAGCAGCTGGGAGTTTAGGGCAAGGATAAAGTTAGCATCCCCATGAGGCTCTTGTGATCCCAGGCAGGGCCCTTCCCCTGCTGGCAGGGCACCGGTACTGTGTGGCTGCCCAGGTGCTCTGTGCCCAGGCTGTGTCCTGGCCTGTGGGGTAAGCGTCTGGCCTCACCTGGCTGTGGGAATGAGGGTCTCTCCCTCCTCTCCCCTTGACTTATCCTCACACCTTTGGCCCCTCACTAACAGCTGCTGAAGCTTTTGCAGAGCTGAGTGGAAATTGCTGAAGCTGGAGCAGTCTCATTTGCTGTTAAGCAAGGGGTCTCAAGAAATTTCGACCAACTTTCTGTTTGGACCCCAGGTATCCACATCTGCACACACCGTTTCACCACTTCTGGAGAGTTTGCTGTGCTCCAGGAAGACTGAGAGGCAATACAGACTCCCTACAGAGAACATGCCAGTGATTGAATTTGTTGCTTCCAGTGCTCACTTAGTTCAAAGCTGGGAGAAAGGGCTGGGGAGAGCCCAGAGGTCAAGGCTTCACTATGATGAAGCCAAATCGTGTAAGGGGCTTGAATAGGTGGAAAGTCAGACATTTAGAAGGATGTCAGTCCAGCCCTGCTTTGTGGGAGCACAGGTAATGGAAAGTAGTTTCTAACTGCTTGATTAGCCAGCACCTCCAAGGAGACCATCCTTTTCATCCATAGTTAGTTAATTGAGGCTTTTACCTGTTCAGGGACGATTTTGCCATTTGCAAGAAGCCTCCTGCAGCTGTATAGTAATAGAGCTTGCTGGTCGAGCAGGGCAGGATATGCCAGCGGTTTGACTGTGATTTGTCAGCGAAGCATGTGTCACAGAGGAGCCTCCTGTGCTGTGGTTTGTGAATCAGAATATATTTTTACAGACAGTGGTGTTTGGGGGACCCAGCCTTCAGTTAAAGGGCTTTGCTCTCCTTGGATTCCTACCTTTGCACCTGGCATGGCACCAGTGCTGTGCAATAACAAACAGATACTCCTTATCTGAGAAGTTGTCGTACCTGCAGCAAAACTGTGGCTAAGAGGGAGGCTACCCTTTGTCCCTCTACCTTAAATTGCTCACAAGGTTCCCAAAGGGTTTTCTAGGTTGGATACATGAGCTTTATTCATCATCCACTGTTGAAATATACCCATATACAGCTGGGAGCATGGTCACTGCAATGATGCATAGCAATGCTACACAGCCATTTGACAAGGAGGGGCAAAAATCCTGTGCGCATGTGAACCTACCAGGGAAAGGAGCTGGAATGAGACTGCAGCAAGGTACTAATGCCCTGGCTTTTGCTGTGACAGCCTTAATAACCGCAGCAAGAAACTTCCCTGCCCTTGAGCTATTGCAGTCTGAGAGAAGACAGAGGTAATAGGAGAGCCTCCTCTTTTCACTCCTATTTCTGTAAGTACTGTTGGTACAGCATGGCAGCCTTTGCTGTGCCAGCAATAGTGGGGAGGACAGACTGGTTCTTTTCTTTCCGGAACTGTTTATCAGCACTTTAAGCTCTGGCAAGACATATGCTTGCTTCTGATTTGCAGAACTATTGAAGCAGTGTGCAGCCCTGTGGAAGAGCAGCTAGGACTTCAGTAGGCTGTTGGGTGTTACACTGCATGTCCTACAGCATCCAAGTTGTTCCCAAGTGAATGTGAAACACTTTCTGTAGCAGGCTCCGTATGTTGTCCTAGAGAAGTTTTGCTTACCCTACTAGATGAGAAGGTCTTCAGGTCATGATGCTGCAGATTCTGTTATGGCCCCAGGAAGCCTCCTCCCAGACTGGCAGTGTTGTTGAACTGATCTAGGGTGCCAGGAGATGTGCCTGCTTCCTCCAGGATTGCACAGGTTGGTGGTAGAGTGTTCTGCCTGAAAGCACTGCTGTGTGGCACAGTCAGTGCACAAGCGCTCTCATGGTTTCTCAGTGCTGAGGGTCTGGTGTCAAATGGCTCTGACGAACACTCTGTATATCCCATGGCAAAACATCAAAGTCCGGGTCTCCTGTAGCTCGTGACCCTGGTTCTGTCCTCAAGTACCCCGCTCCAGCAATGCTGAGCCTTGGGTGTGCTTTAAAGTTGGCCCTCACTAACATACATGGGGAAACTAGAACAAGGTCAGCAAAAGCCTCTTCTGCCTGCTGTGGGTTTTATGTCCGTCACAGGAAATCTCCTCTTCTTCTGTGACATTACCCACCCTCATTACCCACCAGGGTGGAGGCTGGGCTGTGGTGGCCATGACTTTGATGGTGCAAGTTGCTGTTGTAAGCAGAGGGCTGGGACGTGGGACGGGAGGATTTGGCCCTTCTCCCACCCCTCTGCTAGTCTCTCTCAGCAGGTCCATCAGGGCTTCCAAGCAGCTGTCAATAAAAAACACATTTGTATTAAAATTATAATGAGGAATAAAAAAACTTCCCTTTTTTTTCAATAACTCAGGATATAAGAAAGAGATTTTTATCAATTATGGAAAGGATTTTGGCCATAAAAAGGTAATTTAAAGAGTCTGAGATGGATGGTGAATAGCATTAGTGTCATCCAGAACAAATGGGCCTGCATTACTCAACTGGAAGGCTCGAACAGCTGCTGCACGGGTCCTGCTGCTGTGACAGCCTCTGCCGTGCCCCATCTCTGCCCCATCACTGGGTAGGAGCCCCCATTGCTAGTGGAGCTCAGTGCAGCTGCCCCCACACTGGGCCCGTGCAGGTGGTAGCTGCCCAGAACCGGTGCTCCAGCGCTAGGTGTGGACAGGGAAAGCAAACAGGGAACTTTGTGTGGCTCAGGCAGTCTACCTTGCTTTCTCCCTTGTGCCCCTGCTTGCTCTCTCTGCAGGCTCCAGAATTATTGATCCTTAATGTCACGCCAAGGACAAGTTGGTGTCCTTATTCCCAGGGGAGCTTTGGGACAGGGTACTCCCTCCTACCATGTGTGAGAAAGCTGTTTTCTTTTCCTGGATACCCTAAGCCCCATTGCTCACGAGAAGGAAGGTTTTGGTGAATAGATTAGAGGACAATCTTCTTTGGCTTCCTTTAAGTTAATGATTTGCAATACAAGAGGTTGGACGGTGGATTTTCTGAAGGATTTTTTTTTTGTGTCTTCTGCAAGCAAGTGAAACATTTGAGATCAGAAAATGCAATGAGAAATGGCCTGGTAAGGAGTAATTGTGATCTGCATGCTTAGTGACTTTTTTTACTTTACAGATTCTTTAGGTGCATGGGGATTAGTATATGACATACCTTCACGGAGTTTATTGGCTCACGGTGTCTTGTGTGCAGATGGTAGGCTCTCTTCAGTATAGTTTTCTCAGAGATTTGATGACACCTGAAGTGTTGCTGTGATGCAAGTCTTGGCTGGCAGTGCGCAGCGCAGCCGTGTCAGGCTGTGTTCAGCATCCATGTCCTGTGGAGGTGGTGGATGCGGTGCTCAGCTGTGTGCCATCCATAGGCAGACACCATGTCTCAGCACATGGGTCACCTTCCAATTCCAAACAATCACTGGAAACTGCTATTTCCAGCTGGGATTAATGGTCCTTATGTGGCCTTCTTGCACATGGCGACTTTCTTTTTTCGAACTCAGTGTGTGTCTCCTTTGCTCAGAAATCTCCGTATGCATTTAAGACACAGCAGCATCTGGGCAGGGGCGGTAACACTGAGCTGCCGTGTAGGGGGACTGGCTTCTTTCAAAGCCTGCTGCTGATACACTCAGAAATATTCCTACTTGCTGCTTAGATCTAGGCACAGGCTGGGTTTAGCATGCCTGATTTTTTGCTTAGGGAGCAGGGAATCCTGTCATCTGCCCACCCACTGATCTTCTCATTTCCTACTTGATTCTGCCTCATTTGCATCTCCTGTTTTCTTTCAGAATTTTAGGTCTGCCCAGTTATTTGGCTCTTTGACCCTTCAGGAACATGAAAACATGACACAGTGAGTCTGATGTCTTTTGGCAAAAGGTCATTTGTAGATGAAACAAAAGACATAAGATGAAATAAGCAGTTATGGGGCCTCAACTTGGCATATCTGCATTTTCCTAACATACAGAATAGACATAGCATTTTTATGAATGTTTGAGGTGTACAGGCAATCTAATAAGCTCTGTTTTCTGGCACTTCTGGGATCAATCTGAGAGTTCCTGATTGTTTGAAAGTACACTGAGCTATAGAAAGGACTTCAACCCTGCCTGCAGGTTTTCCTCCCTGTGAAAAAGCTGCTGTGGGTGAGAACATGGGAAATCCTCCTCATCGGAAGCCTCGCACTTAACATGCTTTTGTGTTTTGAAAATTAAAGCAAGAAATGGGATCTCAGGGGTCTCAAAGGTCTTTCTGCCATTAGTGAGCTGAATGTTTCAGTCTCTAGTAAGCAGACCAGCCTGAGAGAGAGGGAGTTTTCTAATGTTCTCTGTGGAAATCAAGTTAAGTTTGTGACCATTATGCACATTTTGCACTTATTTTCTGTAAGCTTTGCAGTGCTTTTGTTTTACAGGATGCACAGTTCAGAGCCAAACCTATGAAGCTGTCTGTGACAACTAAAGCAATAAACTCATGTGACCTGCTGCTTGTGCCAAGAGAGCTCAGCTGAAGCAAACCGATGAGTTTTTGCCTTACAAAGCTCACATAACCAATATATTTCAAACTGGCAAATTCTTGGAAGAGGCTTTTCAACACCAGCGCTTCCAAGTTCAAATGATTAGTAGAAAATATACATTAGTTGGCTCATTTCAGATAATGGATGAAACTGAGATGGTATCAGTTGTGAGTGGAGAACAAAGCTAATTTTGCCAAACACTTTATTGGATGTAGCTGATTGGTTCAGGTCTATTAAGCATTATTCCCATTTATCAAGAAAAGGTAGAAGGAGGCTAGAGCAATTAAAATTACCAGGGCTTGTTAAGAGGGGTTGTACTAAAGAAGTCTCTCCACATAACTTTTGCTGCCCTGTCTTTTGTGAACTGCTAGTGTCTTTGGCCCTGCTGGCAAGGAAATGTCTAAGCCCCTGAGGGGCTCCTGTGTCCACGTGACCTGTGCCAGGCTGTATTTTGTCCTTTGGACCATAACCTAACTTCCTCCTCTTCTTTATTATTTTTTTCTTTTTTGTTTGAAAGAGCTGTTAGACTGGTTCTTAATAGCATATCCTGTGAAGGCCTTTATCATTCCCTTGCAATCATCAAGACAAGCTTGGGAATTACAGGTTGGCTGCTCCAAGCTAACCATTTGAGACACTGGGTGGTTCTCAGTGAGTGGGCAGGGTGGAAGGGAAGGGTAGTGACTGTACTGGCTCTGTGAGTCTTCTCTCTCTGTTCACTACACAACCATAGCACACTGCTGACAGTGTGCTGGGTTGAGCATCTCCAGTGACTTAGTGTCCTTTACCCAATGAAGAAGGAGATGCAGCCTGATCAGTGGCTGGCTCTGGGCCACTCTCTTCTGGCATTGCTGAGCGGGGCATCTCTGGAGTGGATATCAGTCCTCAGCCCTTCTTTGGTGAGGTGGCTCCCTAGGTTATGATGAAGGGGTTTTTGAGATGGGTGCCCCTGCTTACGTTAGGTAGAATCCACCAAACTGCTTCACTTCAGCCACACAATGATTTTGAGCTACAGAAAACAGAGCTAGATACCAGTCACTGTTTAGAGGCTCCCTGTTCTTTTCCTGTTCCAGGGGCTGACTCTGTTGCTCCATCTGTTTTCAAGCTGCAACAGCTCTAGGGAGGGATGTAGGGCAGTTGGACTCTGGCCCTAGAATAGTGGGTTGCTGGATTGCTTGGAAATGCACGTGAATTAATCAAAATTAACCCCCTACCTTTGTTTCCTTAGCCCACTTTTATCCTTGTAACAACCTCTACCAATACACCCTAGGGGTGCCAGGTAACAACTTATTTTCAAGGTGGAAGACAAACGAGCTGTTTACCACTGCACCCTGGACTGGCAGCCTTTCCCTTTGCAACGCCTGTCACCCTGCAGTGGCAGCAGCAATGCTAGGCCTGTAAGTGCAGTTGATTTATGTTAACTGTTGAAACGATAATGTTTAATCTGTAAAGTGCTAATCTATTTTTTATGTTGATTATGAATAGGCCAGCTGTGCCTACTTTCCTATTCATAGAGTTTAGTGAACAAGCCCATTTCACAGGCTGGGTTTGGAGGGTGATTTACGTGAGAGCAGACACTGCTTTAAGGAGGGTAAATCAGCTGAGTTATGTCACTGAACCAGAGACCTGGCAACCCAACAAGAAGATTCGGGGGCAAGGGAAGAAGCATGGAAGGAAGAGGTGGAAGGCACAGAAAATAAACAAACTGTAGAAGGAGCAGATGGATCAGAGCAGAGGCATGAAAAGTAGAGGAAATATAGGCAGGAGAGGAAAGGAGAGGTTGATATTTCGAAGGAAGTTTGGCACGGAGGAAGCAGGAAATGATGTGGCTTAGCATAGAACTTTCCTCTCTCGATCAGTGCAGAGAGCTCTGGCTCCTGGGTTCGGATGACTAGTCGTTAGGGGATGCATGGATGCCTTTCCCCAGCATGGTGGCAGTGATGCTGTAGGCAGAGAGTCAGTTGTGGATTTCATTTGCCATGCAGTTGTTTCTCTTGAATGGCTTTTCTGGGTCTCCATACATTTCTTCTGAGAGTAGGCTGCAAAGGATACAAACTCCAGGGTACCGTCCAGATCTCCTTGTAAGCTATTCTACCTCTACTTCTCTTCAGTCCCTGTGCCCTGTTCTCTGTGGTGTGGACTGTACAGCTGTGCCTCTTGTATTGACTGGTCTGCTGGGTGTGCAGGTGTTTCAGTATCCCATCAAGGCAGAGTCAGTACCAGTAACTAGCTCACTAAAAGAGGGAAGATTTAGATTAGATGTTAGGAAGAAATTCTTTACTCAGAGGGTGGTGAGGCACTGGAACAGGTTGCCCAGAGAAGTTGTGGATGCCCCATCCCTGGAGATGTTCAAGGCCGGGTTGGATGGGGCCCTGGGCAACCTGGCCTAGTGGAAGGTGTTCCTGCCTGTGGCAGGGGGTTGGAACTAGATGATCTTTAAGGTCCCTTCCAACTCAAACTATTCTATGATTTTATGATTCTGTGATTCATGAGTTTTACATCTTCAGCAGGGCTTTACTGCCTTTTTAACATCTTTCTTCTAATATAGTGACCTCATTATATCCACTTCTTGATGTGCATTCCATTCAGGCAGAGATACCCATATCTGCCAGGCTACACGTACTTCCGTGTCTACCTCAAATCCACACTCCTGCATCCCTGTCCTATTATTCTGGGGTAGAGCTGTGCTTCACTAAAACTTGATCACACTTGCATTGATGTAATTATGGCCAGAGCCTGAGGAAGGGGCATAGATGGGCAGAATCTGGCTGAGACTGGGCTTTGCCCTCTGCCTGCTTTCATTGTGCCGTGCCTTTGTCCACCCTGGTGACAGGCTGCTGGGCAACGCAGTGTAGCTTCTGCCGTTCCTGCCCTTTGTCCCAGACCTAGAAACATTTTCACCTCATCCCTTTCTGAAGAAACACATACAAGCATTCCTTGTAGTACTCACAGGAGCACCAATCTCTGCTCCCTCTCCCTCTCCCTCTCTCTGTTTTAGGAGGTGGAGTAGATGGGTCTGTCAGTGTATCCCCATGCACACCCTGCCTCTGCACACACACTCAAACACCCATCCTGGCCCTCTTCTTCACTTGCCTTTCTATGGATGGAGGATTTTGCCTACCATTCCCCACACAAGCTGTGCACACAAATGCACTGCCCCATGCCACCTCCTTACCTCTTTATGCACAGCTTTGCTTGCTGGTAAGATGCTTGTAGCCCACCTCTCCTAACTGTATACCCCCAGACATCCCCTTAACACTCTGCATAGTCACATAAACCTGCCCATAGACATTTCTCCTGCCTGCCCCTTCTCTCTTAGACTTCTCAAAGCCCCCAGGCTTTAAAAACTGAATCAGAGGCATTTAAGATGAGGCACAGGTGATGTCTGTTCCCGAAGGTCCCTATATATCCTCAGGCTCTGGCAGCTGGTTATTTCTCACAGGATTGCTGCTGTTGTTCAGGCTTACTGCTGACAGAGCCCTTGGGGCATCTCTGCAGTCCTCAGCAGAGCCTCCCTCTGCCTGGCTGTGACTAAGCTGAGCCTGTTGTTGTGGGTCGATTGACTCTTTCCTACTCTGGTTTCAACCAGTGTGTGTGGCAGGGATATGTTTATGCCAGGAGTCAGAATGGTCTCGGAAATTCATTCACTTCTGGGTGCTTTCTTAAATCTTACTTTCTTGCTTAACGTGCCAACTAGCCCCATCTCTGTGGCATTTCCTTCCAAATGTGTTTCAGCCTGCTGGCATCCGTAGGGGTGATATGTCAGTTGGGAATATGTCTTCAGGAATTTGATCAAGACATTCTGGGTGCACTGGGGACCCGCATGTGTCTTACTATGTGTGTGGCTCAGGAGGAATGGGAACTTCAGGGCAGAAAGGTGGGGAGCAGTTGAATTGTTGTCACAACAGCAAGTGATAACTTCTGAGCACTCTTACTTGGTGCTCCAGTCACAGTTGAGGAGTCCACTATGGCAGGTGCTATACAGGCGTGAGCGAAAATCAGTTTCTGTCCTAGAAAGGTTACAGCTTTGATACAAAATAAGAGACAGCAGATCAGCACAGACAGAGTATCAAAGGCAGGGACCATCCTGGACTACTAGTTAGGTTGAAAATAAGTCCTGAAGACTTGAAGGTGAAAGAAAATAGGCAAGTTTGGTCATCAGAGAGGAGGAGTTAGTGGAAGACTATAAACAGGCTGTGATGAGACCGAAGGGGTAAGACAGGGTAGCAGTCTTTGCCCTGTCTTGGAATAGGTATGGTCCAGACCAGGCTAGTGTGTGTAGGTCAAACCCAGGGGAAAAAAAATATTTCAGTGTCAAGGTGTGACAAGATGGGAACTGGGCTGATAGATAGAAAAGACCATTTAGGGGGGGTGTTGTGCTTAAGGAACACTTAAGATTTAGACCTGGCTTAGAAATGAGATCTAGGGGAAGCTCAATGTTGATGAAAAGGCCAAGGTTGCAGGCATGCTTGACAGGTTGGTGACACTGTCTGTTGTAATGAGAAAGGAAACAGGAGAGATGGTTTGAGTGAGGAGATTAGGAACTATGCTTTAGCTGTGTTGAATGTGAACAGAGAGACGAATCTTAGAGACATCTGTAAGATGTCTAAGAGACAGGCTGAAATTGTAGTTTGGCCATAAGCAGTCTGATCTAGACTACAGAGGTAGAACTGCAAGTCATCGGAAAGGAGGTGGGAGTTTTAAGTGAGCTATTATCCAGAGGTGTTGGTGGGGGTAGGGTCTGCGGGCAGAGCTTGGTGGAATGTTTCCAGAAATCTGGGAGAGAGATAAGGAAGATGCTCAGACATGCTACCAGAGCTGTTAGAAAAGCAGAAGGCTATTGCTGTCTTCCTTAGGAGCTAGAGGGATGTTCCTGCTGTGTTAGCACTTTCAGCTCTATTGCTTGGAAGCTGAAAAGGAGCTTACAGGGAACGCAGTAAGCCTCAAAGCCTAGGATCTCAGTAGAAAGGGGCCACCACTGCCCCTCCTGAACCATGGAGTAAGAGAATCTATTTGAGCAGACAGGATGCAGAAGGAAATTTATTGGCAACAGAGAGTTGTCTTCTGCCCTGTTCTCACTGCTCACTAGTGTCACAAGGATGGGGAGCCCTCTTTATTAGCAGGGGGAGAAAGAAAAAAAGAAAGAGCATCCTTTCAATTAAAACACAAAAAATGGCAGGGGGTGGAGAAGTTGTGTGCTCTTGAAGAACTGTGATTCCAATCTATCTCAAAAATTGACAGGTATGGCTCCATCCTCACAGACAGGAGAGATGCAGGAGAAGTAATATTTCTCCAAAAAGACAGAGATAAAAGAGTGGATTTAATGAACATTGTTCAATTTAAGTGGGAGACAGCTGAAGATGAAAGAGCAAATTAAGAGAAAGGGAAGTGTTTGTATGTTCAAGGGGAGGGTATGGAACATGGGGGCAGATTGAAGCATCTGCCTGCCCCATAGCTTGCACCATTGGAGGGAGTAAGTGGCTCACAAGTCACTGCTTTCTTTTTCAGCATGATTAAACGGAAGGACATGAACAGGAGTACGTATGTGTGTACATGCCTCAGCTTTACTCTGATTTGGTCTGTGTGTTTTGCGTAGACTAAGTTGCTTATATCGTGCAAAACAGAGTGTGCAGTGACACTATTTAGTGTGCATTTTGAGAGATTATTGCCTTCCACCTTCTGTTCCACACAAGCACAGTTACTGGTGGACTGTGGCTTGATTCTGGATCAGGAAACACTGGCTGCTGTTGGAGGCAAGTCACAGGCAGAGCGGATCATGGAGATAGTTAAGGTAGCAGGAAGGCAACTAGCTGAACTAGCTGCACAAGATGCTTATTCTGAAGTGGAAAGAAGCAGGATGCTGAAGAAGCCAGGTCATTGTGCTGATTAACTGCATCTGGAAAGAGGAAATGGACATTGTCCCAGTGGCCACAATAGGGTATTAGAGGGACCGGTAGTTTGTTATCATTCAAGGGGATCCTGAGGAAATCATTCATTTCAGTGATGCAAATTTCTTCCACCTTCCAGCTTCTCTATAGGGAAGTCAAGTGGAGTTACAGCTTAAAATTGTGATGCAGCTTCCAACAGCAAAATCTGTCCTTTAGTAATGGACATTTTGGAAAGAAAGAACTTTGTGGAATCTAATTCTAAGCATGGGATTACAGGCGCGGAGGAAAGCTGTCTGCATTGTCTGAAATGGAGTGGTTTGACCAGGAGTAATGTTTACGCTCATGGATGGTTTAGAGGCTTGTTCAGAGACATCCCAGCTTCACTGTTTCCTCTCTCTGGTTTGCTGTATATGCTTGTGACACCGAAGATGTTGTGCTAGACTTGTGGGTAATGTCTGAACTCTTTGTTTTCCCACTATCCAGCTTGATATCCACCTTATGTCAGAAGTCTAATGGGCTGTCTCTTTGCTTTGAGAGTGTTTTGTGAAACCAGAACCTGGACAAAGAACAACTGAATGAAACTAAGCATGGAAGAGGCTGTGGTGATACTAGTAGAAAACCCGTAGAACTCCAGCTGTTGAAAGTGTTTACTCTCAGGGTGCTGAGCTGAGTTAATCTTGGCATTCTGTGACTCTGGAAGGTAGTAGGACACCTGACAGCTTCATCGATGAAAAACATTTATCTCCTTGTGACAGTCAGGAGGATGTTCCTGAGGCAGATTCCAGTCTGGCCATGACGATCCTTGCCTTTACAGGACTGAATATTGCAATTTCCTTTGTTTAGAACTAAAGCCAGTATTTACCATCTTACTCCCTCAGCAGCGTAGGTTGCCAGAAACAGGTGGCTTGATTTGTCACAGTCTGATCTCACTTCTCAATGAATGCAATTGTTTGAGGCTTCTGAACTGCTCATCCAACCTGGTATGAGACAGATCTTTGTTTTCTGAATCCTCCAAGGATAGCTGCATCTTACCAATGCTGTAAGATTGTTGGCTGATGTGGGAGGTGCAAGGCTGGAAAAGGCAGGACCCACTGGAACCTGGTCCTGAACTGTGGGACACTACCTAGTGCTGCCATGGGCTACTGGCAAAAACAGTCCTCTGATAACTTTCTTGCAAGAGCGCATTTTCTTACCATCACATTCATGCTCTGGAAGTCAATCCGTGGAAAAAGTAAAACTTTGAGAAGAATGAGGTTGCCATTTCATGTAGGTTGTCATGATGAGCAGTATATAAAAGTTTGCTGGCTAGTCTTCCAGGGCTTTGGCTTGTTTGTAGGAGCCATGGGTGTCTCCCCTTTCAGAGAGATAGGAGATGATGTTCACCTCTCAGGTAGGGTCTCAGGAGACGTGCATCAGCTCTGTTTGCCCATTGCTGTTACTGCCTGTTGCAGCTGTCACCACTGGGATTGGTTTCGATCCAGCATGAGTGATATTCTGAGACAGATCTATTGTGTCTTAAGGATCTGACTTTACTCAGGAAAATAAATGAAGGTACTATTTGTGAGCTTGAGCACAGACTATTAAGCAGGAGTAATCAGGGATGGAATAAAAGGTGCTTTTCCTCAAAGTATGGCTCTGTAACAGTTTAGAGTTACTATAGCAAGTAGACTGGTACTGTTGCTGTATAGCTCAGTGGATGGATGAGATGAAAGCAAGGGTGTCTTAATGGAGGCTTTCCCACTGCTTTTCTAGCCACAAGAGACTACAGAACGAGGATGGTAGGGGAGCAGAACAGGGTACAGGCAAGATCCTAGGTACTGGGCAGTGGATGAGTAGGCCTGCTTTGATCTCCAGATGATGGGGTAAAGCACTGTTCCTTTTGCAGAGTTCTTTTTCTGTAACATTAATGGCTTTGTGACTGGGATGCGCTGTTGATAGGATCCCGGAGAAGATTTTCAGTGGTATAGCTGCCAATGGGCTGTAGAGTACCAAAGTGGCGGGCTGTGCCCAGAGGGTTGTGGTTAATGGAGTTAAGTCCCGCTGGCGTCCTGTTATAAGTGGTGTCCCCAGGGGTCAGTACTGGGGCCTATCTTGTTTAATATCTTTATTGATGACCTAGATGAGGGGACTGAGTGCACCCTCAGTAAGTTTGCAGACGACACCAAGTCGGGAGGTAGTGTCGATCTGCCTGAGGGTAGGGTGGCCCTTCAGAGGGATCTGGATAGGCTGGACTGCTGGGCTGAGGTGAACGGGATGAGGTTTAACAAGGCCAAGTGCCAGGTCCTGCACTTTGGCCACAATAACCCCATGCAACGCTACAGGCTTGGGGCAGAGTGGCTAGAAGACAGTGATGAGGAAAGGGACCTGGGAGTGTTGATCAATGCAAGGCTGAACATGAGCNGCAACGAAACTGGTGAGGGGTATGGAACACAAGTCTTATGAGGAGCGGCTGAGCGAGCTGGGATTGTTTAGTCTGGAGAAGAGGAGGCTCAGGGGAGACCTCATTGCACTCTACAACTTCCTGAAGGGAGGTTGTGATGAGGAGGGGGTCGGCCTCTTCTTCCAGGTAACTAATGATAGGACTCGAGGTAATGGCCGCAAGTTGCGCCTGGGGAGATTTAGATGAGATATCAGGAAAAACTTTTTCTCTCAGAGAGTGGTCAGGCACTGGAACGGCCTGACCAGGGAGGTGGTGGAGTCACCGACCCTTGCGGTTTTTAAGAGGCGCCTGGACAAGGTGCTACAAGGTATGATTTAGTAGCTTAGTGGGTAGTATTGGTGATAGGATGACGGTTGGACTAGATGATCTTGTTGGTCCTTTCCAACCTTGTGATTCTGTGAAGGTAGAAAGAACAGGAAAAGATGAACTTCATACTCAAGCTGCATCACAGCCCTTTCCCAGAAGAAAGTCTGATAGCTAATGGACAAACCTGGTGTTGTGATATTGCTGTGCAATGTTAGCAGTGATTAACCAAATTAGCGGTGACTGGCATGCCAGGAGAAAATGCATACCATTGACAGATGAAGTTGTGTGTCTGTGGCTCTAAGTGTGACAACTGTTGTATATATATTAGGCAGACTGGTTTTAAAAAGATATTAAACCTATAAATTTGGTCCTGAGAAGTTAGGTAAGGGCAGATTTATAGCTGGATGGACAGCCCTAATTCTGGTCATCTGTGCATGAGCTCTGCGACATGGTGTGGCCCAGCATCACATGGGGGGATATCAGGGAGACCCACTGTTAGAACTCAGCTCTTCTGAATTCTATGCAGGCACCTTAATTCACATCGTATCTCCCCTTGAAAGGCACCACATTGCTTTTCCTCCTGTGCACTGAAAGACATAGGGATTTTGTGTAATAAGCCGTATGTTAGTTTCAGTGCATCAGAATACACGTTCCTTTTACCTGGATTCATTTGGATGCAGTATTTACTTGTATATACATGGACACTTATATGTATATGTAATATGAACACCATGAAATCCACTCAGAAGAAAACCAGTATTCTGTATATATCTACAATATCATTAAAAACATCGAGTTAATAAATACATATTCTTGACAGATGCATTTAGGAACCATCAATTAGGCTTGGCATTCATTAGGTAGGGAGAAGTCCAATCAGATTTCACTGACTCAACAAAGCCTCCTATAAATTGTGGGCTGTTTGTTCTGACGTTTGATAAATTATTCTTCATAATCCACTGTCTGCTGCGATAAATCTAATCTTTCAGTTTTTGCTGTCTTAATAATTCTTGGAGCAACACTGTGACATTTTGTTTTCATAGAGGGGATAGAGAGGCTGGAGCAATAGAAAAAACACCTCATTTGCTGTCTGGGAAGTAGCTTGCTCTACTCCAAGGTAACATTTTCTCATGCCGAGAATTATGGTCTTGCGGTCTTGAAGGGATCAGTGATTCCTTGGTGCCTTGGACAGTTACATGTATGTTCTTGAAAAGGTGACCAGTCTACAGTGAGGTTCACATCCCTTGGACCTAGTCCAGGAAAGGCATTCGGAGTTTTGAGAGCAGAGTCCTAGTGTCAATAAAAAGAATTCCAAAAGTTCTAGGAGCCACAAGTCTTAGAAATACTGTATCAGGCCTAGAGCTGAGTAGCTTCAGCTATTCTGCCACATGAAATAGAGGGGATACTGTACTAAGTAGTGTTAAGATGGCAGCTGCAGCCCCCAAAGCTTCCCTGGGAAACCTCCCTGTTCCCAGAGCAGTATGTGTGATTCTGTCTTCCAGCAAGCCCACAAATCCCATTATCACAGCACTCCATGCTGTCTCATCTGGGAGGCTGCAGACAGCACGATCCTTGTGTAAATCTGAGAAGGTTCCCACAGACTGAGCTCACTTACCTTAGCAAATTGCCATCCATGGAGGTGTGCGGTTAAGAGGGGAGTGTTCAGTGCAATCTCTATCAGGAATGGAAAAAACAGATGAATCAAATCACCTTGTCAAGGGAATTCCAGCTTGGAGAATCACAGCACAAGGAGATATGCAAAATTTACCTACCATAATCCCTTTCTTGCTGTCAGCTTCCTCCATGGACCATTCTCCCAACTGTATGATCCCCTTTGTCTTGAAATGATTTAGAGCTACTCCCCCATGTGCATCTGCCTGTGCTGCTGCATGGCATCAAAATACTAGGAGACTGAAAGCTGCTCCAGCCCATCAAAACACAATACTGTTTGTTAAAGGAGCTGTTATATCATTGCCTATGATGAGCATCATGGAGGTAAGAAGTTCAAGTTAATCCCGCGTTGCCTAGTCACCCCCTTCAGAAATAGCAGGACATCTCATAGATTGCTATCTCCAAATATGAAACGCAAGACTCAGGAGCAATTACAACACGCTATGAGCATAAGAGGATATCTGCTGTGAAATTGTGGAGGTTTTGAATGTTTCGGTTTGCATTGCTTTTTGGTGATAAGGGAATAGCATCATCCCCCTTGGGTCCCCGTTTGTGGATAGATCTGAGTTGGCTATGACTGGGGAAGCTGTGGAGAACAGGGAAGTATCTAGAGATGGCCTCTGGCTGAGATGGCCTCAGCTCCTGCTGCAGGTTCTCCAGATGTGCCAGGTTCTGGCACAGTCCCCTGACATGGGCATATTTACGCTTAATACTGGCATATTTACTACGCTTTTGGTAACAGAAGCAACTTCATTATCTGAATGTTGCGTGACAGGCATTTCATGAAGATGCACTGTTATCAGAGTTCAGAGTTTACCCTGGAGAGTGGGCCACCTCCAGCTGTTGTTTGCCCATGCCCTTTGCACTCCTAGAAGCTCCAGAGTCTGTCAGTAACTTTCCAGGCTGTCAAATAGCAACTGAGTCCCAGGCTAGCAGCAGGTGAAACACTTCTTTCATTTTCCATCCTGCTATCCTCGAGACTGGTCGGTCTGGTGGGAAGAGCTTCTGAAGAACATCAGGATGGATATACTCATCATACCACAAGATGAAGCCGCCACTTTGTTGCCAAGTGTAGCCAGTGTTGGCTAAGAGGCAAAGGCTATAAAAGCATGGCAGGCAGACAATTAAGCTTTACCGGGTATGATCTTGCTAATCTGATGGTTGGAGATTTCCTGGGCCAGAGATTGTATCTTGTTTAATAATTTGTGCTGGATTTTCTACATTGATTTATCTACCCACCTGGTCTTCTGGAATTCGTAACACTTTTGGCAATGAGTTCCATGGCTTAATTAAATGGTGTGGGGAAAAATACTTCTTTTTGCTTGTTTTAATTCTGCTATCAGTTAATCTTGTGTGCTAATCAACAATTTGCTGCTGCTGAGTTCTACAGAGCAAATGAACAGTCCCAGTCCCATTCTCCATGACTGAAGTGATTTTATAGGCCTCTGTGACATTCCCTCCCCATTGTCTCTCTTTCCGTGCTAAACAGTCCTTTGAAGTCCTTGAAAAAAAGTTGAAGACAGTTTTGAAATGCTTTGGCAAAGGACTGACTGTCTTTCCCTGGGAAAAGATGAGCATTTGAAAGTCTCCTGAGTCACCCACCTGCACTGTACTGGTTCAGCTCTGCCAGAGCTGGGGAAAGGTTCTCTGTAAGTGATTGTGGAAAACCAGAATTCTCAAAAACACCCTAGACTCTGCTGGAAACCTCCTGGGTAGGACCCATAAATGCTAAAGATTTTTGTTCAGACTTATTCTGGCTGTACCACATACAGGAGTCTGGAGCACTACGCTGGAAGGGGTTCAGCCTGCCAGGTGAACAGGGCTGGGCGGTTGAGACACCTTCCATTAGTGATCCTGCATTCCATTAGTGACCCTGCATCTCACTACACCCAGAATTTGTCCTGAGCAGACTGCTGACGCATGTCCAGCATCCATCTGCTGAGGCCACTGTGGCAGAGCAGAGCCACCACATCCCACTCTGGGTGGTGATACGATACGTAGTGTGGGCCAGGAAGGGGCTCCATGGCTCAGGATTCTGCTCCAGGGTACCTTGTTAACTGCCTTTCCAGAGAACACAGGAAACATACCTCTCTGTGGAGTGGGCAGGTTGAAACCAGGCTGTAATATTTGATCATTTGCTGGAGCACATGGATACAAAAAGGTTGGGATTAAGAGGCAGTATATTTCAAAAGAACTTAGCTAGCAAGACATGCACATTTAACGTTTATGGTTTGAAGATTAAGACACCAGACTGTAACTCAGGATATCTGGGTTAAATCCTAGCTCTGCCAAGGACTTCTCACAACATGCTGGGCAGGTCGTGTAAGGCAATGCTTTCAGAAAAGACTTAGGAGCTTAAATCCAATTGACTTCCAGTAACTTCCTAAGTGTTTAAGGACAGGATTCACAAAAAACACTGAGGCATTCTGGTGATCAGCATTGCAGCATCAGCTAGTGTGTGCCACAAAACTCAGGCAGAACAGTGTGTGCTTTGGGAAGGCACTTCAGTACATGAGGAAGCCCGTAGGTGACAACCTGGGACACCTGGAATGCACGAGTTTGTACAGGGCCCACGGTGGCTCTGCACCTCGTGTAATGGCACTCTAGGCTTAATGACAGTCTCTGGGTGCAACCTCAGCACAAATACATACTAATAAGTGTCTAAGTAGATAGATCCTGTAAGAGCTTTTGTATCGGCTCCCTGAGGTATGAATACTAATACCAACAATCATGAAAAGATTTTGCATATTTTAAATTAAACAAGCTTCGTTCTTTAGAATTAAACAGTCAAGGCTGTGTTTCCAACCAGTAAAGTACAATGACACTTTCATTTGCTGGTTGAGCACGTGCCTGATGGGCAGCTGGATGTACAGAAAGCTAATGAGGGAAACCACTGTGTGCAGGGACGCTGCTCACCTCTACAGCTGTAAACCTGCAGCTGGCTGTCCCACTCATTTGAAAGAGCAACCCTGAAGTTCCTTTTCTGTCTTTTAAACCTTTATTAAACCTGTCTGGAAATTGTGCTTGTTTAATCTCCTGCTGGGATTACAGATGGTAACAGCCATTTTGATAAGGCCCTTTGAGCCCAGCTGTGGCCTGGAAGAAGCTCAGGAGTTCCTTAAGTAACATGTCAGGTGGGCTCCAAGACTGTCCAAGACCTTTGCTTACTAATTATCCACCCCGGAAATGACAGAGTTTTTTTAAGGGTCCTTATTAACTGGGTACTTGTGAGCGTTAAGAGCCTGCAGCCTGCTCCGATAACTCCCTCGCCTGCATGAAATGGGTGCAGCCACCTTCCCTTGGGAAGGAGCCCCACGCTCTGGCAAGCAGTGCGGGAGCCTTGCTCACCCCTTCTCTGCTTCCATGTCATGCAGCCTCTTACTCGCTTTTGCCACTTTGGGACATGCAGCTTGCTACAGAGGCACTAGCTGCCTCCAGCATGCTGCAAAAGGACAATTTCATAATGAATGAGGGCAATTTGCTAAGTGGGGTCCTGGAGCCCAGCCGTAATTGTGCTGCTGCTTTATCTCAGCCTCACACCTGCTCATGTAATGGCCTGGCTGTGATCTGCTCCCTCCCCCATGTGCACACTCCACCCTTCTGCTCCTAGAGGAGCCATCAATTATCAGACCCTGCTGCAGTCCTTCCCTTTGCTGCCCTGGCCTGGAGCCCGTGGGAGCACACAGATTTCCCCTTGAATTGCAGCAGGGCCACTGGCTGGCTCTAATGGACGTGACTGCTAACCTGACTTTCCTGTTCTTAATAACAAGATTTTAAATGAAATCCTTCTGCCCCCAAAAATTGCTTGAGACAGCTTTCTTCAAATGATATTTCTTTAGAAAACTTAGTCACATAAGAATATTGTATATATTATTCCTGCCAGAAGGAATATGTGCAGCTTCTTTTTTCCTGCATGTGTTCAATAGTGGTGAAAATGGTTGGATTGACAGTGTAGGCAATTAAAAGCTTTTGAAATCCAGAGCAGGTGGAATTTTATCCAATTTATGTGCAGTCTTGCTATAAATGTACCTTACACTGGGTTCAGGCTGGTGAACTCCCAAGTCTGTGCTTTAAGCTCTAGAGGATGTTGCTATCTTTATGATAGGTGGACTAGTAATCTTGGCTGGTATTTTGTAAAGGGTACTTCCCTTTAATATGAGGATGTAGGGTAATGGAAGAGGTGAAGAAAGCCCCACCTTGACCTTATGTAGCAAAATCTCTGTTTGCTTTTTTCTTTCCTTAGGGATCACGTAGCCCTGCATGCTCCTCCTGGCCACCGTAAGTCTCTTCCCCTTAACAGGCTCTCTTCATCTGATAGACAAACTTCACATAAAGGTAGAAGTCCCTATGTCTTGAACACATGTCCACTGAGCCATCTGTCATCCTGTAGGTGCTTCTTTCTTTATGCTAATCTGAAACAAGAATTCAAAATCCAGTGAAGTGAGAGAGAAAAGAAAGAAAGGGATAGGGAAGAGAGAAAAACTGTTTCTCTCTTGAGACAGGAATGTCAATAGGTTTGAATTATGGACCTGCTGTAATTAAAAAACACATAACTAATTGTTTTTAAATGCAGTTGTTTTACTTAATTGATTTTGCCACCAGGACCAAATGGAAATAAATAAATAAATAAAAGGCACCTTTCTAGTGAATTACTGGAGGCAGCTGAGTCTCTGTTGGAATCTAATTGCTGCAAACACTCCAGTTTGTTGCTACCAGTAGTTTTCTCTGGAAAGGGCTGGGAGAGGAAGGGTAGGGTGGTGTGGGAGGGGGCTCATTCCCTGGCAGCTGCAAGAAGGAACAGGCTGCTCCTTGTATAGTATTTTTTCCTCCTTGTCAGCAAAAAGAATACTCGGTTAACACTTTGCATCAAGACTTTGCTTAGAAAGTCTTTATTCATATTTAATTGCTAGCTCGCTGCAGCTCCCATCTTTAATTACCTTTTAAAAAACAGGTTATAAAAATGCACTGACATTCTTTCTTTTTTGCTGCTGCATAAATTACAGGCTTCTCAACTGCTCACCCGAAATCAGTTTAGCCCAGGGAAAGGGTGGGAAAGGTTCGCTTTGCTGAGTCTTCTCGATACCTTAGAGCTTGTCTGCACCTTGCTCTACAGAGCAGGACAGAAACCCTTGACCAGTGTTAAATGAACTGCCTCTGTGCCAGAAGCAACGTAACCATGTTGGCACCCACTCTCAGCTTAAGTGTGCTGAGGGGCCTGGCTGGTCAGCCAGGGTGATATCACGCTACTGTGGTAATAGTGTTTTCAGGGCTGCACTGAAGGTCTCTAGCAGGAAGCTGCATTATGCAGGGCAGACTGGCCTTTGCCCATCTCCCTTTGCCTCACACACATCTGTCCAGGTTTTTGCTTCCTGAACATCCCCCTGGTGAATCTACTTCCTGATCTGCAGTAGTCTAGTCCTGAGTTTCACACCCAGAGCTGCTAATACTTTCCTCTCCTGCCCACAAAGTGCTTTGCTGGCCCCATCTGGTGCTTTTTCTGAGCTGAGAGCACTGATCAATTTCATTTGAGGGATGAGAAAGTCCATCATGTAAAACATGTTTTCAGGCCAAGTCTTCAGAGGTGCAAAGTGCAATTTTTGAATCCCGCAAGTCCAGTGCTTTCCACTGCTCCTGGTCATGTGCTGGCTTTCACCATGTAAGCTGGCTGATGTTGCTGTAATGCATGGGAATATGCACTGTTAGATTTCAGGGGGGCGATGGTGGGTGGTATTAAATAGCTGCAAAAGAATTACATGAAAAGGGACAACTATTGGCTGCTGTACCCAGTAACAACCAAGGATGCTGACCATAATTGCTGCAACCTGTTTTCAGGACAGCCTGGAGTGGTCCTTCACATGCTGCCTGGCCACTCCATGTCCTAGATGAAATGTGCTGCTGGGGCTCTGACACAGGTTTCCGTAAGCAGAGCATCTCCAGGGCATTTCCTTGCTTGGCAGGCTTCACTGGGAGGCCAAGCAATGACAAGGATCAGGCAGGGGACATAGGAAGGATGAAAGGGCTGAGCCTGCCCAGCTTTGGCGCATACTGTCTCTGGCCTGTGATCATGGCTTTCCTTAGGGATAGTCTCTGGCACCCCAAGCTGATGCCTGTTTCTCTTCTCCTGACAGATAAAAGAGCTCTTTGTGAGTTTTGAGGACACGCCCTTTGGAGCAGCGTCGCTAGCCCAGGTGCACAAGGCAGTGCTGCAGGATGGGAGAACAGTGGCAGTGAAAATCCAGCACCCAAAAGTCCAAGCTCAGAGCTCCAAGGATATTTTGCTCATGGAGGTAAAGCTACCTGTTGACTTTGACTTACAGACCAGTTGCCGTACAAATGTGTGGGGTCCACATTCATCCAAGGTCTGAGCAGGTATAACAACACCATCTTGTAGCTCTGAAACCTCCACAGAGATAAATGCTATCCTACAGCAATAACACAGAAAGTTGGTGAAGATTGCTGTGAGGGCGATTGTGTGAACGGAGAAACTGAACAAGAGGGTAAGAGTGATGGAGGGTAGAAGGAGACAGATAAACATGAATGATATCTGAGTAAGTCCTTCTGAGATTTAAAACTTAGAGTAAGTGTGGAAGTCTCTCTGCTGCCTGTGTGCCTATTAGTTGGTAGATTAAACTGGTCTCAGTTCCCCTTGCAGTCAGGTCTGTGTAACCAAGGAAAAATCATTCTCCATGATCAGCTTGTTTTTCAGTTAAATTCCAGTATGGATTCAACAGTGGCTGAGGTGGCGGTGATTCAGTTGTTTCTTGATGAGCTCCTTAGTGCTGACCTGATTCATGCTGGAAACAAAAACATTGAAATATGGAGAGGGTCACGTAACAGGGGCAGACACAGAAATGAGAGATTCAGCTAGGAAAAAGTTTCTCTCCTGAATGGTGGGTATCACTCATGTTCCCAGTGCAATGCTGTAGCTTCTCCCAAACTTCTGAAGTCTAGCCCATTGAAAGGAGGAACTGGAGAGAAGCTGTGGCACTGCACTTCATTGGAATAGTCAAAGATGCCAGTGGTATAGTAGGGAACAGGAAATGGAGATGGGGCTGAGGTGAAGGAGAGGGAAAGGATTAGGTCTGTAAGTGGTAATGCTAATGCTTTTAGCTCTCCTAGTAAGCATACATCTGTATGTATAGCACCAATTTACAGTAATACGCACATCTATTGGCAGACATTATGTCCATGGGACTAAAGAGGGGAAGATGAAGCTCAGGAAGTCTGGGAAGTGTTTCAAGGGTACTGCTGATGCAACAACAGACAGTTCTCCATCACAGGAGATCAGGAATCAAAGATCCTGCCAGCACCATCTCAGAGGAGCGCATAACTAAAGATCTTTAGGCAGCTAAAACATCCTGCTCTGAGCAATCCTGGCTAGTCTGCAAAGCAGCACAGCTGGTTCCAGCTAGAGCACATGAAATTGTAGCGGAACATTTATGTTGAACTAGTAGTGACATAAATTTTGGGGTTCAATAAAGATATTCCACTGATATGGGATATGTCTGTTTCAGTGCTGGTTTGAGAACAGAGAACTGTTTGGACTGGCTTTGGGTCTGGCTATAGGTTTGGATTTGATTCAGATCCTCTCCAGGACTGACTGCAGTGGTCTGCCTGATGGGTTTGCCTCTGTGAGTTGTCACATGCACAGCAGTTCTCAGGGGGCTTATGGCATCCTTCGTTCCTGCTCAGGACAGGATAGCAGAAACTGAGCAGTCAAGGATGAACAAGGTAATGAAAGACTGTAAGATCAGGGCAATAAGAGTATTGTGTATGAATGATCCAGGACCCAGATTCACCTTGAGATGTTTGCACTTCTAACAGTGGATGTCACAGAAAAAATCCCCTTTCACCCTATGATGTTGTGATTGGTGGTTATACTGTTAAGAGACATTCAGACAAATACTTTTGCAATGATTCCTGTCTTTTCTGTTTTTAGACTAATCCTCCTGGGTAACTTTAAACTAAAACAGTGCGTTTCCTTTTGGCAATTCAGTATTGTCCTTCCTCTACAGACTGTTTGGTTTGTCGTACTGGAGATCTGTTGTGTGCACACAGTTACGGGAAAGTAGCTCACAACACAACACATACAGTCTTGTTTTTAAAGGGTCTCCTGTGGAGTGTTGGTTTACATGCATCATCATATCCTTGTATGGAACTATGTTTGTGTAGGCTGCACTTAAAGCCAGACTACATTCACTGAGGTTCTGGTCCTTTAAGAATCAGACAGCCACTGCAGCTAGGTAGGTGGTTAATTTAAATATTGGTGGAGATAGTCTTCTTTAGAGACTGATGGGAAGGAATCTGAATGGGAAAACCTAGACGGAAAATCCCTAAATTCACTTGAGGTTTCATAGCATCAGTGCTGACTCTTTAAAAATCAGGACAGCATCTGATAAATCCAGAGAGAGATCCTTCACTGCTCTTTTATCAATACTTATTTCAGGACAATATGTTAGACAGATGTCAGAAAAGTGACAGGCCAAATACTTTTTAAGTATGTCACTGCTGAAGATCAAGTCGGCAAATTAATTCAAAAGAGCATTTAAAGAAAGCAAAAAACAATGTATGAATTTTCTCACATCAAGCACCAATAAAATAATCATGCAGCCCCTATAAAGTTTATGTACATCTTCATGAAGATTGCTGGTTACATTTCATTTGGGTGACATAAATTTGAAAGGATTTATGCCTCTAGATATAACAGTAGAAAAATCATTCAATAGTGTCTGGAACCTGGTGATTACATTTTAAAGGAACATTGAGTTTGGAACTGACATTTAGATAAGAGAAGTAGAGACAGAGGTGGAGAATAAATGTTTTCACACAGCTGAACAGGAGCAGTGATGGTTCATGAATTTATTTTTTGTCATACATTTCAATGATAACAGCTTTCTGTGTGTGTGTGTGTGTTTTAATGTTCATCCTGCAGTGCAGGAATCCCCACCTCAGTGGTGAAGATCTAGGAAGAGAAAATGGCCAGGAACATACACTGACAAATTTGTTTTCATTTTCAGGTGGACATACAGAACAAGTAAGATAAAGACAGTAAAGTGGATTGTGCTTTAAGTTTTATTCTTGTTTTATGACTCAAGTAGTCATAAAAATCCCAACAGATTATTTTCCTTAATATATGGTCCAAATTGTCAGCATTTGTAAGTTTGTGACACTGGCTGAGAAACTGGCCCTTCATGCCTGGCTGCTGTGCAGCTTTGTTTATGCCATCCAGTCACATAATCTTGATTTGCTTCAGGAAGGACTGCCTGTCACTCGCCCTTTTATTAAATGTTGCTGTAAACAAACATTTCCAGAAACTTTTTGGCTGGTCTTTCCAAAGCCATGTGCAGCTGAATACCTAATCCCCTTAAGAAGAAGAAAAAGATGCCAGCTGGTGGGTTTATGATATTTAGAAAACACCACCTCAGTGTCGCTGAGGATGTCTGTTGCTGACACTGAGGGGCAAATGCCTCTCTCTCCCCCCACCAGAAAGATCTGTAGCCTACTACTTTTATCTGAACTTCACTGTCTTCTCTGAACTGCCTGGTGGATTTTCTCTGTTAGCAAAATTCTTGTTCAGAACTGGAAGAAGTAACATAAAGGTGAGAAGTCTTAGTTTTAGATCTTCCTCTTCTGCATTATCTGAGGGCTATTCAAATGAAGCCAAACAATGACTTGTAGAATTAGAGGTGTTTGAGACTCAGAGTCACTTCTGGGCTATTCCCTGGGCAAGATCTGGCCTTGTCCTCTCTTCTCCAGGGCTTTGCTCACTTACTTTTAGGCAGGGGGCAGATGGGCTCCCAGTGCTGCTCTTTTGTGTCTGTTCCATCATTTAACTTCTGGATGTGCCTGTGTGGAAGGGCATGCCAAAATTTGTGTTGCAGAATTAAGGCATGACACCATATATGGTAGTATGATACTGCAGGAACCCTACAAGCACTTAGGGTGCAGGATGTTTTTTTTTTTTTTTAATCTGTAAGTCACATGGGGTGATCCTGTCAAAACAGCATCTGCTTTGTGTAGCTGCCAGCACAACACAGTGTATAACTGTGTGGCTTTGGAGCTGGGATGTGGCTGATTGTCTGTTTCATTGTTCTCAGGTTCTCCTCTTGGTTGTGAAGCAGATCTTTCCAGATTTTGAGTTCATGTGGCTGGTGGAAGAAGCAAAGAAGAATCTGCCTTTGGAGCTGGATTTCCTCAATGAGGGCAGAAATGCTGAGAAGGTTGCTCATATGCTCAAAAACTTTGACTTCCTGAAGGTGAGGGAATACATATTCCCATGTATGTATGTGCATTAATAGTCTGACTTTATGCCTCTCATGCACCTCATTCATCATCTTGGAAGAACTATATAGAGGGGAAGTGGAGTTCAGTCCCTTTTGTGTTGTTCTTCCTAGACTGCTCTGCTGATATGGACAGCAAAAGCTAGAATGAGGCTGATGATGTCAAGTAGGGTTGAGTGTACTGTGTGCATATCTCAGAAGGAAGCATGTTTGCATGAATCTTTCCTCCTGCAAAAAAGCACATTCTCACTCTGGAAGTGAGCATACATCCTGCACACACATCCATGGCTAATGCATTCATGTTACCTTCGCACACAAGCTCAGCTGCACCCATACTGCGCTCTTTCCCACTGATACACATACCCCACCTTTCCTGCCACACACTGACAGAGGTCACTGACAAATGTCTTAAGTACAGGCAGACATGAACTCATCCCCCTCTCTGAAGACGTATTCTCCCATCTTCAAAGTCACACGTGAATGTCTTTTGCTGACACACAAGAGGCACAAGCTTCCACTGTGAGCATTCTGGAAATACACAAGTATAGTCAAGCACGTGTAGTGGTGTGGCCACAGTCACTGACATAACTGCATTTGCATATACACAAAGGCAGCAAAAAGTATGCACATTATAAAGGAGGTTTTAACCTCCTGATTATGCAGAAGTCCCAAGATAGAAGTGACAGATATCTGAGATGAGATGAGTTTTTGTTAGACTTTGCAGGCCAATGCATCCATTTTCTCCTTGCTTCCTCCATGCAAGGGCTATAGTTCTTTGTCACCTGACTCCGGGTTTGGGGCAGTCCTTTTGGAGCCCAGTGGCAGCAGGTGGCCTTTCCCTAAACACAGATAGCTAAAAGCCACCAAGCCTACAGAAGGCCAAAGGCCAATGATTTTGCTGAGTGGGCGCTTATCAGAAGTGATGCACCTTGATGAGCTGCAGCTCCGTTGCAGCTGTAACTAGGATACTGTGAGGTAAATCCCCATGGAGACGGCCAATCACCTTCTTGCTGGGTTAAGGAGCTATCATGATATCAATATGTGTAACAATAACAAATGGCTTGAGATGGCTAAATAATGGATCCTCCTGTCTGACCTGCCAATTCAGAGGTGTGTTCATCACCCAAAGGCAACGGAAGAATTGGGCTTCTGCATCATTAATTTTCCTAAACACGCAAGAAAGCTGAGAAGTAGGTTTTGTGCTATGAACTGGGTTGAGCTTTTAAAGCCAGAGATAAATTGTTTCCATGCACTAGCATTACAGCCAAACGTCTGTGAGTAATTAAAAAAATCACCGAAGAATTCATCTGTGAGTGAGAGAGGCATTTCCAAGAACATAGATGGCGCTTTATAAGCCCCCTGTCTTGCCCCTGTAAATCCTGAGACAAGAGTGAATGTCATCTGAAATGATCTAAAGCAGCAAGGATCTGTGAGTCTAGGAGGCAGACCACAGGCGCTAGAAGGGCTGGGGGACTGCTAGTTTTGGAGTTGGTTTCTTTTCTCACTAAACTAGCTCTGCAAAGAGTGGACATCCAGATAAGCTGGGAAGGCTGCTGTATCGGGCTTATGTGGCAAGCTTTTGGTAGCAGGGGGGCTGCAGGGGGGACCTCTGTGAGAAGAGTCCAGAAGCTGGCCCGTGTCAGATAAGAGCCAGTTCCAGCCAGCTCCAAAAGGCACTTGCTGCTGGCCAGAGCTGTGCTGACGAGTGACGCTGGTTGCGCCTTTGTGACAGCAGATTTAGGAAAGGGTAAAAACTGCTGTGCAACAGCAGCTGGGAGAGAGAAGTGAGAAAATGTAAAGAGAAACAACTCTGCAGACACCAAGGTCGGTGAAGAATGAGGGGAGGAGGTGCTGCAAGCACCAGAGCAGAAGTTCCTCTGCAGCCCATGGAGAGGAGCCCACGCAGGAGCCGGTGATCCGGTGGGAGCTGCCACCCATGGGGGACCCATGCTGGAGCAGTTTGCTCCTGAGGGATGGACCCCGCGGTATGGACCCATGTTGGAGCAGCTCTTGAAGAGCTGTAGCCTGTGGGAAGCCCACGCAGGATCCGTTCGGGAAGGACAGCATCCCATGAGAGGGACAACATTGGAGCAGAGGAAGAGAGGGAAGATGAAGGAGTGTCAGAGGCGAAGTATTATGGACTGACCACAGCCTCCATTCCCTGTTCCCTTGCGCTTGTGGGGAGGAGGTAGAAGAGCCTGTTACTTAGACCTCACTCAGCTTGGTTTACTGAAGATTGAATGAAAAATGCTTTGACATTTTACACTTGTTACTGTGTCACGTTGGCAATAAGATAGTTAAGGGTCTCCCAGGGTTTCTATGACAAGCTTCTTGTTTGTGACACTTGATTTTTCTCCCAGTTTGATTGCAGATGGCCTAAGTACACAGGGTTTGTCAGCTCAAATGCATTTGTGTTCCAAGGGGCACTGCTGAGATACAATTTATGACGATAGCTTATCATTTTTAGAGCTGCATAAGTGGGCCCTGTGCGTAGCAAACGAGAAGTGGTTCCTGTCTAAAAGGAGCTAAGTGGATGATTCAGAAACTTGCAGTAGGTACTAAGCAGGCCAGTTGTAGGAGCTGCAGAGCAGATAAGAAAGCTATCAGACAGCAGTGGGAGTGGGAAGTGGTCAAAATCTTGTAAAGTGGGGCCTGGAATGTTGCACAAGCACAGATCCTGCTGCCATTGTATTGGTGTGTTGTCCTCGCACACATTGCTGCTGTCCTGGGGAAGAGGCCTGCAGAGACAATAGATGGATTTACCTTCCTTGTGCTCAGGGAAAAAACAAGTCCTCACTTCAACCTCTTTCTTTTTCACTCCTTTCCTGGGTTTGTGTGTGATAGGTTCTCCTTCCTTTCCCGGCCTGTTGCTTGACCTAACCCACCTTTTCCCATTTCAGGTCCCCAGAATCTACTGGGAACTCTCAACAAGACGTGTCCTTCTCATGGAGTTCATGGAAGGGGGACAGGTGAACGACAGGGCGTACATGGAGAAGAATGGCATTGATGTCAATGAGGTAGTTTCTCAGCCATCTCTGAACTGGGCGTGGTGGGCAATGCAAAACTGATGTTGAACACCAAGGCTGGCAGAACAGGAAGGGGCAGAAAAGGGAGCACATACAGATATGAACACAAAAATCTCAGTTCTTGTGCTTCTGGGAAAGTACTTAATCTCTTTTGGGGAACACTCTCCTATTGGATTGCACGGCTAGCGAGATCTTCAAGGAGACAGATTGATAACCAAGCTCTCATATTACATACACCAATGGCTTGCTCCAAGATAGCAGTTCCTGTCATCCTAAAGGAACAGCTTCAGCTTCTGATCTTTCTGTCCGTTTGCTTCCCCTCTCTTTCTTCTGTATTAACTTTATCCTGGGCAAATGCATGGGATGTTGCTTTTGTAACCCAACAGCTGTGTCTCCTTATAAAGGAGACGTAGGTTGTAGGCCTTATATGATCATTGTTACTGGAGTGCTGGAGTCTCAGCCACGATGTTTTGCATAATATTCTGCCGTGAGTTGTTCTGGTCTGCTTTCCAAAATCTCCCTCTTTCTTCTGGATGCAACTGGGTACAGTTTTCTTCTTTGCTTCTTGGTCCTATATTGCTGTGTAGCTTTGCTGCCCTTCATTAAACAGCTGCCAGATTTCATTCCTGCAAGAAGCTACATTTCCCTGGTGAGTGAAATAATTTGTATGTGTGGCATGAAGTTGGGACAGTGCTTTGGATTCTCTGTGGATAAGAGATTCTTGAGGAAAAGAAGACATTACTTCCAAGAAGGGCTGAGAAGATGCCTGGGGAATGGGTTTTGAGCCATTCAACAGTGTGTAAAGCTACCCCTCCTGGTCAGTGACTGCTGACTGAAGGAGTGCTGTTTGCCTTTCCCATTGTGCCCTGTTGATGAGCCTCAAAGCTGCCCTTGGTTGATTGGCTGTCAAAGAGCTACAGCATAAAATCAATTGTACTTAATCTGTCCATCCACTTAATTCTGAAATCTGAATGCTTCCTCTCTCTCTGCTCTTCTTCCTCTCTGCTCCCTTTCTATCCATGGCAAAGTTCATGTGGCATTGGTTAATACATACCAAAGACCTTTCAGGGAAAGGGAAATGTCAATAACAGTGGGATTGAGTGCACCCTCAGCAAGTCTGCAGACGACATGAAGCTGAGTGGTTCGGTTAATACAACAGAAGGGAGGGATGCCATCCAAAGGGGCCTGGACAGGCTTGAGAGGTGGGCCCACGTGAACCTAATGAGGTTCAACAAGTCCAAATGCAAGGTGCTGCACCTGGGTCGGGGCAATCCCAGACATGAGTACAGACTGGGAGANCATCCAGGTCTGGGGCCCCCAGCACAAGAAAGATATGGACCTGTTGGAGCAGGTCCAGAGGAGGGCCACGAGCACCTCGAGAGGGCTGGAGCACCTCTCCTATGAAGAGAAGCTGAGAGAGCTGAGGTTGTTCAGCCTGGAGAAGAGAAGGCTCTGGGGAGACCTCATTGCAGCCTGTCAGTACTTGAAGGGGGCTTATAAAAAGATGGAGGGGGACTCTTTACACAGGCAGATGGGGATAGGACAAGGGGGAATGGTTTTAAACTAAAAGAGAGGAGATATAGATTGGATGTTAGGAGGAATTTCTTTACTGAGAGGGTGGTGAGGCACTGGAATAGGTTTCCCAGAGAAGTTGTGGATGCCCCATCCCTGGAGGTGTTCAAGGCCAGGTTGGATGGGGCCCTGAGGAACCTGATGTAGTGGGTGGCATCCCTGCCCATGGCAGGGGGGTTGGAACTGGATGATCTTTAAGGTCCCTTCCAACCCAAGCCACACTATGATGCTATGATTCTATGAAATGTGAGTTTGGTATGCCCCACAAGGAGATAATGTTATATGTATCTTCTCAGCTGCCTCCCTAAGTCAGCATGAGGTTAGCCAAATTACAGGTGCAGGACTGAGTAACCTGCCTTTTTCTCTGCGTAGATCACCTCTTCCTCTGCTCTTGCACCTAACAGAAGTCAATGAGACATTTTCTAGTAACTTCTGCAGGCACCCTTTAATGTGTTTACAGGCACCGTTTTATGTGTTTCTGCACTGAAATACAGGAAAGGAAGTTCAAAGGTTAAAGTAGATTTTAAGACTCTTTCGATTCTAATTGTGATGAACAAGCCAAGGTCAATAGGCAATAGTGAATGACTTTCTCTTCCCTGCAAGATGTCTGGTCCATTTTCAATAAAGGGTCTTCTTAAATGACTCACCTGTAGATAGTGCAGTCCCTCTTCTTTCACATCTCCATCAGGAAGAATTTGGAACATTTGAGTCACTAGTTTTTCTCCTCGCTCCCATCAGGGCATCAGAGAGGTGATTGTCAGCTGATCAGAGGTAGACACAATTCCTTCTCTGTGTCTATTTTGTGCTGATGATCTTTCTTTGTGTTTACCAAGGTAAGTGCCTCAGTGATGCATCTGGTCTGCAAAGAGCACCATCGTGTGACTCATGAGAACATGATAGCTCATGGACTTTGTTATCAAGAAAATTAAAAAGCCTGGTCCATGGCAGAGCACCCAGTCAGCTCCATTTACCTAGACAAAACAACTGGTCAAAAGCGAGTCGTTTCTTTGAATGAACGTATCTTACATAAGTCGTTTTCTTCTGCTTTATGGATAGAGGTCAAATCTAGCCCAGAGCACTCAGATACAAAACTGAATATTTCTCAATATTCAGTCCTGAAATAGTCAGAAAGGCTTGTTTTGATGCATTAGCAGGAGGACTCTTGAACAACATTTACATTCAGATTTCGAGCAGGGCTTCCTCAAAGTTCTTGAGCCGCAGATCCATTCTGAGATCGAGGCAGCAAGCATAGTGGTTCTCCCTGGGACTTCGGTTGCTTCTTTGAATTTTCTCAAACTGCTGGAGATAGCAAAGTTGTCTGGAAAAGCCCAGGGAAGTGCATTCTTTGCAGTCTTCCAGGGCTTTCTCCAGCCAGCGAGGGTGGAAAACTCAATGACTGCAGCCTTTCAATGGGATATTTTGCTGCTAGTATATACCAAAATAAAGTGGAGAAGAAGCTAATTTCAATTTTTCTAACTAGCAGAGGCTTTTGCTTGCGATAGGAGAGATTTAGGGTGAAAATTCAGCTCTTATTTTTGTTCATCCACCCCTTTCAGAAGGTTGTTTTCTGACATCTTGGCACAGTAGGTTCCATGCAGCAATGAAACCACATATTTTGCTGGTCTGTAAATGATGTCTAAGATGTAATTTTAAAAAAGTTGTCAACAAACTTTTACTACAGCAAAGTTTAAGCCTCCGAGGTTTCTGGCAATCTGTCAGGTGTATGGCGTTACTCAGCTCAGTGGTAGGATTAGACATTTCTGTAGACAGTTTCAGTGCCTTCACTGAGCTGGTCTTTCTTCCTTTTCTCTCTCTGTGCCACCNCCAATAAAGTAACAGTACAAAGGAGGGGATACCAAGTGTCTCAGAAGCATGTGATGGGGAATAAGTTCTGTTACTATAGCCACAGTAAGATAAGGTAGGAGCTGTGCACACCCCAAACCACTTCTCTGGCAAGGTGCAGCAAATACGACCAAGGTCCATTGTCAGTTGCAGCTGTTGATGCTGTGGGTAAGGAACTGCATGGCATGGTGGCAAAGTGAACAAAAGGCAGTAGGCATTGAAAGGAGCATGAGGAGGGGGTGGCAACAAAGGTTTCAAGACGATGATGTGACTTACACAGCAGTTCTGTATTTCAGGAGATGCTTTAGCTCCCTATAAATCACCTCGATCTTTCTATCTATCAACCTCTATCATCTTACTCCATTTTTGTTTTACTGGGCAGAGGAAGAGGAGTCCTCACTAAGCAGGATTTCTCTTGTGTGACAACGCAGCCTTGAAAAGCAAGCTGAGCTTCTCTCCTCTAAATGGAAAGGATCCCTGAGGTGAAAGCTCCCTTCAAACCAGGTTACTGACATTTACTTAATACCGTCTGTAGCAGGATTATCATTAAAGCTGCCCAAAAGCACATTAATCTCTCTGGATCCATCCAAGCGCTGGACTGTAATGGCATTTAATCAGAGAAGGCTTTGATTTCTAAAGACAAGTGCAAACACTGAAATATCTGCCTGTGGAACAGTTACTTATTCATGTGCAAGTGTAGCTGAGGATGAGAATGCAGCTAGGATATTGACAGTGGAAGGGAAGCCTGGAGAGGGGATTTATGAGGAAATGAGCTGGCATGAATTTTGAGGGAAGACTGGGCCATGGCAGGGTTAAGAAAGGGGCCACTTAGAAACCTGGTCATTCCTGTTTCAAGACACAAGAGCATTTACATTCTTGCTTGGGAAGATACATTTGGAGGAGGTGGGTAGAGCAGAGAAAGGAGGAAAAACAGAGACTGAGGGGCTCTAAGGATGTTTGTAGCATACTGTATTCAAGAGGGAAGGAAGGAAAGCAAGGCTACTTAGCACACGGACTTCTAAAGAAGACCCCAAATGGCACAAATGCCCCTTTTGCACCCATTCTGATTTTAACTGATCCATTCAGAGAGTCCTTGTCCATATACAAATCTTGACATTATCTCTGATCTGCTGCATAGGTCTTCCTTATCCATCCTTGTAGATGCTCTGCCTGTCTCCGCAGAGGCTGCTGGATCAGCAGGCTATGAGAGCTGTGGAGCTTACAGATGTGCTTGTGGCACATGCTGTATTGCCTGCAACTAACCAGCCAGTTCTGGTAGCCAAGTGGAGAGTTCACCATAATTGCCTTTGCTTGTGTTTGAGTCAAGAAAGGAAATGGTGCTGTGTGCTTCAGCTCACTAAGAGCCTGATCATGGGCTGTGGATGATTCAGAAGTCAGTGAAGTGTTTTGTCCAGCTGAGAAATGAAAGCAAACAGCTAAGGTACTTACGATGAGCTACTGTGTGCAATTATTGCCATCTGTCACTCCATCCTATTGTGGCTTTTTGCTTCCTTCTGTTACTAAATGGAATCCTCACTACAATGGCATCTCTTAGCTCGATAAAGAGCTCAACTACCTTCTGATGGCTGACAACTTTGCAACTTGAAATATGCTTTCAGTGTGGGATTTACCCTTCTGCCAAGAGCCAGGAGCTGCTGTCTTGGAGCTGCTAAAATTTAAGTGGGATTTCCCGGGGTGGAATCCCATTGTCAGTACAAGTATGGAAACCTCTCATGCCTCAAGTATTTGTGCTTATAAACTCAAGTGTTAGATGAAATGGAGCACAGAGTTCCTGGGGAAAATGGTTATTCTTGCTCTTTGCACCTGCTGATTTAGTCCAGGGAGAGCTTTCCTTACAGATTCTTCTACATTTCCTCTTGCCTGAAGCTTAATGACAGTTCATGAGGCTCTGGTAAACAAGCATGGTGACCTCCAGCATTTCCAGCTTCTGAACTATGCAAAGACACCACATAAAGAGTTAAATTACACATGGACCCTTCTCTTACTGAAAGTCAGTCTGAAGTGTCAGTGTGAATCAATTGCTCAAGAGTCTCAGCAAGATGCTTTGCATTAAATCCAAGGAAATACAACTACATTTAAAGCCAAAGGAAAATGATCCCCCTGGCCATTTCAGGTCTGACAGAGATGCAAATAACAATTAAATAAACAACAACTGGCCTTCTCTGTAGGAACTTAAGCTAGTCCCTTAGTTCCCTGGCCAGGTAAGTCGGAATATTTCTCCCCATTTAAATGCCGTGGAAGATAGGGCATTGAGCAGGAAAATAATATCTTCAGTTCCCAAAAGAGAGTATGGGGGCATGCTAGGCGTACACTCTGGGAGTCCTAAAAGCTACTCCAGCATCTTAACGACATCTTATGTGTACAGACATCACCTTGCTGTGATGCTAGATCAGTACATAGTGATAGTGCTACATTACAGGGCACCATGTTTTGATCCTCACAACTGCATCATGGAGGACAAAGTGTGAAATTGGATCTCTTGTGTGTGACCATCCTAATCTTCTATGGACAAGCGCCATTTCAGAGCAGAGGAACAGAGCAGGCTCCAAATTGTGGCTATTCTCCATCCACATTCTTTGCTAATTTGACACCAGTTTAATTGGGCAGGATTGTCCTAGCAGGATTAAGCAAACCCTTAGACAACAGCCATAATAACAACAGCAAAAGAAAGCAAAAACCCAATACACTCTTCAATCCAATTAACCTTCGATTAAGGTTCCAAAATCAATGCTATTCTTTTGGCCCGAGGAGGTAATATTGAGCCCTGAGAAATGAGCTGCACAACGACCTTTACTTTTAATGAGATCAATAGAAGTTAGTGTCGCCATGTCTTAAAATAATTGGCAAATATTACAGCCAAATTAAGGCCAGAGACTAGTATCTGCTCCTGATCTAAAGAGACAGTCACAAATAGAGGTGGGACAGGAAAAGATAGTGCCCTATCAGGCAGTTTCATCTGGGTCTTATCAGGGGCAGGCAGTCAGATCAGCTCTACAGTGACCATGTCACAGGATTTTTTTCTTTGCCCTTCTTCTTTGTGTCAGTTAGAGGCATGTAGCCAGGACCACTGCAGCTTACTCAGGAGCCCAGGAAAGTATCAGTGACTTTTCCTGGATAACTCTGGCCAGTTTGTTACATTGCAGCTACCAGTGAACACGGTATACATGCCATCTTGTTTCTAGGGGAGTATGGTATGCACAGGCTCAAATTTGCACTCACTCGTTTCTTTCTTGCTAATTATGCATATTGGCCTGGTGTTCATCATTGTATTAATTTGTGATGGGCTTTCCAGTGTTTTGTTATTATCAGGTTGTTCTGTCAGCTGGGCATGCTGTTTTGTTAAGAGGAGGGTTATGTGTGCCTGGAGGTTTGCTGCTATGAAGCTCTATGGAAGGGGATATAATATGGGTTCACCAAAAGTAGCTCCTAGTGCATCATGCGAGGATAACACGTTTCTTATGCTTTCAAAACTGTTACCTCTACTTCAGCAGTGCTAAGCCACATTGGTGGCAGCAACCCTTCACAGCTGTGTACATATACAAGAAGAAATACATCACTGCTGCTACCTGTGCTATGGCTTGGGTCCTCTGAATTAGACGACAGAAATGCAGTAGGTGTACTTAGTAAAATACTTGGTACACTGGCTATGAGTCAGTTAATGAGAAAAGGTGGAGATTAGTAGGAAGTTGCAAAGTAGGTGAGAAACTGATAGAGGCAATGGTGGAGAGGAATTACCGTAGTGGAGTTTTGCAAGGTTTGCTCTTCAAACTGATCTTATTAATAATTTCAGTAATGACCTTGACACAAACAGAACTTTGTGAAGGAGATTGTGAATGGCACCAATTTGGAGGTTTTGTCACTGTAGAGGAGGATTAAAGTAGCAATAGCACTTGGTGGCTTGAGGACTGCAGTGATAGAAAAGGATAAAAATGAGAAATACCAAGTGAAAAGCCATACACTTAAAAACTAATGAGAAGAGTTTCTTAAATATACTGGAAGTTTATGAGAGGGAAGTGACATATTAGAATTAACTTTGGGATATTAGTCGATTGCAGGGTAAGCGTGTGTTTCCAGTGCAGTGTGACTGTGTAAAAGGTAGGTTGACTCCTAGGACACATCAGGTAAAGGTGCATCCTGTAGAAATGGGGCAGTACTGATGCTGGTAATTATTGTATTGGTAAACACACTGTAGGGGGAAGGGACTACTTAAACTCAAGGGATATGTTAGCAAAGGAAACAATGGATATAAACTGGATGTGATTAAAATTGGTCTCGGATTTAGGGGAAAGGTGCTGACCATCCAAGGGGTGAATTTTTGGAATGGATGCTCCCGAGTCATGCTTTCTGTCTGTTACTGATTTCCAGTGAATTTGCTCAGTTTATGGAGAGACTATGTGATACTGTACAATAACAATCCTTGATGTCTGTACTGCATTCTTATTTTCTTCAGTATTGGCTTGTAACTCACATAGGATAGTTTGTGACATTTGGCATCCTTGCCATATTGTGTACATAAAATGAATGTCACATGCTTAGTTTGGTGAAGAGTTACTCAAAGTCTGGTTGTTATACATGTATCTGTCACTCCATCATTTTTGCCAGAGCTGCTGACTCTCCTTTTCATCATCTACAATCTGCTTATTCCTCAGCGACGTTTTTTTCAAAATGAAAACATTGGGTTGAAAATGGGCGGTTTCCCTGACACAGTGTCATGGTCATGTCGTATAATGTGGCAATGGCAGGTTGTTATTTGTGTTGGCTGGTGACAACACAGGCTTACTTGGTGACTGTAGTCATCATGTTCTGCTGCAGCACAGACAGACAAATTGAACTTCTTTTAGGCAATAACACACCTTCTGGCAATAGGCAAGGATGTGCCTCTGGCCAGACCCAGAGCCTGTTGTCATCCTGACATATCAAGCTCAGCTCTGCTTGCTGACTAGCAGTTTTTTTTTTCTTATATGTTATGCCTAAATTCTCCCATTCTTGATTACACCCCCTTCTGCCTAGTTGTATTTCTTATAGTACATTCTTAAAGCATATTCAGTTCTACAAGTGCCTCTGTTTCCTTGTTATTCACTGTCCCTCCTCTGCTATTCCTTAGCCAACTTCAGAATCTTCAGCTCTTTTAATCTTTTTCCTGAGTAAATTCCTCCTGCATCCTGCTCATTTATTTGCTTTCTCTAAACTCACTCCATGTTGTCTGCATCTCTGTTAATGAGGTGTCTCGAAGTGAATGCAGGATTCCAAGGATGATTATTATTTTTTTTACCATGTGCAGCAGAACAACACTAGGAGACCCTGGTAACCATAAGGACCTTGTGTTGGATGATAAACAGAGAAAGGAATGATGACCTTACCATGTCATAACAAAATGCCTGTGTGTTTACTTTGGTCTTTGTTTCTGTAAATCATTGCAACCTTTTGTCTAATTTGCTATGCACCTTCACCCCAAGGTCTTACAGAGCCGGAATGCATGCTGAATTCCTCTCTTCTGAGTAGAGGTTTTCATGTGTTTTTTTTCTCATTTCACCTAACTGCAATCTGCCAAAGTGAATTCTTTATAAGTTGTTTATCCAGTGGCATTTTCAGTAAGGATGAAATGAATGCCAGTAGTGATGGGGCGCTGTACTGGAGAAAGCAAAAGAGAGGGGTCAGTATCTATGGGAAATTTGGTGACGGAGGTGGCAGGTTCTTCCAATTGCTTTTCCACAAGTGTTTTAAGAACCTTATTCCCATGAATATTCTAAAAGCACACTGTGTTGTTGGCTGGTGATTAATTTGGTACTGCTGTTAGTCTTCCCTGACCAGGGGAGCTGTAGACACTCCAAGCACCAAGACTGACTGATCCCCTGGAGCACCCTTTCTGCGAATCTCTCTTGAAAGTGCTTAGAGGGTGCCAGTAGAAAATAAGCCCTTTGGAGGTAAGGGGAGTTCACTCCAGACAAATTACTGGGAATCATTGTCAGTAGTCACATAGATCTTGTAGAGATAAACTCCAAAAGCAAGCACATGTGAAACAACAGACCTATAGTTATCCATGCAGGAACAAAGACACACTGACATATACTTTTGTTGATAGCAAGAAATCATAAAATCATCTTTTTTGCTAATATACAGGCACAGAACTGTATCAAGCATATATTACCTGCTCCACAGGTTGTAGATGCATAGGTCTTTTGCATAGCCATGTGTCTCATCCAGAGAACAAGCTGTGTCAGTGGTGGTACTTGTAGCTGCTCACTGCTGAGTGTAATGATGATGCAAGTGCCTAGGAAAAAGACGAAAACTTGAGGAAGGAAATTATTTACGTTCATTTTTAGTTTTCCTTTTCCTGTCGCAGTCTCCTTGCACTGGCCCCTTTGGGATGTAGAGCTAGAAAGCTGGGAAACTTTGAGAAAAACAGAATTCAATTTTTACATTAATTTTTTTTCTCTCAGAATGATTACTGAAAGTCTTTTTGTACTAAGTTTAAGAATCCTATCATAATATCTGCATTTCAGTCCTTCAGCAAGTGAGCATTAGATAAATATGTACAGAAAATGAAGTTATGTAAGTAAAAAACTTACAGCACTGGACACATAAAACCTCTGTACCAGAGGTCCTATATGTAGTATATGTATCTTTGAAAACTTATGGGCTGTATTGCAATTAATGTATGTAAAGGTGTCATGTTTATTTCTTATCTTTTTCCTCTAGAAACATGAATTCCTTTTGTTTGAATTATAATGATAGTTCACTATTCACATTTTACACTCTAAGCCCTAGAAATATAGCTTTCCTTTTTGTTTAGAATTCAACAGGATTGATGCTTTCTATGTTAAATTAATTTCTCTTCTATTTTAGAGGTATGTCAGCAGACAAAAATGCACTAAAATACTTTAGCGTGCAGCTCCATCTCTAAGTAAATTTATTTTTTTCAAAAGTAAAGACTTTTATATGCTTACATCATAAATCCCTGTAACATATCTTCTATATGCTAACTAAATTATACAGAATGCTTTCCTCTCTCTTAAAGAAGCTATAAAGTTTAGTTTCAGTGAATTAACTACTGCAAATATTCAAGGCTGTACTCTGGGGAAGAAGTAAATGTAAGTGTGGCAGGGAAGGGAGAGGGGATGGGGACAAGAAGGTTGTCTTGTACCCATGACCCAGCCTGTGGGTCTGAGCAGGGCTGTAACCCCTCTAAGGTAACCCAAGCTAACGTGGGAAGATGAATCCCAAGCTTCTGTTATGTTGTGTCCTGGGCTGCAAAAGGCTATGACCACAGATGGTAACCTGTCTGCTGATGGTGACTCAGGAGGGGACACCTTCCCTGCACCTGAAGCAGTCATGATGTCCAAGTCCACTTCTCCTGGTGCGCAGGTCCCTGGGAGTCTGCATGAATGAATGACTGGCTCAGGACAGACTATCTGGCACATCCTTGGACTGTCAGCAAGGTTTTACTTAGCTTTTCTAGGATGTCAGAACACCTGGTACTTTGGACCCATCAAATTTTACAGCTAAAGCAGGTTGATCAAGGAGAAATATGAGTGTTACTTTAACAGATTCACAGAATGGTTGAGGTTGGCAGGGACCTCTGGAGGCCATCTGGTCCAGCCCCCTGCTCAAGCAGGGCCACCTAGAGCAGGTTGCCCAGGACCATGTCCAGGCAGCTTTTGAAGATCTCCAAGGAGGGAGACTCCACAACATCTCTGGGCAACCTGTGCCACTGCTCCGTCACCTGCACAGTAACTGTTTCCTGATGTCTAGACGGAACCTCTTGCATTCCAGTTTGCACCCGTTGCCTCTTGTCCTGGCACTGGGCACCATTGAAAAGATCCTGGGTCTGACTTCTTTGCACCCTCCTTTCAGGTATTTATATACATTGATAAGATCCCCCCCGAGCCTCCTCTTCTCCAGGCTGAATGGCCCCAGCTCTCTCAGCCTTTTCTCATAGGAGAGGTGCTCTAATCCATCAATCATTTTGGTGACCCTATCTTCGACTCTTCCCAGCATGTCCGTGTCTCTCCAGAATGTCCATGTTTCTCAGTATGTCCATGTCCCTCTTGTACTGTCTTGTACTTCATTGCACCAGTGATCTGTGCTGGTGATTCAGAAGGGAAACATTTTTCCCCTCAGTCAGTGCTTACAGTAATATCTATGTGGGATTAGGGGACTGCATGGCCGTGCTACACCACCTGCATGGGTGATTTGGCATGGGGGCAGCATTCCCTGTGATTCAGTAGTGGCTCTAGGTCACACCTGAGGGATGGAGGGTTGTCCCACCTGGTTCTACAGGTGTCCCTGTTGGTGTGCTGCAGGAAGGGTTCCCATTCTTCCTTCTCATTTGTAGTTACTTGAGCATTCCTCGTAAGGATGATGTTCCACACTTGGCTGGTCTACTTCCAGCTGCTCTCCTGGGCTCTTAGTGGTTCAGCCAGATATGGAGCTCCACGTGCCCTGTCCTGATGCAGTAGTGTGGCATTGTTCTGTGGCTTCCTAAGCAACCACTGTGCTCTCAGAGGTGGCTGCATTTCATAGGTGGCTAAAGCAAGCCCTTTCCTGGCTGTCAAGTTTTCTGCAGGACACGCTGTCGTTAGTATAACCAGTACCTCTTCCACCATCTCTGCTTATGGGGACAGCTGCCTATTTGCTGCTTACACTGTGTGTCTGGTGACATGGTTGAAATCATTTATAACGATTGACTTTTAATTGTCTTTTAATTGCTTGTTCAGCACTCTGCTGCAGAGCACCGTGCCACTTTCTGATGGCAGGGAGGACCAGCAGTGGGATGTCAGGGTGAGAGGCTGCTGTGTTAGTGTGGTGAGGGATTGATCTGAGGTTCCAGGGATGTTTGCTAGCTCCTAGGAGGTTTTTAACTTTATTAACATCTCTGGGTGATGAGGAGCAGCGGCATGGAGGGACACAGCAATGAGAGGATGATTTAAACAGCTTTTCTATGCAGCTTCATCTTCACAGACATCGTAAATCAGATTAGTGTGAGACTGAGGAAAGGAAAGGGGAAAGTGGGGACTGTGTGATGGAGGAAAGGCAGAGGGAACCTGCATTCATTCTGATAAGCAGATGGACAGGCTGAATCTCCTCCCACCCCTTCTCCACTGCACCCTGCTGTCATCCGTGGACAGAAATGCCTGAGTTTTCCTACAAGCTGTATTTCACCCACCCCAGCAGCTTCTTCCATGCCTTCCCTGTGGATGTCTGTCTGCCACTATCTGCCATCTCATTTTCCTCCTGCTTACCAGAAACCCCATTCCTACTCACAGGTATTTTCTCTTATTTATGCCAGACAAATGTTCTTAAATAACCTCTGACTCTACAAACATCTTCATGATGCCCCCTGCATGGATCCTTCCTTGAATGCTCTGGATATTTCAAGATATGGTTTAGTAGCTTAGTGGGTAGTATTGGTTGTAGGATGACGGTTGGACTAGATGATCTTGAAGGTCCTTTCCAACCTTGTGTTTCTGTGATTCTGTGATTCTGTGGATCACTCTGCGGTAGACACCAGCAGCCATGCTGTGCATTTGTCAGTATGAGGGGTCCCAGGAGCTCTGTGTGGGGACATCAGCGTGCGCCAGCCCCTTCCTCCCCACAGTGTTGGCATACAGGGGCTGCCTCCCCTCCCTGGCAGGCACCCTGCTGTTGGTGGCAGTGTGTGACCGGCTCCTCTGTCCTCACAGATCTCTCGCAACCTGGGGAAACTCTACAGTGAAATGATCTTTGTGAATGGCTTTGTCCACTGTGACCCGCACCCAGGCAATGTGCTGGTGAAGAAGTGCCCAGCCTCCGGCAAGGCCCACATTATCCTCCTGGACCATGGGCTGTACCAGGTATGTAACTATGGGAGGCTTCCAAGGCCCTGGAAGTCTGCCTGTGGGTGTCAGGCTGGAAAGGCATACCCAGCTGCAGCCTTGCTCCTTGAGGCCCATGTGAATAAATTTTTCCTACTACTCCCTTAACCCTCCAAGGAAATTTCCTGACTCTGAAATGGGGAGTAGGGCATGACTAGGGGACATAAAGCTCTCCTTCTTGTTCCCTGCCCTCCGTGAACTTCTGAGGGGCCATGTCTCCCTCCCCAGGTGCTGAGCGAGTCGTTCCGCGTGGACTACTGCCGCCTTTGGCAGGCCCTTATCAAGGCTGATATGAAGAGGGTGCAGAAGTACAGCCAGCGGCTCGGGGCAGGGGATTTGTACCCTCTCTTTGCATGCATGCTCACCGCCAGGTCCTGGGAGTCTGTCAACAGGGGCATTGACCGGTCGCCAGTCTCAGCCAGTGAGGTAGGACCTGTGTGCCCTTTCCTACTGTGTGTCCTGCCTTCTTCTTGGGTACCTTCCCTTGTTCTAACCACTTGTGTTGCTGATACCAGAGTGATATTGGGCAACTCCTGGCAGCTCTGTACCAAATTCTGCATTGACAGCTGAGCTACAAAAAGCCAGGAATCCTTCTGCAATGTGTTTTAAGGTGGCTGAACTTAATTTCCCGGTTTCACTTGTCATGGGCTGCTTAAATTTTGTATAATATTTTAATGGCTAAGTGTTCACCACTTCTGGCAGGGGAAACATTTGTAGATCAGCCTTTTCTTAAAAAGAAAAGAAGTGTTCAATGGTGCTGTGCAGGGAACCAGCAAGGAGGATAGGGTGAGGTAGAGGAGACATAAAGGCTTAGAGGGAAGATATGAGAAGGATAATGCATTATCACTATTCATGTAAATGACTATCAGCACTGATACAAACTCCTAAAAACCCTCGGAAATTACCTCCCAATCAGAAACCCTATTAACTTGGAGTCAAGGTTGCTTAACTGCAGATTCTGTCAACTCAATCACTACAAATCTAGGAAATTGCCACTTACATTCTCCCCACTTTCCTATCCACACATGCTGGGATCCTTCTCACGCCTCCTAGCACTCCTGACACGCACACACTGCCTTAAGAATAGTAGCAGCCCCTGCCAGCTGTGCTTTTTTTAGAGATGAGCATAGAGTGATGTGATTTCAGGAAGTGGACCAGTGTCTGTAGGGAGAAACATGTTGTATCCTATGGTTTGTTCTTATCTGCACACATTTGTAGTAGATAGGACGAAATTAATTTAAGTAGCATTAAAATATTGTTCTGTGAAATTCTCTCCTGGAAATTCCTTTGGGTTCGTGTTTCATTTTGATGGATGTGGCTGAATTTGCTGTACTGGCTTGCCATTACCCACAGTAATGAGTAGGTCAGATACCTTGGGTAATGGACCCCCTCCCTAGTAATTTGATTGCTTCCTACCTGAGTTAATTTTCTTCATATCAGAAATAATATAATGACTGTTTAGCAGATCTGTGCTTGATCTGCTGAGTTCTGGAGCTGGTAGCTACAGAAAAAAATTCGGAGGCACCAAAGTGAATCAACACAGAGCTGGCTCCAATACTATAAGGCCAGTGTTGAATCTGAGCTAATAAGCAATGTTTATCCTAAACTGGCTTGTGTAAGTTATGCCAGAGATGTAACTGCGGCCGCATGGTGCCTTGTGTTGGCTAATGAACTTTGTCAGAGCTGAATTGCTTGTATGGAGCCAGCTCTGTTGTCTTTGCCTACATGACACAATTAAGGCTGAAACTGGATAATCCTGCAGCAGATAATGGGGAGCTGAGCAGATTTACCGTGGCATTAGGAAATGAGCTGCTGTTTGCCCTTAGTTTAGAGTGAATTTGAAAGATTTTATCAGCAGCAAGAGCCAAGTACCCCTGTAGTCAGGTGCCATCAGCATAAAGCTCTGGTGAGTGTGCTTGAGGATGGATTGACAGTAGAGTAGTCTGTGAGACAAGTAAACCCTCTTGATACAAAATCTTAGCTGTAGTGCTATGTCCAGTCTGGGGCACTACCTCTTGAGAAAGGTTTGATGAAACTGGGGAGAGGCCAGTGGGAAGCTGCAAGGACTAGTGGTCAAGCAGATGCAACCGATGAGGTAAGTCTGAGCAAGATAGGGCAGAAGAAGTCTAGAAAAGTGGAGGTTGAGGAGAGATGTAAGTGTGATTTTCAAATCTGTTAAAGACTGCTGCAAACAGGACAAGAAGTAGTGGTCTTAAAATTCAGTAAGGAGATTTGGGTAAAAACACGAGAAAAGCAGGATCTAATGGTAAGGCTAGTGAGACGCTGGTGTGGATGGTCTGAGGAGAATGCAAGTCACATCGCTGGACCGTTTTAAGAGCAGGCTAGGCAAACGTGAGGATTGCAGTCGGTGTAGTTGTTCAGCCTTGAGCCAAGGCCAGGCAGCTGACCGCTGAGGGTTGCTGCTAGCCTTATCTCGTCAGATTTTATGTTTGTGTTTTGTTGCATCCTGCAGCAGCCTCTGCGATTGCAGCCAAGGGGCTTTTCTCAGGTCCTGTGGCATAGCTCATTTCTTCCTCTGTGCACAGGCTTCACCCTTGACAGAAAATGGCAGTTCTGATGACAGATCATGTGGTTGCTTTGTGATGTGTACAAACAGCTGGAGCTAAAAATAAATAGAAAAGGAAACCTATGTGTGGAAAATAAAGTAGGCTCTGCAGTGATGCTGGCTAGGATAAGGGATAAGAATATCAGGAATATCAGGAAAGTATTTTCTGCCAACAGATACTGGAACAAAACATTTAACATTTAGGAGAGCTAAACGTCTTCTTGCTGAAGCTTTGTGTGTTTGGTCAGTGATGGAGGCAGGACATGCAGATTTATGTGTCAACACCAAAGCAACCATGATGGTGTGTAAACCGGATACACCTCTGACCATCATGGCCTGCACACTAGATTTGTGTGGGTCTTTTCCTCTGTAATAAGTCTGAAGTTCACAATGGGTGGGTGTCAGATCCCACATTTCAGATCATGAAATATATACCTGCCATCCCTCATTCCACAGGAGAGAAGGTTTTAGAGCTGTCCTTTCTCTTCTCCACAAAGGAGTCTCACTCTCTGTAAGAAGTCATTTACTACCCCCTGCATGCGTCCTGCTGGATTCTGGAGATTTCAGGTGTTCCGGGGACTGTTTTTGGATTTACTGATTCATGTCATGGCCTCTGTAGGAAGAGGTAGGGGCACAATGTGTGTATGGAATCAACTCCACACCACGCTGTTACTGGGATGGTTGTGGAACTGTCAGGTATAAAAAAAAGCTAGCCTCAGGTAGGGGCCTGGCTGTTCTGCATGATAGGGCAGCTCATGTTTGGATGGGAGCCCATCTTAAGTGGTTCAGGCTGTAACCTTTCGGTCATTACTGGGCTCTGCAATCCTAGGTAGGGATCTTAACTTGGGCAGTGTGTGCCTTGATCTTGCGCTCTTTCCTGTAGCATCTGCTACTGGCTGCTACCAGACAGGATATGGGTCTAGATGGACCCTTAGTCTAACGCAGATGGCAGTTCTGTGATCTTTTGGGTTAGCATGAAGGTCTGCGTAATGCTTTCTCACCTGCACTGAGTTGTGTTGAGGACAGGGGACTAAACTAAGTCGGAAACAGCTTCATGAGTATATCATGAAGTCATCAGTTGCATGGGACAGCAAAACGCACATGACAAGGACCAACCTGTTTGTCCTTTCAGCATGCCTACTTTCCCGAGCAGTCCTGTGGAACCTGCAGCACTGCCAGCGTTGGGTCTATTGAGGTGAGACTCAGTCAGAAAAGCTGCAAGGGCAGTAATGAAACACGATTGCTGTAGACTGCCTTGGCCAAGAACTGGGATAGCAGCAAATGCCCAGTTCTCCTGAGAGGCTGTTAATACTGCCAGTGAGGGGAAGAGGCCTTATCTCATTGAAGGGCAGGTGGGATATAGCAAGAGTGATCTGTACGTATGCTGTGAGTGCTTGGGACGGCCAGGTGTCTTCAGCAAAAAAGCAGGAAAAGCTCTTTAGCACCTGGCCTAGAGTCATGGTCTGGCAAAATGCTGTCTCCTCCTGCCAAATCTTAGCTGCGTCTGGACATGGGTTTCCCATGCATTCTCAGCTTCTCTCTCCTTTCTGTCTGTCATGACCTGGCTGCCTGCAGGATGTGGAGATCCGGTCCAATGCTGCTGCTTACCTACCCCAGATCACCCAGCTCCTCAACAACGTCCCCCGCCAGATGCTGCTGCTGCTGAAGACCAATGACTTGTTAAGGGGGATTGAGTCAGCCCTGCACACACGAGCCAGTGCCAGCTCCTTCCTCAACATGTCTCGCTGCTGTATCAGAGCTGTTTCCACGTGAGTCTCTTCTCCAGGCACCAGGGTCCAGACAAGGAGCAGTCTCCAGATATGGAGGGCTGGCTGTCCCTGGGGCCAGAAGCCAAGAGGGATCCCAGAGCCAGCAGGCCAGGGACCAGTCTCATAGTATCTGAGCAAGGCAAGCAGGATAGACCCTGTAATGCTGACCAGGTTCAACCAAAAGTCTGTATCATAATGCGTTATCATGGTGATAAGGTAGGTCCAAGGTTAAACCAGGAAGTCAACCTGTAGATCAAGTCCAGTGGCTGTCAGGCAGGTCCAGTGACAGGGCAGGGCTGAGGTTAAGCCAGGAGGTCAGTATGCTAGTTGAGATCCAGGTTAGGGGGCTTCAGAGCAGGGCACGAGCTAGAGACCAGTACTCCTCCAGTACTGGGCAGGCACTGAAGGCCCAGGTCTGAGCTTAAATAATGCTCCTGGGCCTATAAGCAGAGAGTGTGGAGGAGGCCCCAGGCTAGTCAGAGCCATTAAGGCATATTAGGGCCCTCCACACAGGGCCCTGGCAAGGCCTGACTTGGATCTTGACCTCTTACCCTTAGCAATGGACTGCTCCTGCTCGTTAGCACATCTGCTGTGGTCCGACCCCTGCTCAGTTATACATCTTAGCCTCTTTCTGTGCTGTTCTCACTCCCATCAGCCTCTCCACAGGACAGGTCTGTCACCTTGCAGCTGGGGACAGGGATGGAGGTGGAGCCCTTAGGGTAAGGTTTTAGGGTTTGGCACTGTAACCCAGAAGAGGGGAAGGGGCTTCCTGCCCATTACGGACATCAACACTGGGAATTGTCTGTGGACAGGAAAGATCTTCAAGTTCTCTGCTGCCTGTTTCTTTCTGCAGCCTAAGCAAGGTGTTAGGGCTGACTGTAAAGATCAGGCTGGTGTTTAAAACGTAGGAACAGGAATCGGTCAACTGATTTCCATCTGTGAGTCTTATGAGTCAATTCACTCCCCCTAACTCAGATTCCTTCTCCTTGCAGAACAACTAACAGTTATTTCTCTGACTGATGAGAGAAATGCAAGGCCCAGTTAACCTCTGCTTCTAAAGAAAGGTGGAGTATTATTTTTTCTGGAATCAGTGTGTCAGCATTGCTGGACTCCTATGAATATGCTACCAGGAAAGGCTACAGGGGTGTGCACCTGCCCCTGTTAGTTGAAGTGAAGCTGGACACAGAAGCAGAGGATGCCATGGCCCGGGCTCACTACACACAGTGGGAAGGGAACTGGGCTCACAGAGGAGCAGGCTGTCTCTTCTGCCAGATTTGTGCTAGAAAGGGTGTCCCCAGCTCCTCAGGAACATCTACGTGGAGAAAATCCCTGCTCCTGGGAGTCTCCACTGCTGGTGATTCTCCAGGAGTGCGACAGTCCCCTCTCCTGGGGAGGGTTGGTTCTGCTGAAAGCCACCTTCCTGTCGGGCTGTGTCCTGCTGGATCTAACGCAGCTGTTTCTCTCATTCTAGGTATCAGAGGAGCAAGAGTCGCTCACTTTACAGGAGGGTCCAGATCTCACTCACAGAAGCACTGAACCTGTGGCAGATCAACTTGTATGAACTCTTCCTGTGGCTGAAGGGGTCCCAGCTGGGGAACTGGGTCATTGCTCTCCTGAGCTGGATGCACCATTCCACATACTGACATGAACTGGTGGGAGAGGCCTGGGTTTTGCCTCTCTCACTTCTGCTTTCCATGGCACGTTTGCCTTTCTGACTGTTTCTGTCTATTCTGTGGGCTATTTTTGGGTCTTGTTCCTTGTTGCACGCTGCACTGTCCTTGCATGTTACAGCATTAGCTTTCTCTGTGGCAGCAAGAAGTGGAGAAGGTACCAGGGCTCTGCTGTTTTATGGTTTAGGAAAGGGAGGTGTGGGATACTGTATGTCAGGAAGGGCATGATACTTTCTCTCCCCATTTGAGCAGGGGAAATTCCACACAGACTCCAGTGGGACTGCCCTGGAAGCAAAAGCCTTTCCTAGGCTCTTTCTTAAACAATCCTACAACATTTAAGAGAATCACAGCCCTGCCTAGAATACCCCAAAACATTTCTCTGACCCTCAGAGAGAGCTGGTACATCCCTTTAAAATCCTATAGGGTTTATATTAGTTATTGCAGAGTCTCCCCAGTGTGACTTCTGTTCAGGTGTGCAGAGAGTTTCTCAGAGAGGAGTGAGACCTTGTGGAGAGCTGGCACTATGGCTTCCACTCCCAGCACTGGCAGAAAGGGACCCTAATGATGAGAGCAGTAGACTGGGAGCCTGGCTTTCTGAGGTTCATCTCCAGTCCTGTCAGCAAGTGCCTGGGTGTTTTTGGACTTTCCCAGGCCTGTTTCCTTGCAGTTCAAATGGGGGGAGGGGACAGTGGTCCTGCTTCTTTTCCAGAATTCAGGGAAGGCAGGAAGAATGACAACTCAGGGTTCTGAAACTGCTGGTAATGTATGTGTACTGTACAGTGCTGCCACGCAGCAAAATAAATGGGTTACATCAAAGACATTTGTGGGAGGGATGCCTGGCTGTGCACTCAGGGTGATGACATTGTGGCCCCTAACCTCAGTCCTTTTTCCATTTCTCCATGGAGTGAGTGATGCCAGGCAGTGCTTGTTAACTCCTTGCGAGTCAAATGAAATGCCATCGTGGTCCTTCCTCTGCCCAATAGGTTTGTTCCACATCCGGGTCCTCTGGTGCTGCGTCAGATGTGTTGGGATGGGGTGGAAAAGCAGGTGTCATTCTTCTGGGAGGACACACCACTCCTTGCCACCCAGATCCATGCTGAGCCTGCCTCCTCCCTGCCTGTGGGAGCATACTGCAGCACACCTGTGAGACATCACCATCCCTGTGTTGCGCATCGAGCACTTCACCTCGTCACTGCCTGTGACATTTCACTGCTCCTGCCTCAGATGAAAACCTGCCGCTTGCTCGGTGGTGCAAGTGGCAGGTCTGATGGCTCTGACTCTGCAGCTGTGGGATGGCTACCAAGAAGTCTCGCCCAGAGGCCTCTCTTATGCCAGATGTATGTGGGATCCTGGGAGACGTCTGTGCTGCTTGTGAGGATTCCTGTGGCCAGCAAGATGGAGGTGACTGCTGAGGTCATTTCAGCTTTCTCATAAACTGTCTTGGTGAAAAAGCACTCCATGCTGGACACAAAAGATTGAATGGGAATGTCCCTTCACTGTCAGCAAGCTTGTTCAGCTGAGGTTCATTACTCGGGCACCAGGCGGTGCCTGAGAGTAGGCCACAAGAAGAGCATGTGCTCTCCCTATTTGCATGCAGTTTCCCAGTTTGCACAGGCATGACACCTCACCTTGCAGTGTGTCTACTTGTGCATGAGGGGAAGCAGGGGGCAGAAGTGTGGGTGAGTGCGTGTGTCAGTCCTCGATGACTCTTGCTGGCTGTGTGGGAAGGGAGAGGGATGTAATTCACAGAAGGTACCTGACTGCATGTGTGCTTGGGCATGATGAGTTAGTGATGGTGGAAGTGTGGTTTACAACAGGGACTGCCTGTGTGCGCATGTATGTATGCACAGCCGACAGGCTCAGGGCTGTTGAGAAGTGGTGTGTGATTGGCAGAGTTGTTGATGGGGAATTACTGAACGTGGGGTTTTGGTCTCCTATGCAGTCAGTCGCCTGACCCTGGCATTAGCTCTCTGAGTCCTTCCTATGAGGGGGACAGAAACAGAAATGATGTGCTGCCCCATCTTTCCTAAGAGCAAAAAAAGAAAGCCAGGTAAGACCATATGTCCTCACAAAGCTTGTCCCCAGCCTGTGCAGCGACAGGTCAGAGGTTCCCCCTACTTCTGGGTTGTGTGATGGCATCAGGAAATGGAGTGGAGGTAATTGCAATGGTGAGACTCTTGAGCCAACAAGGAATCACAGATGCCCTGGGTTATTGGTCCTGTACATGAGTAATCTTTGCTTGTGTGAGCAGTCTTGCTGAATCAGTGCCTTGCTTGGGCAATTACAGCTGGTAGGCTGGCCACTGTGGGCAGGCCTGTCTTGTTCTCTTCACAGACAGAACTCTGCTTGAAAAATTGGCAGTCAGTTGAAGTCCAGGAGAACCTCTAGCGACAGTGACCAGCTGTGCAGCTCCTCCTTGTAGCTGCCCCTGCTAATATACCAAATACACCAAAATACCTTTGGTTACCCATGTCTGGATATACTGACTAGAGCACTCTTTGGGCCTCTCAAACATCTGTGTCAAAGCTCATCCCTCAGCGGGACCTTGGTCATAACCCTCATTTCCAGAGGATCCCATGACTCGGAGAGGCTCCCCGCAGCTGCGGTTTGCGCTGACTTCTGAGCCTGCTGCCTGCTCTTGGCCAAGCCTGTTCTTTCACCCCATCGAAATCCACCCATGTGATTGCTAACGATGTTGCTTGAGGGTGCAAGCTCTAGAAGTGGAAGGGAACCAGCAGCTCCTCAAACTCATTTTTGGCAGCACGCAGCAGACAGAGAGCGGGCTGTATTTGAAAGAGCTTTGTCTATTGACATTATTCTCTGCTGGGAGGCTGCGTGCTGCAGTCTTAGCAGTGGGACTCCTCAGTCAGTTTCGCTCAGCTCTCACCCTTCCCACAGTCAATCAATGAAGGTTTGCCTGAGGAAAGAACAAGCAAACACCCTGCGTTTGACCCTTTAACATTCCTGCCTTGTCTTTTTGCTGAAAGCTCTCATAGGTGAATGTGTTAAAAGGGTTTTGAAAAGATGCCTTCTCATCCCAGTTGTGGTTGTCAAACATGGGTAACCTGGATCAGCTCTGTGCACTTGGCCTTTCCTTCCGACCTGAATTTACTGGTGTTCTCACCACCAGCAAACGCAGTCTGTGCTGCTCTGCTTGCAGTCAGCACAGGGGCTGCCCTCTGCCTGGGTTCAGCGGTGAAAGAACTGAAATTTCAGTGCTCCCCGCTTGGTGCAGGCACTAAACATTTGCCTTGAAGCAGACTCTCAAATCCACAAACTTTCTTGGGACTGACAAGTGGGGTGGTTGAGCTGAGGCCAGAGATGTAAAACTGATGGCACACTTTCAACTCCCATGATATGAAATACGTCATTGTAGCCTTGTAATGTCTCCCTTCCTAACGGCTCTCAGTGTTCTCAGAAGTGCTGAGGAGGCAGCAGTCATTTCAGCTGATATTTAAATGTGCATCATTGGGTTGGCTAGAGGTGGAAAATGGGGTAGTCAGGGTAAATGATGTTGCCGTGCAAAGCTGTGCATGACTTTAGGGTAGGAAGTGAGCAGGCTTTTTTCATATCCAGCTGAAGAAATAGCTAGAGAGAGCATTAGTCCAGGCTAAACACCACAGCCCTTACCTAACGCATCCAGTGAACTTTAACGATGACAGGTAGGTGGCATACAGTTTTGCAGATCGAGGCTGCATGGTGCCCTCTGCCACCTCAGAGGGACGTGTGAACCTGGTGCAGTTGCAGCGTAGAGGCTTTCCAAGTGAATCACTGCCTGCACTTCGTAGCAAATAAACCGAGACCAGCGCTTCAGCAGCCTGGCTGGCACCAAAATTGTTCCCCTCCCAAATGACTCCCCTGGGGTCACTGGGGCTACTTTCCAATGCATCTGCTGGCAGGGCTCTTCACCCCCTCCGCTGCTTCTCTCCGTGTGCCCCTCAAGCGTGTCTCTGGACGCAAGCCACCACAGCCGCTCCACGCTCAGTGCCTTGCGCCGTGCTACATGCAGTCAGCCTGCAAGGCCCAAAGGCTTTCTGCTCCTGATCGCCAGTCCTTGCGCTTTCGGATGGAGGGGGCAATGGCCGTCCTGCCCCCGCCACCTGCGAGAGGAACCCGCCTCGGCTGCTTCGCTGCAGAGGGGCAGTGGCCGGGCCGTTAATAGCGACATTGGCAGTCCTGCCAGGCAGCAGCCAGCTCTTTGAAGAGCAGTGTGAGGGTCCGTGTGATGCTGTGTGCTCCCAGAAGTTTGTTTTCCTAGTGAGGGTTGGGGGTTTGGGAGTGGGAGAGGAGGAGGGTTGAAGAAAGGGAAGAGGAAAGGAAAGGGAAGGAAAGGAAAGGGAAGGAAAGGAAAGGAAAGGAAAGGAAAGGAAAGGAAAGGAAAGGAAAGGAAAGGAAAGGAAAGGAAAGGAAAGGAAAGGAAAGGAAAGGGAAAGGAGCACTGCCCCCCCAATTTAGTTAGTAAATACCAAAAACTAGCATTTCTGTGAACTGACTTGTGATCTTTAAAAGCTTCTGGGTTGCACTGTCTGCTTTTTGTTTCGCAGGTCACCCAGACACTGGCAGGTGCAATGAGGGGTTCCCCCTCACTCCCACAGCCCCACGTGCCACTGCGGCAGGGCGTGATGCTGAGGCGCAGCCCTTTGCAGGCATCTCAGAGCCTTTTTTTGGCTCCATCTCTGTGGAGCTTTCATGTGGCTGTTTCTCTCCCTCCCCCATATGGGACTCGGGCTTTTCTAAGCTTTTTGTTCCAGCCAGTCAGCCACCAGCTGTCACTTGCTGGGGAGGACAGGCTGATACATGCGAAGCCCCTGGTTGGGAGGGGATGCAGGGCCTGCCTCAGCTCCCCGTGGCGCTGGGCTTAGCTGGCCTGGCGCTGCCGGGCAGCCCTCTCTGCCGCCTGCCTCCTGCTGGCATGGGGCTGGCCCTCCATCAGCCCCACCAAGGTGCCTGTGGGCTGGGGTCATCCTCATTGCTCCAGGAGTTGCTAAAAATCTGCCTAGGACTGTAAAAGAGCTGGACAGTGAGAGAGTGACATTAATAATTCATAAATTACCCTCTTGAGAAAAATTATCCTTCCCAAGCACCATATGGGTGACAGCAAAGTCCCCTGACTTCTTAATCTATGATAAAGTGTCACTAGGACCTTTCTGCTGAAAAGAAAACCTACCAGCAAAGTCACAGCCCTGCTGAAGAGGAGCAAGGAGGGGATGTGGTGGACCCCACATAACCATGAGCTTGTGATGCCCTCTTACTGGGACTGGTGGAAACCACTTCCTGGGCTACATCAGGAATGTGGCTGGTGGGGCTGCTTGTTGTTCTTCTCTGCTTGGTGCTGGTGAGTCCACACCTAAACTAGTGTCCTCTTTTGGATCTCTCAGGTCAAAAGGGATGCTGATAAACTGGGGTGGGGCTGGTGGAGGGCTGGCAGCATGGCCAGGACTTACTGCCCACAGCCCGCAAGGGAGATGGGCTTGTTTAGGCTGGCAAAGAAGCAGGAAAGGAATGATTTGATAATGGCGAGCAACTATCTGAAAGGGAGTTAGAGAGACAGTAGAGCCAAACTGCTCTAAAGCAATGCCAGACGATTTAACAAGGGGCGATGGCCACAAGTTATGGCTTGGACAATTAGATTGGACAAAAGGAAGAACTTCCCCACCCAGGGCTCATCTTTGCTCTGAAGCAATGCGCAGGCCAGTGCTTGCCAGACATTTTGTTTGGTTCAGTGGCAGACTGGGGCTGTGATCCTGGGTGTCCCGGCCAAAAGCCAGGCTGGGTAGCGCACCTTGCAGCTTGAATCAGCCAGGCACTTCTCGGGTACCTTCTTGGGTAAAACCCATGTGTTGTGGTGCTTTCATGTGGAGGGGCTGTGCGTTTCTCTCCAGGATCCTGCTGTGGGCCCGTTTGTTCACACCAGGGCTGCCTCAGGCTTTAAACAGGCTTTAAAATAGGAGTGAATTCTGGTTGCATCCTGATGAAGGCTTCTTGAGCGACCTGGAGGGATGTTAAGTGACCTTTGTGTAATGGGAATTGGGGTCCATGGAGAAAGCACTCAGCATTTGTCTGGCTGAGGGCATTTTGGTCCTGCTCTGTCAGGAGCTGCACCCAGCCGAGAGACCTTCCCTGCTTGACCTTGGATCCCTGGGAGGCTGCAGCCAGTTCTCTGAGGGGTAGTGATCCAAGTCTTTGTCATCTTCAGGGATCACTGCAGTGTGTTCGCCCTCGGCTAAGCTTGAAGGAGCCCTGCGAGCTGCAGTTTGGGCAGGAGATGATTGTGCACTTATCTGTGCTGCTTCCACTAAACCTGTGACACGTTCAGCAGCACCGGCCTCCCGCAGGAGCCTCAGTGCAGCTCAAGGTGATGTTTTCAAAGGGGAACAGCCTTTCTGGGTTGGCTTGTGTGACATGGAGAGCTTCCCTCTGCAGTCCTCCATGGCACTTCAGATCAGTGACAGTGTCAGATCACTGGCTGCAGTCTTTGCACAACTGCTTTCTCGACTCGATGCGATGTAACCCACATATTTTGGTGTTTGGTGTTCTGGTAAAAACTATTCATTCAGCCTGCACAATCAATATGGAGTTGGGAGGAGCTTTGGTATTTTATTTTATTTTACTTTAAATTCTCATTTGATTCAGATTCTTCTTTGCTGAGGCTACTTTTCCCCACTCTGATAAACATGAGCATAAATAACACTCATAAAGCCCCTTCCTATAGCCAGAGCACTGCAAAGAAGGGAACAAGAATTAGGTCTAACCTAGCAGGATGTGTCTGCATGCAAAATGCAGGTTAGCTGCTGGTGGTTTGCAGCCCTGCAGTTGCAGGCTCAGCATGGATGTAAGCAAGCAAGTAAACGTGTTTCCAGGGTGGCTGTCCCTGTGGGCTGTCTGCTGTGGTGCTTGGGCACAGGAACCTGCTGTCCTCTCAGCTGACTGACTAATAGTGCCTCTGACTTTAATAAACCAAAGACAGAAGAGATTACTAAATGGTAGCTAATAAACAAAGTGACATGCACGAAGTCTAGTGATATAATATTGCTCTTAGAGAAAGTATGATAAATAGTAATCATGGTCATTGTTATTACTGTCTTGTCCTTCACCAGGCTTAAACTATCCATCATACTGATAAGGCTGAAAGGAACACCCGGCAATATAAGATGCATATATCACGGGGCTGCCTGTGCTGCACCCAGTCTGCACTGGGACTGCATTTGCTCCCCTCCATCATGGGGTCATCAGATAAATCTGAGCAGAATCAAAGCAGGGAGAGCCTGTCAACGTAGCCACCGCTAGTGGAAGATCAGCACTGAAATAGCTGCTCTGCCACAGAATGTACGGAGGCCTGAGCAATGAGGTGGCATGGGCTGGGGATTGACTTTGGTGTATCAACACCTAAAACGCACGGGTGTGAGCTGGACCAACAGAGGGAGGAAGGCAGATTGTTTCATGTGGTGTGGGAAGCCAGCTAGAAGTGTTGTACCACTGCTAACTGCACGGCAGGCTGCACAGTCAGTTTTATGGGAGAAGAGTTTAGCCATGAAGCAATTGTACGTGACTTTCCAGCGGCATGCCCGGAGAATAAGCGTTACTAAAGATGCGGAAGGGATGGAGAGCCAAACGGTCAGTGCCAGGTTGCTGGCCAGGGTCTGTGCCCTGCAGTCTGCTCTTCAGCCCTGTTCCCGCCTGGGCCCTGCGAGTGAGGCAGGGTGCCCTCAGTCGGAGCAGGCCCACCCAGCCTGGCCAGGGCACCGCGCTGGCCCCGGTGGCAACCCCAGGCCCCCCTGGGGAGGCAGGCTGAGAGCCAAGCAGCCGAGGCCTGCCACCTCTGCCCGCCCTCACGGCAGCAGGCTCCGCAGGCCGGCCGCCCCCCGGGACACCCAGCCCGTGCCCCCCCAGGCAGCGACTGAGGCAATTGCCTGGCCTTGGTGCTGCATTAGCACCGCCGGCCTCCCCCGGCCGGCCGCTGCAACGCTCGCCTGGAACGAGCGGCCGTCGGTGCTGCGCGGAGGTGAGCGCGGCTGCGATTATGAATGCGCTTCTTGTTTGTCTTTTCAGTGCCGAAATCCTGTCAGTGAGGAGAAGCGATAATAACATGCTATTAAGTTCTTTCTGGATAATGTAATTCGGGAGTCAGGAGGCAGTTTGGTCATTTATGCCTTTGAAAAGCTCAGAATAATTTTCAGTGTCATTATCTTCCCTTTTAAAGAGCCCGTCTCAAACATCAATACGCAGAGCCCCTCTCCTCACCGCCGCACGCTCGCTTTTGTGGTTTTCTCCCACCTTTTGTTCTTGTTTTCTCTGAGTTTTCAAGGATTTTGTTTTTGTTTCCAGTCAGCCATACACGGTGAAACACATACCGCACCCAACCTTCCTGTTTTTTTTCAGGTCTCTTTTTCTTTGTTAGCAGGTTTGGGAGCTCGCTCCTATCTTATTTCGCAGCTCCGGGCAGGACTCGGTGAGCGGCTGCTGCGCGGCCCCGAGGTGCCGCTGAGCCCGGGGCAGCGGCGGGCAGCGAGGTGTGGGCATGGCACCTCCAGGCCCCCGCCGCTCCAGCGCTGGGCACGGCCTCAGCGGATGAGTGACATATGGAGCGTGATGCATCGTTACGTGCTTTGCTTATGCTTTTGTCTAGTGTGTGCTTCAGAGTAAGCGCTTAATGGGCATTTTTGCTCTGAAATGGCCCCCAGGATAGGGAGCACAGCAGCTCCTTTGCAGATGCAACTTCACCAGCTTACACTGTGGGCATGAAAACAGACAGATGTCTCCCAGCGAATGCAGCAAAAATTACTACCCAGAACTGGGGCAGGAAAGCAATCTGGCTCCTCTTCTGCATGCACAGGGCACAACCAAAGAGGAAACTTTTATTCATTGGGTTAATTGGCAACAATCTGTGAAATGTCAGCCTTGGCCTTAAGTTTGCTTCTAGTGTTGGAAAGCATTCTAGCTCTACTGTTTTTAGAAGAAGAAGGCATACGACTCCTTCCGTTTTTGGTGCTCTGGCACTGCCGTTGTTTCAGTGTGAATAGGAGGGCTAATGCCCTTCCATTGGCTGTCTTCTCCCTTCAGAAGGTCTCCCAAGCAGAGTACAGAAGATCTGCAGGGAGCAGGAAAGAGTCACGTCCATCATTAAGTCTGGTCCATATTGTTCAACTTCTGAAGGAACTGGCTGGCACTCACATGCCAGCAAAGTCAATGCTGGAGTCAGGATGTGACCTGGCATGAGCTTATTTGCAGAGAGGGTGTGGGAAGTCTTGCACAGGGAGCAGGAGCATTAGCAGCACAGTGTGGCCTCATTAGGGAGCTGGCCCGGCATCATTAGCATGGAGCATACAATCTCATTGGGAGAGGTGTGAAGAGGAATGAGGATGCTCTTTCCTTCATGAGGGATGAATGGGCCTCTTAAACACTTACAGTGGTCCCAGACTTCAATGCACAGTTCAGCGCTAGACAGTAATGCTGGGAAGGGAAACCGTATGAGAGCAAACGGTGCAATGAATGCAGCTGGTCCCAGACAACTGTGCACTTCGGCTGCCCAAAGGCCGTGGGAGCAGGGACCTGGTGCTGGCCCAGCTGCGACGGCTGAGCCTGCCTCCACCGCCTGCTGGCTCCCTGCTCCCTGTCCAGTGCAAGTGCCCGTGTGAGCATGGAGGTGGATGAAATGGTTCCTGTGGCCTGGGGTCTCCACATGGCTTCTCCCAGGAAGGAGTTCTGGTGCTTGATGTTTTAGCTCACACTGTAATCTCTCCCACACCGGGGACTCTCGGAGTCCTGCTCTCCTCTATCCACCTACCTATTGCCATTAAATCTAAAGGACTTTCATTATCTCAGGGATCTCTATGTCTCCTGTCTTGGACTTGGTTAAAACTGGGGAAGGATTTGAATAAATACTCATCAGTAGGGAAAGGAAAGAGGGTTAGGCAGCCAGCCCTTCCTCTCAAGGCAGCTTGATGGGATAAGCTGTCAGCCCTTAAAAAAAAACTTACTAACAATGGAAAAATAACAGAAGGGGAAGAAAAGATGGTGAGAAGCAGAGGAAATTGGACTTCTAAAATGCATGTTATAGCAGCCTGATTATCAGGGCCTGATCTCCATTTGCTCTGCAAACAGCCTGCCCAGCGCAGCCCTGCTCACAGCAAGGAGCCAGGATCGGATTGATAGGGCTCAGCACTGCTGCAGTGGGATCCTGCTGCAGGGCCTGCCAGGCTGGGAGGGCTCATCAGCTGTCCAGCTCCCTCCAGGATTCAGGGAGACCAAGCAGCTTCCATCATCTACTGACGTGGTCACATCTGAGTGCAAGATAAAGTGTGGTGAGTTTGAAGTACATGGATCATCCAATGCTCCAGCTTTTGCTGATGAGAGAAGGCCTGTCAGGGAAGTTCCTGCAGCACTGCAAGAACAGGGGTCAAGGCACCTGTGTGCTCAAGGCAGGTGAGCTCACCAAGGGCTCAATGTTCAGCTCCAGTTCACTTTTGCATTTACTTTGAATAACATTGTGCAGGGTCCATAAGTCATCTGAAAACCCTATCTGGCTCTTGGTAAGGGGAGTCCCCCCCTCTGATTTCAATGGAGGCCTCTACAGTGTGAGAGCAGGCAAGACGTCTCCAGGTGGCTAATTCATTCCTAGGCTTTTCTTCCAGCCGTCTGCTTAGAGGCTGTTGGTTGTGGAGCTGCTTGTATAACCATGCATGCATATGCTCGCATTTACATGATGGCAGCAACACTGAACTGCAGCCCTTGCTGGTTTTGCTCGTGGTGCACTGCCTTCTCCATGCTCTGCCAACTGTGCAGCTGGAGAGACCTTCCAGCATGAGTGCCAAAGGACTGCATCAGACCCCTGCTTGGCAGCTGGCCATTTGGTTGATGGATTATCCACTCTGAACATGAGACAGTAATCTTCAGAGGACCAGACCTAGAGAAAGTGGCAGAATTAATCTCTTTGAGCATGGACAGCAGTCAGAGAGGGATGAGGTGGGCAAATATAAGAGAGAACAAAGTGGTTTGGAGGGCAAGAGGAAGCAAAAGTGAAAATAAAAGCACAGAGGAGAAAGTCAAGGGCTCTTGCTTGGCTAGGAAAGTCAGAACAGGACTGGTTTATTACAGCAGGATGGGACTCAGCCTCTACAAGCACCCTCCTTTTGTCGCTGATTTCTCACATGTTCAATGGAAAAGAGCTGCCCAGGATCTCGCCACAGTGGGACAGCACAGCCTCTGCACAGAAAGCCATGTCACATGGTTACACCACGGAGAGCACAGAATGCCATTTAATCTCTCTCCCCATCACCAATACTGGGATGGCAATGACAAGTGCTCAGGCAGTTATTTTATGCCTTACAGGTTCAAACAACAGATTCTGCTTGAGACTATACTTAGAAGCAGGAGAATTTAATTTACGAAGGCAGCTCTGTGTTACTACTGTATTCACATAAAGATGTTTTTGAACTCCACATTATATTACTCCAGGGAAGCCATTCTGGGCTTCACACCAAATGAACTGCATGTTGGACAGGGGGTGTTGTCACTTTTCTGTACATCTTCAACTGGGTCAATGAGTATATTAGTCACTATTACCAAATCTGAATGGGTTATCTCTAGGCTCCTACCAGCCTACGCAATGTCTCTCTTACCACAGAAGTACTTCGAAATCCATGGATTAAAAGCATTACAAGTGCTGAGTATTAATGCCTCGGTTGAAAATATATAGCCAGTGTCAAGAGACAGGATATGTTTATATTGTTAAGGCATGTGCCAATGGATGATCCTACTACACAGAGTCTTTCAAGTTATTTTTCTTATGTTTTGCCATGGAAGGATATGATGTGGCACTGGGGTCTTGCAGGGTTTGGGGCAGAGCCAGAAACCCTAAAAGAAAAAGAGCCTTGTAAAGTACCTCTGTTCTGCTTTGGTCTTTTATTAATATATTTCAAGGGGAAATCCACACCCATCCTGGGCTGAGGTCCCCAGCAGAGGCCTCGTAGGCTCTTCAGGGCTCTTCAGCACCTCTGCTTCAGGGCTGTGTAAACAGAGAAAATGTTTAGAATATTCCCAGGTACAAATTTTCTAGTTCTCCTTTGCTGGAAGGACAAGCTACCCGCCATGAACACCTGCCATAGCACAGCCATGGTGGTCTGAATGCTAAACACTACTTATAATTAAAAGCCACCATTTCTAACATGAAACTGGACTCTTAATGGCACATAAGACCAATGCTCCGTCTAGTCCCGACGGCAGCCTCCAAAAGCAGTTCATCCTGGCTGATCCAGGGAAAGGTGGAAAGCCTCATAAATGGATAAAAATTAAAACTTGCCAACTGGAGAAATTTCCTCTTAATCCTTATTTCTGTTTATAGCAGGTCTAAGCTTTTAACAAGAAAGCTTATATTTCTTATGTTAATATGCATAAATATATACGTGTGTATTTACCTATAATGCAGCTGTGTCTGTTTTCAGTGATTACTGAGTTCTTTGAAATCTTTATAACCAGTGCAAGGCAGTGACTAACCAATCAACTGTGTCTATCTGGGCCCAGCCACTTCTTGTTCTTATAACACAGCAGTGGCAAAGACTGAGTCAGAGTGGTCAGCAGAGTGTCCAGTCCAAGCCCTTCTGTCATATGAGTCACTTGGCTCAGTCACATCACCAGATCATCTTGGGCACTTGAGTTATGTGGGCTGGAGTTGAATCACCAAGACCATGTGAGGCATCTCAGTTCCTGAGATCCGTTCAGTCTCTCCAGTAAAGTGCAGGTAACCTCAAAAGATGGCCTTTATGAATACAATAAGTAATGTTTCATCTTTAATATTTAATCAGAGCAGTTAGTGTTTGAGTTTGTTTCCTTCCACCTAAACTGATGCTGCCTGTAACTGTCGCATCAGTGCACTGTAACATGAGGTTGTGTTATAAAGTAAGCTGGGCTTGGAGAACCTTTCCTGTCACCTTCCACACCTTGCCCTGGTTTACTTCTGGCTGTAGAAAGGCCTCTTGGGAAGTTAGAGAAAAGGTATTGCTCTTCACTGTGAAAGAAGGAATAGCTTGATGTTGAGTTGTGGTGGCTGTCATGGCTTTTGGAGAAGGAGTCAAGAATGGGGGCAGCAAGGGAATTGTTCTTGGCTGAAAAATTTGGAGGAGGTAAAGAGGGCCTTGAGGCGGAGACAAATGGACAGGAGCTGAAGGTGGAGGACTCTTCCACAATATAAAGTCTCAGAGTTTAGTCGTGGCATGGAGAGGGGCTGGCTCATCTTATTGATCACTACTGCCTGCATGGACCTGCAGTGCTGAAGGAACGTGGAGGCTGCCAAGGGACAAGGTCTCATGAGGATGTCAGCATCCCAGGCTGAAAGAAGGCAAGAAAACTCTTGATGTGATTCAGAGAGTGGCCTTGCAGATAAGCCACAAACCAACTCTGCAGGGATCCTCCTTAGCATGATGGGACATTCCCTATCCTGGCCATCTCTGGTCTTCTCCTGAGGCTACCAATGGGGAGGACATCTGGGGGAAGCGTGGCAGTGCCCGATCTGCATTTCTGCCTTGAGAGACCCAGGCCTGTTCTTACCCTGCAGGCCGATATTACTACATGCTTTTCTTGTAAATACGTATTATGCAGTTTTCCTGTGCTAGTGAGGTTGCCTGGCAGTATCCATTACTTGAGGGGGATGGTTTTTTAATAGGTAAAATGTAACAGGAAAACAGCATCCTGGTTTTGAGCACCTGTTACAAGATCTTAAAACCCCAAACTCCAGAACTCTCTGGGGAGCAGCATGACTCAGTGGTGCCTTTGGTGGCATCGCTGGTCGCTCCAAGCAGGAGAAAGTTTAACTCTTGGTTTACAGCAAGAGCTGATATATTAATGCCAGCAGCGTTTCTCCTTTGCTGCTGTCAGGGTCTGGTACAGATTTGCGAGGAGAGAGTATACCTCTTCCTGCTAGGCTGAGAGGAAGAGATTCAGAAGGCATGCTAGAAGCTCTCCTGCCATTACAGATGGGACAAAACACAAGGGCAGCCAGCTTGCACTCATAATAATCAGGAGCTCATTAAGGATTCTAATCAGGCAGAAATATTTTCCCGTCAGCTCATTACAAACAGTAACAAGGTTGTAGCTCTGGGTCATGGCTGCTTTTTCTTTTGCTGGAGGTAACGAGTGTGCCTGCTGAAGGCTTTAGTAGCTCCTTTGGTGCGACATGTGGGTGATGTGGAGAAGGAAGGGAAGAAAGGGGCAGGGGGCAGACCCAGGAACAGTGGGGCTGCCCCAAGGAGGAGGGTTGTTTTGCCTGGTGACCTGGAGAAAGGCAAGTATTTCTTTGCTTCTTTATCTGGCAAAAAGTCAAGGGAAGGGTGGCTAGGGAAGGTCCTGCTCCTGGAGATGGTGGTGGTTTTTGAGTGTGTGATAACATCTGTCCTTGGACTTGCAACTCTGATAATAAGTACATGAAGGGAGCTTCATCCTGTCTTGGGCATGGGTTGTGGCTTGGGATGGTGTGTGATGGCAGCTGAGGACAGATGGGAGAAAGTGTGAGAAAAGCAAAGCAGTGTTTTTGCTTTTGGAGAGTACCATGTTCTGCAGAGATCTCCACCTTCCTGTTCTCTTCCTCACCCCACATCACTGAGGGGTGTTTTGGCTTTGTGCACCAACTCGTTACTCAGACTGAAAACATTGCTGCCTCCTGGCTCACCAGCACCTCTCCTTCTCTCTCCTTGGACTCTGAAAGGATTTGGCTGTGTGAGGAGCAGCTTGCAGCAGAAAAGTCTCTGGGAGACTCAAAACATAAACCATGTTGTAATAAGCAGGAATTGACACTTGTGCTGAGTCTAATACTAGGTCTTATTGACTGACCCAAAGCTACTGAGCCTACTGACCCTGAGAGGCTTCTTTTAATATGGAGATTTGTGGCAGGCTGTATTTATGACCAAGATAACCCATGCTCTTGTTAATCCTCCCGTGTCAGCTACTGAATAAACTCATGGATTCCTTTGGATCTGCAAAGCCATCTATTTGCTGAGACAAATGTCCTCCTTTCCTCCCATCAGTGGCAAAGGTCATCATCAAGGTGGAAGCAAAGAGCTTTCACGAAGTGACAGAAATCCATGACAAGACTGCTCTGGGAAGAGGATGTACTTCTGTAAATTCACCACCTGCGTTGCTATTAAGAAGCTAAATAGTAGCTTTTGCTTGTGCAGACCCTTCAAAGCAGTCTTGGTTTTTAATGGTTCTGTTGAAAACCCTTGTCGTGTGCTTCCTTCCCTGGGCTCCTCTGTGCCTGATGCTGTGTGGCCACTGGCACTGGAGATGCTGCAACAAATGGGACAGATGTTTCTCTTAGCTGCAAGGACCCACTAGAAACTTGTGGAACAAACTACGTCAGAGGGACAATATCCAAGATGGAAGGAGTATAAGCAAAGGTTAGGAGGCTGCTATCCAAGAGGAGTTTGCAAACAGAAAGGAACTATTGAGGATAAGCTAGAAAAGCACCCTCGGGCTCTATTGCTGACTTGCCCTTACTGCAGAGTCAGGAAATGAATCTGAGAAGCATCTGCTAGATGTGGTTAACATATAGTGGTGCATCTGGGCTGTATAAGCCTCCAAGTAGCCTTTGTTGAAGGACAGATAGTTATAGCTATAGACAGAAAGAACTGAAGGCACGTTCTCTACTTTTTGCACCATTTTTTCTGTCTTTCTTCTCAGTTCACTCTACGTAAGAGAAAGACACTCAGGAGTTAAAATAATACTGTTCTAATGTGGCGTCTAGGTACCAGCTAGCAGGAAATGCTTTCAAGGAAAAAGACACTTGGAGTCTGTTTGTGTTGGGGCATTAAATTAGATTAACTTGGACAGAAGAATGTTAAGCACAAAAATTGAAATAAACAAGTAATTAGCATCTGAGGTTGCAGGAAGCAATTCATTTAGTAATCCCACAGTAAGCTTGCTGGGTTTAAGGTTCTTGGGCATGTTCTAAGCATTTTTTGCTTCTGCCAGTCTTCCAACTGCTATCTCTATGCTACATTGCTTCACACCTGGATTGACCTAACTTTATAATGTGTCCTTGACATCCAGTCAAGGTGGTTTTGAAGCAGAAACACTTCTCTTAAAATGCTAGTGGGAAACTTGAGGCTCTCTTTCCAGTGCTAATAACGGTGATTTTGTATCCTCCACTAAAGTGCCCATGCCTTTGTGTTCTCAACTGACCCTTTTCAGAGTTCCTGGATGCGCCTGCCCTCATTAGGAATCCTCATTTGCAATACTGGGCGAGTGTGTTGGAGCAAACGCAGATAAGGGGCACTAACAGGGCTGGTGTCCGGTCCAGGTCTGGTGAAGCACCTAAAGACTAAGAACCAAAACAGTTTTTCTAGTAACACTCCTGCTGCTTGCCCTTATTCTGACGAGCAGGCCATATTTTCCTGTGAATGATGCTGTTTCTCCATCCAAGGATGAGGAAGTAGACAACTTGGTGCGGAGACTATGGAAGCCTTGTGTGCATTACAGGATTTACCAGGAATCTTTTAGGTGCTCATGAATTCCCCTCCCTCTGGTCTGGAGGGCACCCAAGAAGTCATGTGGCCCCGTCGTGCTGAGATGGCTGCGCAGTACAGTTCTTCCAGCAGGCAGCCTGTGCAGGCTGTGGAAAGGAGCCTGATGAGTAATTATGTGCTGTGTTAAAACACAGCTACACAGGGAGGTTTAAATGGCTCTTTCCAGCCATTGCCTGATTGCTGCTGTGTTAACGGGAGCAAGAATCCTCTCTCTCTTGGCATTCAAACTCCCTTCCCCGACATACACGCTACAGCATCTGTGGCAGAGACTTAAGCTTTGAGCTAATTTTACTATTTTTGCAGTCTTCTACCTTTGCTGTGATCTCTATCCTTCCTTTCCAAAGCTGTGTCATGCCTGCTGTCCATCCATCTATTGCAACCCCTTGCCTCCTGCTCAAGATGTTGGCACTAGGGTATTAAAAAGGCAAGAACATTTCTTGGCAAACACAGTTTTTATAGCAGCAGATCGACAAGAGAAAGCCATAGGAAAGGCACATTGGCTCAGTTTCATTAATGCACTTGGCTTTAGGAAAGATGAGACTTTTCTTGGAGCAAATGGTCCAAATCAGGCTACAGAGACACTTCAGAAGCACAGAGATCTTCAGGTTTTTAAGTTTGGAACAGCTCTACTGCAGTATATATTTTTTTTCCTTCCAGTATACTTGAGGATGGTTCCCAAAAGGGACTTGAAGACTGGGGTTGTGCTTCAGACCATACCCATCTCCCACCATTATACTCAGTGTTTCCTTCCACTTCTGTATCAGCTGGGAAAAGGGAAGGAGAAAATATATTAAGTTGGTAAGATAGCCTGGCTTGCTTGCTGCATCAAAATCTTATGTTTCTTGAAGCATTAAAGTAACTATTTCCAGCATAAATCACTGACTGCAGGTAGTGCATGTCCAATTAACAACATATGGGTGGCTGCTCATCTCAATGTCCTCACCCATCAGCTGAGCCATGTAGCCAGCCTCTGCTTCAGATGCATATCCCGGGGGGTGAGTAACCTGGAATTGATCTGCCTGTCTAGAACTAGACTCCAGATCAGGAAGAAAAGATAGGATTAATATTACAAAACCTGAAAGAACAGCCCTGATTAGCATAGAGCCTGGAGTTGGGCACTGGGTTGGGAACATGGGGCAGGAAAGAATCGGTGTATTTTTGAAACTGGCAAACCTAACTTACCATAAGTCTAAGGAAGCGGATTAGGGGTGGGATTTTTTTTCTGGAGGACTAACAGAGAATGCACAGCCTCGAGGAGGGCCAAGATGCATACGGTGTGGAAATAAACACCTATTTTTGTCACAAAAAGGTTGAGCAGTTCATCCCAGCCTTCTAGTCTCCTGGCAACTGTGAAGAACAGACCACACTGGGACCACTATTTTAATCAGCTAAATTGCAGGTCCTTTCTCTCCTCCCCCAGCAATCAGCCTTCTGGGAGATGGAAAACCCTTTTGAGCTCGTCATCTACAGGACTTGGAAACTCTCTGGTTTGCTATGCTGCAGCTACATGTTGCTCAGGCCCATGCAGGACACTTGCTTCATATTTCTTGCCTGGAAACGAGGCATTACTCTGGGGGATTAGCTTTTTT
>VXAL01016943.1:1135535-1165953 GCA_013399475.1 Chauna torquata
TAGGTATTTTTAGCAAGTAAATGCGCCAAAATGCAGAAACTGCTAAACATAGAAAGTCTAAACTTTTTTTTTGTCCTTCTTCAAATCTTATCAATGAGAACTTTGCCTCATGTACTTAGGAAAGAAATGAAACAATTCAACACCAATATATGTATTTTTTCTGGTTTGGTAAAAACTTTTGTTATGTCCCATTAATTCCCAGCTGTATTCCATCATCACTCCAGGCAGTGTTAGCATGACTGAAGGGGCTCTTTCAAAGGTAAGATTTTTAGTGTCTCAGCTCTGACAAGGAAAAACTTACCTGTCACTGTACCATGTTGGAAGTGGGTGAGGTCTGAATGTAAAATTCACAAGAAAGGGAAGAAAAAAAAGTCGTAACAACCAACATGTAGAACACTCTCTTGGTTGTCCTGGGTTTTGTCCCATTCCTGCCTGTCCCTTGTCCATTGTTGCACGTGAAGCCCTGATGCCGAAGACAAACCGCCACATATACATGTAGGATCAAGGGGCTCAAATTCACTAATTAGATGCTTGAAAAACTCATAGCACACTCATAGAAATAATTAGAAAAATAAGGGCTGATGCAAATTTGAGATAAAATGGTGTGACTCATCAAAATGTCATCAAATTACATCCAAAAATGTTATCCTGTTGCTTCTTAAAGTGACTTTAGAAGTCAAATAAATTAGCTGTAAGCCACGAGTGCTACTGGAGCATATAATAGTGCCAGCAGATTTAATGTTTGCTGTTACAATAGATCAGGTAGCCACAACAGATCTAGATTTCTCATGGCTTGTACTATTAGAAGTTGGGAGTAGTTGCAAAGTAGAGAGTAGGTGCTCTGCTGTAAGGAGAAGAGCATCTGGCCATGGATACCAAAGACCTGCTTCCTTACAGCTTACGTTTTTTTCCCCCCAGGTATTTCTGATGTTGACATGTTGCTTGCTTTTGCCAGAGCCCTTAAGGCAAGGCTGGGGAATGGTATTTGAAAAGCACAATGCATTGCCCTTTTTGGAGCTACCTGAATATAGAAGGAACATCTAGAGGTGTTTTTAGCAGAACAGGTTTTCCCAGCTTTCTAGGGAGGTAGGAGCTGGATGCAGGTGTAAGCAATCAAGCTTTATTTCCCTTCTGTACTGAAAACATCTCCCCTGGCTGGGCATAGCCCCAGCAGGAGAGAACAGAAGATTAACTTGGAAATGTGGGAAGCAGCAGAGCCCCTCTCTTCCCGCTCTGGAGCGCAGCACCCTGGGCACTTGAGACCTCTTGGGCCAGACCTCTGTCAGAGCTGCAGCAGATCCTTGGTTCAGTGCAAGACGGTGCAGTAAAGGCCCTGCTGCCTGGAAAGCTGTGCACAGAGCTCACGTCCTCCATAGGAGGCAACCAGCCTCTGGTTGTGTGTGTGGAGGGCTCGGTGGTTACAGGGCAGGGAGAGCCAAAGGCTTCATCAAAGAAAATGTTTGCTGAGCACTTGGGTTTGCACTTGTCTCAGCAGGGCTCGGCTTGCTGCCTTTTCTGATGTATGCCTTAGAGGGGACATCTCCAGGGAACGGGCTCAAACAAAATCAGAGGGAGAGCAGGTATCAGCATGGAATGGCATCTGGGGGTCCAGCACACTCACATTGTAATGGCTTTGCCCAATGACTGGCTGAAAAACTACTTTTCAGAGAGATGGAATTTGAACTTTGTTGTGACGCTTATTCATAACGCCACTCCCCTGTTGGGGTTATCTGCTCTGCGATATGTGTTGAATTCACATTTCAGCCAGTCCCTACATAGAAACTTGGCTTCTCTCTGCTATACATTTACCTGTTTTCATGAAACTTGTGAAAATATAATACCAGATGGAGATGTAGCTATGTCAAAGATGTAGCTGAAATTTGCCCACAAATGTAAAAGCTGTGGTGAGGTGGGGGAGGCAGGAGGAAAGCAGGCTGCTGTAGCTGCAAGCAATATACCTACATGAGCCAGGCTTCCCCAGGAAGCCTCAGTGCCTTTAGCAGAAAGTCCCAAGCAAGCTCTTCCTTGCTCTTGCTGTCACTTCCCAGAGGGTGCTTAGAGCTTGCCTGCTTCAGACACCTCAGGGATGCAGCCCTCTCCCTCTCACACTGACAGCCATTCCAGGGACTCCACATACCTCCACGGTCTGCACGCACCCCTTCCCCCAGCCATCATGTCCTCTTCTCTGCCCTGTATCACTCTTTCTTTTCTCCTTCCAACAGCTCCTTGTTCTTCTCTCCCTCTCTACCTGCTCTTGGCACTCCTTCCTCCCTTCTTACAGAAAGCCACCTTGGGGAGCTGCAGAGAAAATTAAGCCTGCAAGGTGTCCTGGCTGCAGAAGCATTGGTGGCCTCATGCATGGTAAAGTGCCTTTTTGGCATGCAGAGCTGTAAGCAGCCTCCGTCTCCCCCTTCTCCTCCTCAGGCTCTGTGCCAGCGGGCAAGCATTTGCAGAGCAAAATTACAGAGCTCTCTGGGTAATGATTTGCCCGTTCCCATACAGCAGGTGGCTGGAGGCTGAATCCACACCGCTCCCTTACAGCCCTATTCCCATGCATGTCAGGAGGAGATGGCTATTCCTCCCTTCCAGCAGCTTTCAGCCCAGAGACACCAGCGGAGTCACCCTCCCAACAGGAGGACACCATGGGCACGATCCTCTCTCTGTGACAGCCGTGGTGGGCTCTGATCAGAAAGCCCAGAATCAAATCGCAGGTGTGTGCATGGTCAGAGAGGAGATGACGTCTTCCCTCTGACTTGTACAACACAGGTGTGCAGGAGAGCAGTGCCAATTCCCATCTGCCTATTCCTCTGTGGGCATCAGAGACCAAGAGGGGGAATTGGGATGGATCACTGGCAGTTAGGTCACTTCTGTAAGGCAGTTCCTGCGAGTCTTAGGCTGAGTGCAGCTGCAGGGACCCACCAAACGCTGCTGGGGAGGAGTTTGGATGTTGTCCTGACTTTCCTGTAAAGTTTCAGGATAGCCTGCAGTGTTCACTTCTAATCATAACTGCTTAACCTGTTGCATTTATTTATATTTCCTCTGTCCACTCACACCTCTGAGATACCAAAGAAAGGCTCAGCAGGTGTGTGTGCAGCCCTCAGGCTCACCAGTGAGCAGGATAAGTCTAGCTGTGCTCCATCCATGCAATTCCTACTCTCCCCTTCCCTGCTTACTGCTCCCAAAGTCTTCCTATACCAGTGCCATCCTGCTTTCCCTTCCTGCCCTGCTGTTGCCTGCCTGCTGAACCCTTCCTGTAGCAGCAGCAGTGATCTGGCAACCTGGAGGATTCCCTTTTGCTGTTTTGGGAAGTTTCTAACCATGCAATGGAGTCAGCCAGTGGCACAAGGGTCTTGCGTTCTGCCTGTGTCACTCTATTTGCTGCCTCTTGCATCCTTTTCATCTGGCCTCTGTTACTTGCTGTGTCCTCCTTGCCTGGACCTTGACTGTCCCATGGTTCACGAGCTGGATAATTCAGGATACTGACTTTCACCCTAGGAGCACCAGGATCCTGGCCTCCATGCTGCTGAAGGCATGGGTGGGATGCTCTTAGGACTTTGAGGTCAACCCCTAGGGACAGACATCTGAGGGGAATTTCAGCACTTTCTTCTCCAAGGGGCTGGGAGAGAATGGGGAAGGAGAGGAGAGGAGAGGGACTGGGAACAGCCAGAGCAACTGTTTCAGGAAAACCTAATTTATGAGGTCTGGCATTTGGATGCCCAAAAGACCCCTAGGCGCATTGTCAGTTGTGGCCACCGGAGAACAGATTTCTCTCAAAGACAGTACCTGGTGTGGATTGGAGGAAAGGGAAGTGGAGGACTGTTGACAGAGCACGATAGCAGCATGTGATGCAGCTGTGTTACTTGAATCTGGAGATTCCTTTTTCTCCCACCCATGTGCATTTTGCACCCACATATTACGGCCTACCTTCCTCCTGCCTTGTGTTATTCGAAGTTGCCTGGAGTAAGGGGTCATTCTAGGCGAGGGAAACAGAAGTCATTTTACACCAGTGGTGGAGTGTTGGGCCCCAGGCAAAAAAGAGCACAACACCCGTAAGCATGTAAGATTCACTTTCTTTTGGATGCTGGGGATAAACTCTGAGAATTAAGAAGATGAAACCGTTTATCTTTTACACTGCTATAAAGGATGGATGATGTATGCTGTTTGGGATAAGAACCCAACCTGGATCTCTATACCCACTTCATACTGAGACATTTTATACAGAGACTCTGAGACTCTCTCCTCCCAGAAGGAATCCTGACAGGAACTCCTTATCCACATTTATCTTGCAAAATAAATATTTAATAAACAAAGCCAAATACTGTTAAAGGGCGTTCTGAGACACTAGCTTATTCCCCTAAGCAATAGAACAAACAAAGCAACTTCATTAGCAGTAATATATGATGTAGTGCCTGAGTATCTCCCATTGGGTGGAAGAGCTGGGCTTGCTCAGGTAAACCTGAGCATCTAGGGACTGGCGTGGACCACGTTATACTTGCATGGGTGGAGGCTTTCCCATGGCACAGAGGTGAAGCTTTCCAAGGGCATCATCAGCCTGGTCCCTTCAGAAAACCTGTGCGGCCACAGCAGAGCTGGGAGACTCATATCTGTAGCCCTATCGCATCTCCAAAGGGCGGTCAGTGCGTCTAGAAGAAATATCTGAATGCTGCGGTCATGGTGCTGTTGCCTTGGGGTCTCCCTGTTAATTCTTACTCTTTTTGGCTTCTGCATGAAAACAAAACCCAATGAGCAATCATTTCACAACAGTGGAGGGAGGAAGATAGGGTGAAATGGGGGATAACAAAACCGTAGATTGTAGTGAAAGAGGAAGCAAGGGGGAAAAAAAAGACCATGTGGAAAGAATGAGTCTAGGGGATAAAAATCCATGAGTTATGCTCTCTTCCTAATTTTTGAAATTTTGCTCTTTTTGATGTGGTATGGGTCCTGTAAGAAATAATGTATGATAGACCTCATCTTTGGACTAGATGATCTTGTAGGTCCTTTCCAACCTTGTGTTTCTATGATTCTATGATAGGTGCATGAAATATTTTAAAATTTGTTATAATCTGATAAAATGTTATATGCATAGTTTTATTTTGCCTGTCTCTTGTATCTCCTGCCTAGTGATCTTAAAGCACATTGAAAATTTTCCATTCACTCAGTTTCTCAACATCTTTGTAGGGCAGGCTTATCTCTGGTTTACAGATACCAAAATTCAAATAAAAATGGCTGAGCCAAGAAAATGACCCAGCATCTCAGGCACCAGCAGTGCTGGCTAACATGAGGTGTCCACGCAGACAGTCGCCTGTATGGTTGTACAGGAGGAGCAGTGGCTTGCACAGAGCCCAAGGCAGGATCCAGGGAAGGGCCGAGGAAGAGGAAGCTTGCAGTACTCCCTGCTAGCAAACGCTGCTACCTTGTATTTGCGCTGCCTTGCGAGAGAGCTTCATTTGCTGGCATGGGGCTGACTCCAGCACAGATCCAGCCAAATGAGCAGTCCCCAGAGGGAGTTGTTAAGCACTGGGGACACAGCCCCTTTGGGCTTTGAAGTCTGCGGCTGTGCTCAGAGCAGGTCCCTCATTGCTGGGGCCCCCAGACTGGTGCAGGCTCCTCCAGCCCTTCTCAGTCCATTTGCTCCTGTCATCTCTTCATCCCTCAGCCCAGAAACATATGCTGCCAGGGAGCAGGGTGGCCGTGCACACTGCCTTGCCGGCGACGGCAAGGCAAGGGGGCCTCGGCTGGTGCTCGTTTTTCTCTTACTGCTATCACCTGTGGAGAAAATAATGCAGCACAGGTGTACAGAGGTCCGTTTCCCTCACCATGTGATGTACTTCTGGCTGATGAATATTTGGTACTTTGACAAAGAAAAGGTGTAGCCAGGGATGGGTGATTTGGCCCTATTGGACCCCTCCTCTCTTTCTGTTTCTTTTTCAAGAACAGTGGCTTCTCTGCCTCTCTTTGCTGCTGGACAGCCCTGTCACAACCTGTTAAGTCAGCCACATCTTGCAGTGCTGCCCTGGCACTCCCTGTGCTCCCTCGTGCCGGCAGAGTTTGTGTGTGTGCTGTAAAAGGACTGAGGGTCCATGGGCTGGATGCCTATCCTAGGAGTCTGCTCCTCTCTGTCTGGGTCAGGCTGGGCCAACAGTGGTGGCTTGGTGGAGACCCCTGTGGGCAATGAATGGGTTGTTTACAGTCCTGTGCCCAGGCCACCTCATCTCAGAGGCTGCCACTTCAAGCACCCCTTGCCTCTTGGCTGCACTGCTCCCCTTGTTACTAGTCTACTAGCAGAGAGCAGCAACGTGGGGCTTCCGGCAAAGTCGCTCCTGTGGTTCCACATCTCATAGCCTTCCCACTCCCCAGAGAGCTTCTGCTGCTGACCCCCAGGCTTGGATCATTTCTGTGATGAAACAGAATGTCAGGATCGGATTTTGATCTCAGATACAACTGCACTGAGCCAGAACCATTGGTCTTTGGTAAATTAGGGCTGGCTCAGGTCCTTTGGGCTATCAAAACAATGCAATTTCACCAATAGTGAATTCTCCTCAACTAAAGATGTTCCCACTGCCTGGGAGGATGCACTGCAGAGCCAGGTCAGTCTGCCTTGGAAATGTGTATGCAGTCCAGATCCTGGTCCTTTCTTCCCACTGTTCTGCCCCACGCCCTCCTGAAAGTGATTCTTCTCAATGCCCTGCACATGTGCCAGAGCATAAGGAACAGAAGATGCTGCCAGAGTTCGCAGTGAGTGCCACAGGGATCTAGAATAAATACTGCCATGTAATAGATTTTTATCCACTGCCTTGCTGTAATCCCCATCTGAATCCCTTCCAAATTGCAGTCAGGCAGCTGTTTGTACAAGTCAAACATTGATTCAGCTGCTCTCGAAAGGGATTTGGGGAGCGCAGGCTGGAGGGAGCACTAGCCATAGAGCTGGAATAATGGGATTTATTTGTTACATGCTGAAGGGTTAAACTGTTTACACAGCATCCAGCGCCAGAGTATCTACCCTTTCCACACACAAGAAGGAGGTATTCACAGAAAGGATAATTGCTTTAGCAGTGAGCCTAGCACCTTGAGGAGCTCTCGTGTCCCTGCTCACAGGGACATGGAGGGCAGGATCGCAGCCGCCCACAGCGGGGCTGCATGTGTGGTTGGCTTGCAGGGGTCTGTGAGCTGGAGACCTCCTCTCTGTGTGGGGTAATCACCTGCTCCTTTTGGGTCAGGGCAAGCAGCATTTCCTCAGCATCCCTGGTACAGTGTGTGGGGTTTTTCTTCCTGGGTTGTACCTGCAGCTTCAAATAGTCCCTGCGGAGGCCCTTGGCTGGGATTGCTCTTACTTCAGGTGGTGTTGGGTTATGGGACACGTTCTGGTGCCTGAGGTGCGGGGCTTCTCCCAGGTGTCTTTAGCCCATCTCAGAGCACCTGTGTGAAGGGGAGGATTCCAAAAAAAGTCCTGGAGTCCTGGGCAGTGGTTACTAGTAACTCTCTGCTCACTTTATTTGGCTTTCTTAGTGCCTGCAAAGATTTTCTCAGGGACATACCTTTCAACCTCTCACTGTGTTTTATTTCTACTTCATTCCTGCCTCCTCAGTGGGCTTTGGCATCATGCTTTTCTCTTTGCCCGGCAGTTCCCTGTCACTGGCAGGGCAGAAGCACTGGTCAAAGACTTGGGAGGCCTTGGCCCCTGGGATTGAGATGGTTTCGGGCAGCTCATGCAGGGGTACACATGCTCTGGTATCGGCCAGCTCCTCACACCAGCCTCTCAGCTGCCGCAGTGGTGGAGGACCACAGTGAATGCAGAGCAGGCAGGTCCAGGATTGTTCTGCTCTACCAGCTGCTGCTGTATCACTTGACGTCCCTCCAGCAGCGGTGACTTTGGCAGGGCTCAGCCTCTCGCAGAGTGCTTCCATACCCACGCCATGCTCAAGTGCAAGGGAGGAAATCAGCATAGCCATTTGCAGGTTGAGCAAGTGTATCCCCCTTTTATAGACCACAGCAGGCAGGAAAGAAATACTGTGGTGGATTATAGGTCAGTGGGGCAGAGATCAGTTCTTGCCCTGTGCTTCATACAGCACTGAGCCCAGAATTTAGTGATTAGTAAGTAATTTTACAAATCCTCTTTCTTTTCTGCTTGTTCCAGATGGCCATGCCTTCCACTTACAAGGGTCCTGCTGTTGCTGGATTAGCTATGCAGCATCTCCAGCAGGTAAGAGCTCAGTGGAGGTGTTCTCCTCCATGTATGGTTCCATACATGATTCATGAGCACAAAGAGCTTGGGGACCGTATTGTATGGTGCCAGGCACTAGGCACTCAGCCTAGGCACCGCAGCCTCAGGTCAACAGCCACTGTTATTGCCCAGAGTAGAGCAAAACAAACAAGGCACAGGAAAGCAGAAGCGAAGGATGCAAATTCCCTGAATGAAAGATTGTTGAACACAGTTTTAGATGGGGGTGGGGTGGAGGGTAGATAACCGGCAATGGCGGTCTGCTGGGTAGGGGAAAGAAATTTCCCTGGCTGCTGATCACCAACAGACAAATCAGGTTCGGTCTAACCAAAGCCTGATCTGAGCAAAAGCTCAACCTAACTGAGCCTACCCGGAGTGTTGAGCTATCAGGGAAATTGCTGAAGAGTTTCTGTGTGGGGTCCTTAGGCTCATTTCCACACCTGCAGCAAACAAGCAGGATTACAGTGCCAGTAAGAGTGGCTGCAGCTCTGGGGCTGGGGCAGCCAGGGCTAAGGGAGCCAGGGGCATGCCAGCAAAGTTTGGCTCCTACTTGGCTTCAGCTTCACAGATCAAGTCAAAATTCATTGAAGGAGAGGAAACAAATTAATCACTTGATTCAGGGAAAATCTGCTGCAACCAGACTGGCCACAGATTCAGGGTCATCTCAGGATGGGGAGGGAGAGGAGTGGGGCTGTCCACTCTCCAGGAGAGCGAGAGCAAGAGGCTTAAGGCTCCTCAGTGCTAGAGAAAGTAACTGAGTGCCCTGGAGCTCACAGCCCTGCTTGAAAATGATGGAGGCTGACAGATCTGGGATTAATCTAAAGGTTTCAGCTCTCTGAGCACCGAGTGGAAATTCGCCTGGAAACCACAGCGCAGGAGCTCAGCGTGACGAAGGCAGTAACTGGAGCAGGGGGAGGCGGAGGCACGCGTGGGTCAGATAGCTTGCCCTGCCTGATTATGCACAAAGGCTAGATCCCTTGTCTCCTGCTTTCCCAGTGATGTGTCTGAGTAAGGAGGGAAGGCATTCAATGCTAATAAGAGCATTAGAAAATAGGCCACTTTTTTTTGGACACTAGGCCTAAATGCAGACTCTGTTCCGTGTGCAGCTTGGCATGGCTAATTAGATGTAGAGACAAAGCTGTACCCCCAGTGAGCAGCACTCCCGATTGCACCTGGTCACACTCTTGGAGCAGCTGGGTGTTTGACTGGGTCAGGTAGCCTGCACAAATACTACAAGCTGTGGTTTTGCTTATGCAGGTGTTTTAGGTGCTGGATTGCTTGTGCGGGATGGGAAGGGAGAATGGGAGCTGGCTAAGAGCTGGAGCAAGGGTGTGCTCTGATGACGCAGACTTGGACTTCCGTTCAGCTGATCTAGCTGCGGAAGGCAATGCCTACCTCCCATATTGCCTATAGCTTTCCTGTAAGGCTAGATTGCTGATGTAGCTCAGTCCTGAATGTGGAAGGCCAGGGCACTCTTTTTGTCTGATTCAGCAGCCACTAAAACTGCTGCTGTGGGCCCTAGGGTTATGGGCACATACCATCCTTCAACTTCAGGTGCAGTCTGCAAGGAGGGATGTTATCCGTGGGCATTCGTATGCTCCCCTGCCCTCAGACACCAATAGCCTACAGCTGAGGCTGCTGAAAGTCTTTTCTCAGCGCAAGAAAACCACAAATTCTTGTACATCCTGCACTACACGAGTCTCCATGTATTAGCACAGCTGTCATGATGCTCAGCCACGTCTGCACGTTCATGCCTTTATATCTGATTTCAGTACAACAGTGCCATCACCCCTGTTGCTCACATCGAAGGACTGAATGCATCGCAGTGCACACTCCTTTCAGTTAGTTTCTTCTATAAATACATAACCTATGGTGAGCAGGCATGTGTAACATATACCTGCGTACGGTTCTGCTAGGCACTGTGGATGGGTTTGCTGGACTACATCTTCAGCAGTAGATATAAACTCGTGCAGCACAATGGTGTTGCAAGTTCATGCTAGGTTGGGATCTAGCCCATAATGTTAATCTATAATAGACACTTGTTTGTTTTTCTGAGAAGTGGAGATATTTTGAGTGTGCAATCAAATTGGCATTCTTATCCAGGCTTCTGCATGGTATATTTGTAATCTCCAGATGATAATTGTTATTAAATTATTAAATAATGTAGCAATGGAAGGTTAGTTTAAGGTTGTGGTGTGATTTTTACTTCTTTGATGTAATAGTCAAACTGCAATCAGCATGGTGATATGTCCCGGTGCACAAACTGGGTACACAGCAGAGGTGATCACAGGCATGATTTCAGACAAACCAGCCAAATCTGAACACGTCCTCTTCTAAGAAAGGAGTTTAGGAGAAATAATTTTCAGCTTCCTGATCCACGGACCCAATTATTATCACAGACGTTACAATGGTCTCTCCCTCCTTTCGTTTTAGAAAAGCTCAAAGGCTGAATTGCAATACAGTTGTTACTAATTCAGAATAAGTGGGCGACACTGCAGCTGCTGTTTGCCCATCTAATATATGAACAGCAATCGATTTGGATTTTTTCTCTAAACATGATGTGATAGTGAGTATGAGATCATTACCAAATCTCCATGAGGAATTATGCTTGGTTTCGCTAGCAGGCCAAGGCAGCTTGTTCACCCTCTCTCCAGGTGAAGCCTAGGGTCCCCTCCAGCCTGGAGAATTGTTTCCCCATTGATATGTTCCTCTGTATTTAGCTTCATAAACTAAAGCACCTTGTAGCAAATAAGGGAAATTAGTGCTCCAGTTCTGATTCCTGTACTAAATGAATTTCCAATAAATGTATGCTAATATTCATCCTAAGTTTATTTTATGGCCTTCTTTTTGTTCTTTTCCATTTAGTTTTACCCTCCTATTGTCTGTTCTCCAGAGGTATTGTCTGCCAATATTTGAAGATGATTGCCTCTTTATTCTGCTGTTGTATGGTTAATTTGTATAATGTATGGTTAGTTATTGGTAATCTTATTAATTGCTATCACAAACATCAAGTAGCATGGGTACACCAACTGTGTTTTACAGCTATTTTAAGCTTGTTTTATTTTAATTTATAAATCAGCTCCTTCGGTCCCATAATTGATTACTCTTTCCTGAAGTCTTTTCTAATCTGTTAATCTCATTCTGGGGCTGAGGTGAGGGGAGAAGCCCTTTTCATGATCAAATTGACAGCAAGTCTGCAGCTTTGAGATCTTAGGAGAGAAAGCACCACATAAGTGGTACACACTGTTGGGAACATCAGAGAAGTAACTCTGCGAAACAGCACTGCGCTTTGTGTTTATTCTCCCTAGGTGATGTCCGTATTAAAGCACTTCGATTACAAGTGATGACAAAGTTGTTCCCTGCTGCAAGCTGAGCCTGAAGGCAGGAGGCCAGTGTGTGATGGAAAGTGCTGAGTTTCTCAGAATGCTATGTTGCCTTTGCTTTCTCACAGCACATAGTTTTGAGGAGGAAATTCTTTGGCTTGATGTTAAAGTATCAGAGACAGAGTCAGTGATGCTGGGAAGAATTTGGGTGTAGGAGGGAGGTAAATGGGCTTGGATGAATCAATAACAAAGTTAAATCTTTGACAAAAACATGAAGTGACATGCCTACCTCCTCCCTCCCTACCGCTGTCTGTGCCAGGCTTGGATGAAGCTTGGGGAAGTGGGGAGTTAATAACAAATCTTTTTTCTTTATCAAGTGACTGCACCTCTACAGTATCTCAACATAAGGACATATATTGTGCCAGTCCCTAGGATGATGTGATACGACAAGTGAAGAGACAAAAGATAGCTAAACCTCTTGTAAGAACCTGTATACAATTTCTGTCTTTCTTTTCCAGCGTGTGTGGGGTGAGCTGTACTGCAGACAGGCATCCCAGCAAGGGAACTGCAGAACTAGGGTTTGGCTGGGTCCCATTTTCTTCTGCGCTTGCTGCGTATTAGGGTGGAAAAAGGCTGGGCTGCCAAGATCTGAGTTTTGGTGCTTTTCTTCCGGCTTCTGCTTCTATTTCAAAACTGACCTGTCTTGCTTAGCCTCTTCTGCATGTCCTGCTGTCAGTGGTTAAAGCCCACCGCTGCTTCCCTGCCCTCCTGCCAAGCCTGACTCTCCAGGGCAGGACTTCTGGTGCTGCCTTTTCCAGATGGAGCTGGAGATACCACCAGTGTGTTGGTTCTTTCCCATCCAGTCCCTGCCAGGGTGACAGAGGCAGCACTCAGAGCAAACACTGGCTCTTGCAATACCTGAAGCTCTGAAAAGCTGGGGCTTTTCTGAGCAATTCAGCCTTCATGCAAGATGCAGAGTCTTCAGGGCCTGCAAGAGGAAGGAGAACTCCTGGGGCCGGGCAAGCCACTGGCCATGGTTCGTGGCATCATGAGAAAAGCAGTAATGTACATTGGAAGAAAATCGGGCCATCACCTTAGGCCCTTGGCTAGCTGACTGCTTGCAGGCATGAGGTCACTGTTGAATTTTTGTTTTCCACACGGATTTGAGAGCTGCTGTAATGCCCTACAATGAATTTTGGCATTGTGCTATTAATGCCATGATTTTGCTTCATCAAGGTGGCAGAAAGTCACTTGTGACATTGCAACTGAATAAGAACAGAGAAGAAAGTGGATGTAGTTTAGCCTGGTGAACCTGACTTTCGAAAGTAGGCTTTGATTCCTGCAAGGCCCTGGTTCCAGTGGAAGCTCCTCTGGGCTTATATGCATCTCTGAGGAAGAGTCTGATTAACATTCCACTGAGGCACTGAAAATAGCAGCAGTTTACACAGATCTGGGGAAGGGATTTCCAGCTGTGGGAATGTCTTGGTGTTTGCAATCAAAAATCCGATGACTCTAAGTGCCAGTGAAAACAGACCTAGTTTGGATCTCCAAATCTAATACTTCACTCCTAAGAAGTTCGAATATAGCTTTGTTTTGGCCCCAGGACACCTAATCTGCAGGATGCCTTTGAGTCCACACTGTAGCCCCAGCCACTCCCACAGTGTGGGAGTACACTAAGTGAAGAAGTTCTTTTCATGGTCCTGCTTGTACCTCAGTGCCCTGTTCTGCCACCACCATCACTCCTGTCTGGGCATCACTGGTGCGAGCCTGTACTGGAGGCTTTTGTTGATTAACTGGAGGCAAAATAAAATACTCTGTCCCTGGCTGTATCAGTGCACGAGAGCACCCAGCTGTCAGTAGTTGTTTAGACAATAAATCACCTGCATTTACTCCCTGAATGAGTCTGCAAAGCTAGAAGTGCAAACAGCAGGCTGTGTCATTGATGGAGAGTCACCAACAAATATGGACACAATGGGAGCACCGTGTCAAAGTTGCTCTTTGAGTTGTAGTAATACCCCAGCCAACATGTGGAAAGGTGCTAAGTTGAGAGGAGAAGCTATCGGAGTTGTGTTTGGCACAGCTGGTGCCTCTGCTGTAGGGAATGTGCTCGAGTTTGGCTGTAGCTAAGTTTCTGCAGAGTTTGACATGTTTGGCAGGTCTGAGTTTACATCTGTGTTTGGAAAGCTCAGCAGAGTTGCAGTGGTGCAAAATGCAGGAACCACTGCTTGCAAGCCTGCCTTCTCAGGAGCCTTTGATATTAAAGCCAACAAACAAAACATCATATGAAAAAGGGTAATATTTAGGACTTTTTATCTTCATAGTACTTCACAAATATTATCCAAATAAATCTCCCCACACTGGTAGACTCCATGCTTGCCTCTGCTGTCAAATAGGTATCTTCCCTCTGTGCATGCCTTGGTTTCCTTGTTTTTCTGGTGGGTATAATAAAATGCTGTCTACTAGTATGAAGGACTGTGAAAGCCCTGTATTAGATGCTTAGCATTATTGTTGTTTATCATGTGAGAATCATCTGACAATAGGCAGGGATGAAAATTAAAAGGATAATATAGCAATAAATGAGAAAAATTAAAACCCAGCCAACATTTTCAATTAATTAGCTCATGATATCTACTATGCAAAGAAAAGTAGTGTTTTCCAAAGGCCATTCACTTCTTAGAATTACTTTCTGATATGTTGTAGTACAGCCATACCCAGGATGAAATGAGATCCTTCTTTGGCTGCTGTGTCACCTCAGGCCTTTCTGGACAAATCTGTTGTCATATGTATTAATTACTGTAGTAAAATCTGCAAGTACGAACCTTTTGTGATCATTACAACTTAACCAATTTGATTCTCTCTACTTAACTGATGTGCACTGTTTTTCCTGTTTACTTGGTGGGGAAACTGAGGCACAAAGCTGAGAAATGAGGCACCCAGCACAACCCACTGAGTCACTGTCATTGCTCTGATTGGTACCGTGGACCCTTCAGTGTCCAAGTCATCAGAAAATTACACCTTACTTTATACTCAAGGACAGTTTTGAGTTAGCTGTCAAAGATTTCAGCAAGAATTAGGTGCCTGTCTGGATAATGGAAATATTTGCAGTCACAATATATTAAAAAATTCGTCAGCTAGCTCTTGTCTGATGGTAAGAAAGAATTTCCTGATAGGCAACTTGTTATATAGTTATTCTTTATTGGTGGTAGAAACTTCTACTGAAGCATCTGATACTTACAAACATGGAAGATATGAGCAAGATGAACCAATGGACCCATTAGTTATGAAGATTCCTGTGTTTATCTTTAATGCAGAGGTGTTGCCTATACAGTGGATCTCTCCAACACATAATATGTTGCCGTGATTTTAGTCACTCTGTACGCTATAGTCTTTGAAGCCTACACTCCTGTATTAAAGACAAGAACGCTGATTTCTGGTTCATTTTATAGCTTTGTGTGCCGCCCTGAGCCAGGGTTGCAGCCTTGCAATGGTGTAAGTATAGCTGGCCTTGCCTTGGGGCAGCAGGATGGATTATGTAACTCCCTAAGTCCCCCTTCCAGACCGATTTTCTGTGATTGCAATGCACATGCACCTTGGAGGAATATCTGGCCTGCAGCTCCACTGCACTCTCTCCACCAACTCTTCTCTCAGTGCCTTCTTTCTAGATTCAAATCCCTTACCCATTCTCTCCTCTCTTCTGCAGCTCTCCACTTCTCTGTAAGCAGCTGCAAAACCATTGCTGTGGGAATAACCACTGCCTGTTCCCCAGGAGGCAGTGTGGCTGTGTCCCTGGCCCCACAGTGGGACACCAGAAGGAAGATGCTCCAGAAGCAGTCAGCTTTTTTCTGCCACTGAGCTGTGCTGTGGGCCCCTTCCCCAGCTGCTGCTGGAGAGGTAGCAATTATGCTCTCATCGATCCCTTGTCTCCTGGAATCACCCTGCGTGCACCAGCACAGTGTCACAATCAATAGCGCAGCCCTCGCGTAGAGACGGTGAGGGGGCCAAAGAGACAACTTGCTCACCAGACGGGTTACGATGAAATAATATTGTGTCAGGAGGTGAAGTGGCAGAGCTACTGGCACTAAAGATTTCCCTCTGTGGCCATGAGGAAAGGCAGCTGGATGAGATTTAGAGTCAGGCTCGATAGCTGCTGCTTAGATCCTGCTGGAGATAAAGTGTAACTGAAAGAATGTGAGGAAAAGATTGTTTAGGAAACTAAAAGTGATGTGGACCTTTAAACTCACCACTTCAAAATTGTTCTGGCTCTGGAAGCAAAGGAGGAGAGAAAATGCCTTTGTTTTTTGACCTCTAGCCGATAGGCATTAGATATGTACAGAGTTCATAGTGGACAAAGCTCAGGGCTTCCAACAGCCAAGCTCAGTCAATTAGTTTATTAGTAAACAGCAAATATTGCATTCAAACAAAAGAGGCACTCGCCGTGACAGTCACTGCTGTCATCCTGTGTTAGAGTCATATCACGAAATAGGTAATCAAAGGTACCACTTAGATTTTCTGCCGATTTCTGACAGACAAGCCAAGAGGAGTTTCAAGACTTCTCTGAAATGCTTTTATCTTGTTTTGAGTAGTCCCTCGACTTTGTATCCCAAATGAAATGAGTAAATAGCTTTATGCCTGTTACTCTCTGATGCAAAGCTCATGCTTTGTACGTGATAGTCATGTCTCCCGTGTAAAGCATATTGCAGTCTTCAGCCTTGCTCAGTGTAAGCAGAGAGGGCACTGCATGTACAGCTTAGCTCAAGGGCATTGGTGCTCTCAGTACTTATTTGCACCCATTTCCCTCTTCCCAACATATTTTAATTACTTAGAAGTACATACAACTACTTAGAAACCTAATACTACTGATCTCTAACGTGGAATCTATGTTAATATATTTATATAGAATTAAAACAGGCTCCTGTAAGTATAATAAGATCTCCAGTCAAACATGGCTCACAGGAAGAGAAGGCTTGGTGGTTAGACCAGGGAGACTGTCTGAAGACTGCTGCTGCTCCCAGCTGTGCCTCGCCCACGCTTTGCCACCTAGGCACATCATTTAGACCCAATTTTTCAAAACTGCCCAGTTATTTGTAGTGCCTCATTAGTGATAACCCAAGTGTAGAACACCTGCAGATCAACCTCTGAACAGCAGAATCTAGCAAGGCTCTACACATCTGCTCGTCAAGTCCAATGGGCCTGCAGTTAGGCATCTCACGGTTATAACAGAGACTTTCTGCTTTCAGCACCTCTCAATTTCCACCTCTGTGAAATGGAGGCAAAGTGGCGGGAGCTGAACAGCTCGGTGGGAAGCCTCTAATTCTGGCCTCGAGGCCAGACTAGCCTGTTCACGCTGCATGGCAGCAGGGAAACCTTGGGTGACTTGGTACTCCTAAGGAAACCTGGGTCTCAGGTGCCGTCACAGGCTGTACACCCCAGCTATGGGGTTAAGCCCTTACAGCTTCCTGCAGCCTCCAGCTGTCCCATGGTTTCTCTGGGGCAGTGCTCCCAGGCCCAGGACAACACAGGGATGGACCCTGGTGCAGCCATCGAGGACGTTCCCTAGGCATTGGAAAGCAGCTGATGGTCAGCGTGAGCACACACACGGCCCCTGAATGCCTTCTGGTGGCTCTACAGCTTCCAGATTAAAACAGTGCTCCACAACTCATCCTGTACAAATGCAACATGGATCTGCCTGCCCCTTTGTGAATAAATGGGGGGCAGCATATTTGAGCTGGGCCCAGCAGTGCAGGGAGCATCTCCCTAGCAAGCAGGAGAGCAGGAGAGCCCGGCCTCCCCTGATGCTGCAGAGGGAGAGGGTGAAGCGTCAGCCGCCCTCCCTGCTCTGCACAGCTCCCACCTCCGCCACTCTAACAGTGCTTATTTGTCACCACGGAGAGGAAAACCCAGCCATGTGCAAGCATGACATCTGCTCGGCGGGCTGCCTCCGCCTGGCACTTATCGCTGTGCAGTGCAGCATTTTTTGCGAACCCTATGCAGCTCGTCCTGGGGGCTTTGCGGCAGCGCTGGCCACGGTGGGTCCCAGCGCAACAAGGGACAGGGGAGCACGTGCCTCCCGCCGGTGGGCTCAGAGCCACCACATCTGAGTCTAAGGTAGAGCCTCTGGATGGCTGTGCTGGGACGTGAGCAGGGACCCAGGACAGTGGGCTGTGCTGGGTACGTCACCTCCCTGTCCCTAAGGGTTAGGAGGTGTCAGGCAGAGCGGGCTGGCAGCTGATGGATGTCCAGCTATGAGAATTTGGGTGAGGTCTCCCTTCTTCTGTGGGGTAGCTCCTCCCTAGGAATGCATGTAACAAGGCATTTGAAGATTTCTTAATTATTGTCCTTCTTCACAGTGCAAATGGGTCTGACTCAAATCTCTAAATGCCAATGCTTTTTGTGTATTGATTTAGATATGGATATGACAACAAAGGCTCCCTCCCTCCAAAATTCTGCAGTTACATTAAGCCATGGCATAGCCCTGCCTCGGGGCAAGGGGCAAAGGAGAGGGTTCCTGTGCAAGGCAGGAGGGCTCTGCCCCAGGCATGGGGCAGCATCAGCCCCCAGGATGCACAGGGTGTCCATGGGGAGCCAGTATCCCCCGAGTGAACCGAAGATTCCATGCCTGTTATCTGTATTCGTGTAGTGATGAGGGCTTTCCACTAGAGAGAGACAAGAGTACACACAGAAAACCTGTTTGCTATTTGTATCACACAGTCCACCTGGCCAACATGGTGCAAAAGGGAATGGCTGGAGCCAACCACTAAATCAGCTTTTTCCACACCAAAATTTTTACTTATCTTTTCTGACTGAAACTTGTCTTCAAGGCTTTTGGGTTTTGACAAAGAAAATCCTCATTTTTCTTCATTCTTGCTTTAAATTTTTTTTTTTTCTGTTTTCAGTTCTTTCAGTAGAGGCTAAAATATTTTCGAATACTGGACAGTCCTAAATAAAAATCAAGAAATATGTCAAATATATTTTTATCAGAAATATATTTGCAGAGAAAATTTTCAGCTGGTTGCTGTTTATCTGACAGGGAAATGGATATTATCCAGTCAAAAACTAGCAGTTCTCATGGACCTTTTTGGCTCTATAGACAAAAACCTGATTCAGTGACCTCTAAAATACAAACTTCTATGGGAGGATCACAGCAACTATTGAAGAGCACAACAACACCTTTAAGGAGTGGAAGTGAAGAATAACTTTCTTAGTTGAAAATCCCAGGGAAATAGAAATGTGGCCAAGGACAGTGATGTTAATATTACTGTATTTATGTCATGCCTTAATCCTTGCAGGCAGCCAGGCCTGTGCTTTGCACATCAGAGGGAGCTGGTTCTCTCAGCTGTTTCTTACCAGAGACCTGGTGCAGCCGGCAGAACCAAACCTTCACAGTGCGGTGCTGGAGCAGTGCCCATTTGGAGGTAAGAGCACTGTTGAGTGAGATGCCTTTAGCACATGACGTGTTGTTGTATGTACATAGGGTAGGTTTTCCTTTGGGGTCACTTGCAGCTGTGAGTGTGGAAGGTGTGTAGCACCTAACACTGCTTTGCCTGGGATTTCTGGCGAGCATGTAACTCAGGGTGGCAGGGCTGTGAGTCACACAATTTGTTCTATTTTGGGTCCTGTTTTGAATGCTTTCCCCTGTGGTATATGGGTGGTTGAAGGAAACACACACATGCACGCTCCACATACTGCAAATAGAAAGTCTGCGTTTAAAGGCCTCCTATTGCTTACTCACAGACCCTGCCAAGCTTCAGTCTGCTTGTCTTAGTAAACATACCCTCCTGTGGTGTTGCTCGCTGGGAACAGATGGTCCCTCGGGGGACAGATGGCCTAGGAGCTGGGAATTTCCAGGGGCTTTTGGTGGGAGATGGGATCCCATCCTTTACCTCACAGACCCATTCTAAAGGCACAGTGGGAGCACTCTCTTTTGGTATTTTTCTAATCCCACGAAAAATCCCTTTTCATTGCCATCAGGTGTAGGTGGGTAGGTCCCCATCCTAACCCCTGCTGAAGCACTGTGTTCCAACATATGGGCAGTATCCTTCTTTCTGCTGCACATAGGAGAAATCAGAGGAATGAGTAGGGAAATTGGTAAAACACATAGACTCGAAGACCATGAAATACAGGCCTTTTTCTGTGGTACCTCCAAAATGGCCTCTAGCCCCCAAATACGCTTCCTGTACTACCCAGGGTAAAACCACAGCAGACCTCCATCATGACTGGAGACTGGGGTGTAAATCTATGGATTTAAGAGTCTATTGTGAGTTCATGTGGATCTGGAAGAGTCTCTTTTTAATACCTGCTCTTAAGTTACGTTCCCAACTTTGCTCTATCTTATCATTTTGGGGGAACAGTGATCCAAGATTGAACTGATCCCTTCAACCATCAGCAGCCATTGCTGGAAATAAATCCCTGCCTCTGAGATTGTTTCCTGGATACTGTCTACAGAAAATCTGATATTTCACAGAGATGTCTTCTCCTTTTCTGTTTTTCTGCACTGGAACTGCTAGGATCGCAGTAGCTGCTGGATTCACAAAAGCAGGGGCAGCAAGGCTGGTTGCATCCTGACCAATGCACCCCCCTCTCCTACTGCACTGTAGTTTCCTGTAACCTTTTTCAAGGCTTACGGCCTAGACCCAACAAGGTTGTTAAGCTCCCAGCTCCCATTTATTCTTAATTTTCCTGTTGAAAACTAGTCCTAAAGGTCTCAGAAACTGTAATCCTTTGTTATAGTAAGTTTTTGTTTGCTCCAGCTTGAAGCACAGCCTTTCCATGGGGAGATAATACCACACACAGGGGACTCACAGTGGAGAGGTAATATAGTTGGGAATTTTTACCTTACAGTCATATTTTATTGTAGATCACTTTCTCCCTTTGCAATCCCACTTCGGGCCTCCTAATAAACCTCTCTCTCCACTTGTTTATGGACTCTTATTCTGTTTGAAAAATCTGGTAAATGCAGAAGCATTTAGACAGAAAATGTAGACTAAAAGCTGCTCTAAACCAATGTTTCTTCCCTCTTCTTTGTAAGCCCAGTGCACATTAAATGAAACTTATATGCTTCTTGAACCTGCCTGTGTTATTATTGGAACTGATGCACATTCACTCCAACCAATCTATTTTTATTTGAACCACTTACACTGCATGAAACCAAGCATAATAACTACAGTCAATATAGATATATTTGTTTTTATTTAAACTCCTAAGTGTGCTAAAAGCAATAAATGCTTTTTCCCCTGAAAACCAATATATACGTATAATAGATAGAAAATGTATGTATCAGTCAAAACAGGAGTGACCAGTGGCCTGCAGTGCTGCTCCTAAAATCCACCACGTGCCGCCATTACAGATGGCTGCAGGGGATGAGGGCGCCAGGAGCTGTGTGCCCCGCTGGGGCTGACCCCTGTGGTCACAGTCAGTCATGGCCAGTTCCAGTCAGTCATGGCCGGTTCCAGTCAGTCACGGCCGGTTCCAGCCAGTCACAGCTGGTTCCGGCCAGTTGCGGCCGGTTCCGGCTGGCTCTGCGTGGCCCCACCACAGGACATAGCGAGCCCTCAGGGGAGCGTGTGGGGCCTCTAAGCCAGGCAGGGCAGGTTATAGCACCTCTGTGAAAGCATATTTAAGATAGGGCAGTACATGCCAAGTTAAGGGAACAAGGAGGCCAGAGGAGGAAAGGAGAGGAGGCAGAAGAAAAGCCAAAGCCCCTCTGGAGCGGCAGGGAGGGGAGAGCAGTCTGAGCAGGGGCCGGGAGGTATGACTCTGAGGGGACGGGGGAGATGGGGGGTGAGGGGGGGGGAGGGGATTGGAGAGCAGAAAGGGGGAGGAGAGGTTTGGCACAGGCGAGAACTGTTTTCCCTACATGTTTGTTTGCTTCTTTCAATGCCAGAATCAGTAATTAGAACTTTGTTAACTGCCAGTAAATTAAATTGATTGCAAATCCCCCCAAATCATTAAAATGTTCTTGCCCATGACACCAATATGCCTCTATCAGTGGTATACATCAACCACTGTGGGGATGGGCTTTCACCCTGAGACATGGGAAGCAGGCCTTATGCAGGTAACAGTCATCCTCTTTCTGCTCTGATGGAATCTTTTGCTTTTGTTTCTCAGGCAGCTTGTCAGTTTTCATCATGAAGACAGTAATACGTAGGAGAAGGAAAACTTCAAGAGCGATCAAAATGGCTGATCAAGGTTGGAAGGGTGGCTCAAGGTAAAATCCAAAGTGGTCTGTATCTATCCTGGTTGCTTTTGAAATGCAAAGTCACATCTTCTAGCCTGACCACACACATCATCAATTAATACTTGTACAAAGTACAAGAAACTGCAACTGCTTGTTGTATCCTTTCTCCACAAACATCTAGTATGACAAAGCTAAGAAACGCTATGTTCTGATGATCATAGCAATGCTACATATTTGTGTTCTGCAGCTCCTCCTAGAGCCCACAGACCATCATCTGTGTTTCCTTACACTCACCTATCTCTTCTGTTAGAGTAGTCCCCTCTTCTTGTAAGAGCTTTGTTATGCCTACGTTTCTACAAAGAGGATTTAAAACCCCTAGTTTGGTTGTTCTGTTCCCCTAGGCAGCATCAGCACTCATTACCGGGCCCTCATTAAACACATTGAGTTGTGAATGGCATGTTTCCAACTGTGGCCTTTGTTGGGTTATTAAATAGTTGTAGAAAGAAGGCTTTTGGGGCAATTCAGTTGGCCAACAGCTGCAGTGTGTCTATATCTTGAATGCCACGTTGTTGGTTTGTTAATGTGACTTCTGTATTACTTGGAACTGCTTTCCTTATGTCCAGTTGCCTAGTCCAGGCAGATGTGTGCAGATGGTTCACACTAGTTGGTCATGGCATCAAGTGATGCATCAATAGTTTTCATTCAATGCAGTTTCTAGCTTTTCAGCATGTACCAATCTTTCAGAGACAGATGTGCATATTCAGCTACTGGATGAAAAAGCAAGTTCAGTGTTGCCGAATGAACCTGCAGATAGCATTTATGAACTATATTTCTGTAAGCACTAAATTTACATTTTACCTGATTCACATGTGCATTAGAAAACAGTATGCAGTGGACTGTCGCTCCTTGCAGTTTTTGTTCCTGGAGTGTGTGGCTTGTGCCACAGTCTGGCTTACAGAAAGTTGCTTCTTAGCTTTACAAAGTAAAAGAGACTCACATGCATGCTAGACAGGTTGGTGCATAATTAGTGCTCTGTAGTAATCAAGGACCTAGAGAGCATCAACATTAATGTGGCTTTGGTTTGGGTGAAGTCTTTTGTTTAGAGAGTAGGTTTGTTTAGATAGCAGTACCTATGCTGGCCTTGTACTTAATCATTGACCCTTTGTGTAGCTGTTAAGTAGTATGAGTGCAAGTATTCTTCCCTGTGGTGAGCTGATTTATTCTGTGCCATTAACGACCTCCTTTTGTGTAGTTTGAGGCAAAATTGTTTTCTACTGGGGCTGAAGTGTGGAATATGCCAGCAGCAGTGGTAGGCATCTGGGTATCTGACTTGACCATCATGGTGCTGAGTGAAGCAGAGACACTGTTCTCTTCCCTTTCCCTGAAAAGTCTAATTTCTGGTCTGTTACCCACCTTAGTACAGAGTGAGACTTGATGTCTAACCTAGTGGCTCTGATGAGGGTTTACATCCTTACTTTGTCTCCACAAGAAGTATGGGCAGCATACGCCAAGGTAAGACCAGCCATTCTTGTAGACTCCATCAGAATGAGCGGCTGGTTCAGGAGTCAGTTTATGTAGTGGTGTCTTACCGTGTTTCCAGTGTGCCAAAACTCTCACGAACTCTAGTGCGCTGTAGTATCCTCCTTGTCCATATTAGCAAAGGCCAAGGGCTGAATGGACCTTGCTGCTCATTTTGGAGAGGATTTCCCTTGCCATGAAGGAAATTAGATGGTCTCTCCTGTACTGCTGCTGGTCTATATGGTCTGTAGAGAAGGTTTCAAGTAGCAGAGGTGAGCATACTGCCCAGCTTTGGTCCTGGAATCAAAATGCCTCCCCTGCCTCTGCTGTTTGCTGCCAGTGTGTGTGGGAGTCTCTGAGGACAGTTCTCTGATGTCTAGCGTGTAGGGCACAGAGCCACCAAAAGCAGTGACTGCCTGTGCTGCTTGGTCTGGGGCAGTCCGGTAGCAGGGCACTGCAGCCTGGCTCAGAAGCCCTCCTAGCCAGCTAGACATACAGACCTGTGGTCAGTGCCCGTGTGGACACAGAGTTTTCTGGCTGTGCATAGTGTTGTGGTAACGGCATGCCTTAGTCTCTCTCTGCATCAGATGTCTCAGCTTTACAATGAACTAGATACTAAAATAAGTGGTATAAGGTAGATGGACAATATGGCAATAACAACAACCACCAGGGGATGTTTGGAGGCTAAATTCATGTCTAGAAAATGTGCTATAAGGACCTAAAGATAGAAGAGCATTATTGCTATTATTGATGTTACAGTAACATCTTTGAGACCTCATTTTGGGACCTGACTGCCACTGTGCAAAGCTTTCTGTATGCCCATAAGAGAAAGATAGTCCCTGCGCCCCAAATACCTTTCAAAAGAACAAAATGACAATTTTTGTAGCATGTGGCGATTAACCAGAAAATGGGGGAGAGGACAACGTAGAAGTGAGATGATCGAATTTGGCATAATAATCTGCAGTCGTGACACACCCACTCCTTTGCCATTGCCATGTGTTAAAATCCTGCAGTGGTTCATAGTATCACTGAGTAACTAGCTCCCTCTTACAGACCAGATATTCTTCCTCTCTTCTGCCTCTCCTGGAAGGAAAAAGTTACACCCAGCACACCACTGGACCTGTGCTGAACCCCCAGAAAGATCACGAGGAACTCAGACCGTTAGTGTTGGTACACAGAGCTGATTGATCCAGGAGCATCTATTCAGGAATACTTCAGACCCCAGCACCTCCCAGTTAATCCATTTAGCACTGTGTTTTCATGTTTGCTGAGGTATTCAAAAGGGCTTTATGAAAAGGAGGAATTCTCTGTAATGAATGGAAACAAACAAGATAAAAAGGTAGAGATAAGCAAAGAGACAGGATTTCAATCCTAACCTCCATTTAAACTGAGTGGCTATCAATACTAATAACGTAAAGGCATCAGTGAAGTGTGGCTGACACGCGCCAGGTAGAGAATGCTCAGAGACATCTGAAAATCCCGTCAGAAACTGCAATGGCAAATGTAATCACCACATCTGGAATTGTCTAATTCATTGGTTTTATATTGCCTTTAGAAGCTGGCAGGGATCCTCTGCACATAGCTTGTGCAGGCACAACTGTGTCCTTTTACAATCCTTTTACCCCTTCTTGGTACTCTGTAAATGCAGGTACAGAGTGATGCTAATGCAAGGTGTTCCTGCCCATGGGAACGCTGGGTGTTTCTGCTCTGAGACACTTCCTCAGTATGTTCAGGGATCAGGAGTGGTTGAAGTTGCAGACCTGGCATGTCAGTCCGGTATGCTAGAAGAATTTGACCTTGGTCTGACTAAATGTGAAGTGATGCAGGTCAGGGGAGAGAGGCATTGTCAGAGTGGCGTGGAGGCCTGTGGCTGGAGTAGCTGGCGGTGATGTAGGCTGGGACAGCAGAGTTGTGTGGGGAGAAACAAGAGAGGCATGTGATGCTGTTAGTCAACCGAGGATGGCTGAAGTGACTGTAGGTTAGCTACGCCTTTGTAGGACCATGACCAAATGTAGGTACAGCACAGTAAGAATCGGAAAACCAGCGGGTGATGGGGCAGATCTGAGAAGTCAGAGGTTACAAAGGAAATGCAGGAGCCCAAACTGCAGCTCAATATATCCACAAATGCACATTTAGCAGGCAGTGGTTGATGACGACACAGGGATTTGGGGGCTTCACAGTAAATATCCAAAGCCATTTGCACAGTAGATTAGTGCATGACCCAGGAAATCAATAGGCAAAAAGTGCATTTTGTGCTGAAGCTTGCAAACAGGTACAGCATCACAGTAAATGGACGCAGAATGACTAGTGACCACCTGTGGCTGGCACTGAAAACTGATTCTGTTTCACACAAGAGATGCAGTTTGAGCTACACTGACATGTCCGTATAAATACATCCAGTGGAGTTGCAGGAGAGCTATAGTGTGTTCAGCTACATTTTTCTGACAGGGCTTTGGCAACAGAAAGGGAGCCTCCATTGGAATATTTGGCAGGATTTGAAGTAGTGGTGGTGCAGTACCTTGTGAGCTTAGGGTGGAGGGCAGGCTGCTTCCAGTGTCAAACAGGGTGCTGGCCTCGTACAGGGGGAGCAAAAGATCAGCTGTAAGGAGATGTAATTTGATTTAATGAGCTCATCTGCAGAACTACAGGGCCAATATGACTGGCGAAATACAAACACTGCCGGGAAATCCATTAACAGTGACTAAACTAAAAGCTGAGCTGGGAGCAAATCACAGACCCATCTGTGGCCAGGACCACAAAGCACTGGTTCCTGGCCATTAAGCCATGAGCACAGTACGGAGTGCTCAAGTGAATGGACATTGCTAATCCAGAAACTCCTGACTAGTTCTGGAGAACATGCACTACTTCCAGTCAGGTTTACTAGCTCAGTGCCAATGTTGTCACTGCTGTTGTCACCTCCGGAGCTGAAGAGGAAAAGAGGAGGTAGCACTGCAACACCAAGCCATGCAGAGAAGCAGGGTGGAGGGATAGCACAGGTTGGAGGTGAATGGGGAAGAGAAGACAGCTGTGACAGTAGCTGAAATAGGATAAAAGGGCTGAGGAGGTCAATTAAACAGATGCAGAGCATTGTTTCATTTCTTAAATGAAGCTCAGCTGCAGAAAGTTTGTTCCTGGGTAAATATGGGCTGCTGTTATAACCTGAATTCACAAGCAAGGAAGACTGATGGGCAAAACCACATTTGCTATGAAGTAGTTTGGATGAAGCTGGAGAAAAAGCCTGGACAAGCAAGGCCAGAAAGAAAGAGACTAGAATAAGAAAGAAAAGAAAATTGTGTGCTGGCAAGGAAGTACAGACTAGCTTTCCAGGTAATTTCTAGACCTGGTGATCCAATGCCATACTGGCATTGCAAGATCAAGTGAACTACTGATCTTGCTTCCCTGGGGAAAGGGCAGAGCTGGAATAACTCAGCAGCCCTGTGCTGGTGGGTTTGTTTTCATTTCAAGCAATAATGATAATATTTTCCTCCTCCTGCTGCCCTTTTTTCTTGAGTGTTTAGAGTTGGTGTTTCTGCTATAACTAGGTCAGGGAACCTAAGTAGGTCACGGTTACTCTCTAAACGTGGCAAATCTTGAAGCCAAGCTGGGGAGGCAAGGCCTGATGGTGTGTAAACAAAAGGCAGGAAAACTTGGCTTAGTGGGAGGTATGATCCCAGGGTGAAGTGGGGAGGGCCTGAGAAACACCCACGTGATGTAGGCAGGGAACAGGGAGTGAGAGGGTAGGGAAATGGGCTACAGCTGAGGGGAGGAGAAGGGCAGGGAAAGGGATTACAGCTGTGGGCAAGAGGAAAGCAGAGAAGGTTGTTAAGGTTAAAGGGTTAGAAGGAGAGTGGTTAAGGCTGAGGAGTGGGAGAGCAAAGAGATGTGTAGGTAGGAGCAGCTGTGAATGGGCTTGTACGGAGGACAGAAGGTGGTGAAAAGTGGTGGGGGGGAAGGCTGAGATGGTGATGTGCCTTTGAGAGGGAAAGAGTGTGCTGGGGACTAGGAAGAGAGTGTGGCCTGGAAGTGAAAGAGGGAGGGAGGGTCAGGGCTTTAGGTGAGGAGTGGGAAGCAAGAGTACGCTGAAAGAGTAGGGACCAAGTTTAACCAGAGGGTGAAAAGTGGGAGATCAGGGAGTGAAAGAGGGAGCTGGGATTCATGTAGTGGCAAGCTCCTGATTCTAGCAAAGCCATGGTGAAGCCGTCGTTGTGTGCCTTCCCTTCTCTCTTTGGGAAGGGTGGGCACGTTGAAGGCAAAAACTACAAAAGGAAAGGGTGGTGTAACTGCCTGGGCTTCTTAGTTGTCCCTCATTTTGTGGGGTCTTTGCTCACTTTGGTTTCAAAGTTCTGACTCCAATCCGAAGTTTGCTCTTCTTCCACTGGAGTCATCAAAATCTGTTTCCCTCAGAAGCGAAGAATAATAACACTGCAGCAATAGGAAGAGCTATTTACACCAAAGGCAGAAACCCTCAGGATCTGAAAGTTAATCATTTTCATGTGTCTAATTTTGGGCCCTTGTCAGGCACTGTCTTGCACATTTGGGGTTGGCAGGTTGAAAATGATGCGTGCTCCCCATGCTGCCCTGCGGGACACCTCAAGCTAATGTTCCATGGAAATGAGGAGACTTCATTTCCCCATCTGCAGCATCTCACTCTGTTATCAAAGTGTAAATGCGTTGTGGGTGCAAAATCAATGCATCCATGCAGGATGCATCTACCGTGTGGGGCATTCTGCGTCTGTTCCACATGCCTGGGAATATTTCTTTCTGGACTCAGCAGGACGTTGCATTATATTTGGTGATCTCTTGGGTGGTGTATGCCCGCATTCAGCCCAGCTCCTGTGTTGATAATGTTTCTGCTGTCCCATTATCATATGCATACTGTTGCTCAGAGGAGAGTTAGAGTAGCAGCCTGCAGGGAGGGATGTCTGTCTTTCCTGTCTGTCATGGCTGTAAGGTCTGCTGGGGTAGTGTCTGCAGCGGGGCAACCCAACCTGTCATTTATGATGAGCACAGAGATCTGCTGCATCTGAGGCCTTATCCCACAGCTCTTGCTCCTGTGGTTCCCCTACCAATACTGAAAGTATTTTAGTTTTCTTCCATGCGGGGTGTTAGTCCTGACCTAGCTGCTGATCAGATCTTACTGGGTTTAGCCTTTTTTATTTGTTTTGCATAGCTGTTACGTGAAGTCCTATAGAAATTTACATCTTAAGGCTAAATGCAGTGGATTTGGATGAGAGGGAAGAAGGACAAAAAGGAAATACTTATTGAGGAGGGTGTCTGTTCATTAATGATACCAACCTGGTAGGCCTTTCTTTACTTTCTGATTGGCAGAGATGTTGCTGTGAAGGGGGTATGCAGCTTTGATTCCAGCAGCAAAATCCACTGATCACTTCTGGGCCATTGGCAGTTCTTGTCTGCAAGATCTACAAAGCTAGCTGTGTATAGACACTGTAAACAGATGTAACCAGTTGGAGTCAGTGTGCAGACAGTCACACGACTGATGGGGTACGGTGCTGTACTGCTCTGATATTAATAAAAACATCGTGCAAAGTAGAGTCTGACATTATCCTTATGTACCAGCATATACATCCTCCAAGATCAGAGGAAGAGAATCTTTAGGGTTATTTACTTTTTAAATGTTCTTTTTAATCAAAGTCTGTGTGAATTCAGAAGCAAGATGGGGTAGCAGCATGTACTTTTCACTGAAGTAAAACAGTTCTGTCTATGGGCACTCTGCAATATTCAGACAAGCATAGAGAGCAAAGTCAGGTTCTTATACAGAACAGTGCAGATGTCTCAGATGGGGATGGTCTTTGGGACAAACTAAGCTTTTGGGACAATTCTGGCTTGATTGCAAAAACAAAACTATAATTTGGTGATATCCTCTAGTGACCAGGTTAAGAGCATTAGGTGAGACTTTTAAAAAGAAGTCCCACAATGTAAACATTTTTCCCCCACTTATTTTGGAGCAATAAATGTATTGTTTGAGGGTGAAAATTTTCCTCAATAATTTAATATACTAGGAAAACTGAACTAATTGTTAAAATCCCCTTTGGGGTATATTTGTCTAGCCACTTGACCTTTTTCTTCATCCCAGATGTTTCTACTGAACAGGAATGCTTATATTGCTTTAAAATAAACAAAAAAACAATGAAACAACTTTTTGGTGGTGTTGGAGTGTGTCTGGAGTGAAAACATTGTAGTTAGGGATGTTTCCAAATACTGTGTCATCTGAAACACCATGCAATTGTGTAGAAACTGGGATGTAATATGAAATGCTGAGCTGTTGAGGTGAAACTGGGAACTAATGCCACTACTTTGTAATTTGAGGGTTTTTTGAATGCAAATCTTGTGAAGTTGGTAGAAATTTGCAAGAACTGTGATGACAGCATCTGATTTATTATTATTACCCCTACTATTATTATTGTAGTCTGTGTTAAGCTTTGCCCATCTGCTTTCTTCTGTGCACACATTAAGAAGGGCCACTCTGGGACTTCACAGCAGGGTTCAGACAGGAGCAAAGTGGTATAGTTACATACGCTAGACATGAGGAAGATTTGCCACTGAGATGAGGCAGATGCCTCGGATTTGTGAGGGGCAGGACCAGTAAAATATTTCATGATACTGATACCTGTCAAAAAGGACCAACAATCAGTGAATTACAGAATACTGTTGTGCTTTCTGGATGGAGATCTGTGGGAGTTCTCAGGGTTGGCCTTGTTTCTTTTTCTTTTCTCTTTTTTTGGTCTCCTCACTCCTATTGGTCTTGGTTGTTCTGAAATCAAACATGGTGCTCAGACCAGCTGGGGCAGGTCTCCACCTGGATGGATGTGGTGGTTTTACCCAGCTGAGCAGCCGAACTCCACCACAACCACTCTCTCACTCCCCCTCCTCAAAGGAACAGGGGGAGAAAATACAATAGACAAGGGCTCAAGGGTTGAGATAAGGACAAGAAGCTTGCTGGGCAATTACTGTCATGGGCAGAACAGACTCAACATAGGGAGATTAGTATAATTTATTACTATCTCTAGCAGACTAGAGCAGTGAGAAACTAAAAGCAAACCACAAACACCTTCCCCCCACCCACCCTCTTCTACCTCCTGCCCCAGAGTGGTGCAGGGGAACGGGGAATGGGGGTTGCGGTCAGCCCACGTTGCTTCGTCTCCGCTGCTCCTTCGTGGTCACTCT
>VXAL01016943.1:1165967-1184021 GCA_013399475.1 Chauna torquata
GTGGGCTCCTCCACGGGCTGCAGCGTGGAGATCTGCTCCACTGTGGTACCCCATGGGCTGCAGGGGGACAGCCTGCTCCACCATGGTCCTCACCACGGGCTGCAGGGGAACTACTGCTCCGGTGCCTGGAGCACCTCCTGCCCTCCTTCTTCACTGACCTTGGTGTCTGCAGGGTTGTTTTTCTCCACATTTGCTCACTTCTCTCTCTCTCCCAGCTGCTGTTGCACAGCAGATTTTTCCTTTCTTAAATCTGTTCTCACAGAGGTGCAACCAACATCACTCACTGGCTCAAGTCTGGCCAGCAGCGGGTCCCTTTTGGAGCCGGCTGGAGCTGGCTCTTATCTGACATGGGGCAGCTTCAGGAATCTTCTCACAGAAGCCACCCCTGTGGCCCCCCTGTTACCAAACCTTTACCATGTAAACTCAGTACAATGAATTTGTTACTTGCTCTCCCAGCTCCCCACCTTTTCCTTTATCTGCTCTCATCTTGATGCCTGCACATCTTCCCATCCAATTCCACTCTCACAGGAGGTCAGCATGCATTGCTGCCTGGACAGCTTCCTGACAGCCAGTTGCTTCCCTAGGGAGGTTTTATGGGTTATAGGGCCCCTACGTTTTCCCTCCAGTTCTGGAGAGACAGTGGGAACGTGTTCTGTGACACTCCTATCTTCAAGAAGGGTCGAAGAAGGAGGACCCAGGGAACTACAGGCAAGTCAGCTTCACCTAGATCCCTGTGATGGTAATGGAGCAGCTAATCCTGGAAACAATTTCAAGGCACACAAACCACAAGAAAATTATCAGGAGTAGTCACCAAAGAGAGGTCATGCCTGACCTGATAACTTTCTATGATGAAATGGCTGGCTTGGTAGATGAGGAGAGAGCAGTGGACATTGTCTACCTGGACTTCAGTAAGGCTTTTGACACTGTCTCCCGTATGATCCTTAGAGTAGCTGATGAAGTATGGGCTGGATGAGCAAGCAGTGAGGTGGGCTGAATACTGGCTGAATGGCCGGGCCCAGAATGTGGTGATCAGTGGCGTGAAGACTCATTGAAAGCTGGTAACTAGCAGTGTATGCTGGGGTCATATTGGGTCTAGTCCTCCTTAACATATTCTTTAATGAGCTGGATGATGGAGCAGAACGTACCCTCAGCAAGTTTGCAGATGACACAAAACTGGGAGGAGTGGCTGATATGCCAGAGGGACCTGCCATCCAGTGGGACCTCAACAATCTGGAGAAATGGGCTGACAGGAGCATCATGAAGTTCAGAAGGAGGAAGTGCAAAGTCCTGCCCCTGGGGAGGAACCACCCCAGGCACCAATATGTGTTGGGGGATGAATGGCTGGAAAGCAGCTTCCCGGAAAAGGATGTGGGGGTCCTCGCAGAAACCAAATTGGACATAAGCCTGCAATGTGCCCTTTCCACAAAGAAGGCTAATGGTATCCTGGGCTGCATTAGGAAGAGTGTCGCCAGCAGGCTGAGGCAGGTAATCCTTTTTCCCCTCAGCACTGGTGAGGCCACACCTGGAGTACTGTGTCCAGTTCTGGGCTCCCACATACATGGAAGACATGGAGCTACAACAGAGAGTCCAGCAAAGGTCCATGAAACCGATTAAGGGACTGAAGCACCTCCAGTATGAGGAAAGGCTGAGGGAGCTGGGACTGTTTTAGCCTGGAGAAAAGAAGACTCAGAGTGATCTTACCAATGTGTACAAATACGTGAAGAAAGGATGCAAAGTGAACAGAGCCAAGCTCTCTTCAGTGGTGTCCAGTCACAGGACAAGACCCAGTGGGCACAAAGTGAAACAGAAGAGGTTCTATCTGCATATAAGGAAATAAAATTTTACTGCGCATGCGACTGAGCATTGACGGGTTGCCCAGAGAAGCTGTGGAGCCTCCTTCCTTGGAGATATTCAAAATCTATGTGGACATAGTCATCTGCTCCAGGTGGCCCTGCTTGAGCAGGTGGGTTGAACACCATGACCTCCAGAGGTCCCTTCCAACCTCAACTATTCTGTGATTCTCTGGAAAAGGGCACTGTGAGACAGGGCAGGTGAGGCCAAGTCAGGCTTCCCAGAGCAGGTCAGAGGGAGACGATGCAGCAACTGAATCACAATGTAGCGATGATAATACTGTTTGCTATCATACACATTTAAGAACCCCATATAGCTGTGCCACTGGGGGGATCACCAGCTGAAGATGATAGTTTTCTTTTGAAAGATTTAGGGTAGAAAGTTTTTCAGGGAGAGAAAACATGTTACGCTCAAGGAAAGGGATAAATCTGATCATATGGAGCAGCAAGAAGCATCTGCAAAGGAAAGAGAAGAAAGGTTAAATGAGGGTGCTTAGCAGGAGTTAGTATAGAGAGCAAGAAGAAAGGAAGGTGCAGATAGTTATTAAACTGTAACCCTGACAATCTGTAGCACTACTAAAATTTCATATCTGTTAATATGCCTTATGTTAAATCGTAAGGACAACTCTATGGCTGCATTTTGTTACTTTTGCACATTAAACACCATGTGTTGATGTCAGCTCTTCTCCTGGACTAATAGTATGCACAATAGAAGCCTACAAAAATGTCTTTGTCTTGCACAAGATATTGAAAAGGCAATTTGTAGTTCTTCAGGTAGACTCTGTGTTGCTTTCAGGTTTCCTTGATCTCTTATATTTACCTGATTCTTTGAAATTCATCCAATTCTTCCTACAGATATATTGAATGTAAGAAGTTCAGTTCATCTCCCTTAACACACTTTTCTGTAGAGTGCCTTATAATATGCTCGGAGTCTGATCTCCACTATGCCAGCAGGGCAATAAGATTTTGTGTTCCAGGCCTTGACCTGCAGCTCTGGAGATCTGCATTTAATTTTCAGCTCTGCCACTTACTTCCCAAGTGACCTTGTGCAAGTCATTTATTCTCTCAGCATTTAATTATCACCCTTTTGCAGATGAGAAGTTGACACTTCTCTGCCTTCCGGAGAGTAATGTGAGGATAAATTTATCAGCCTTCATGTTCTGCTGTGAACAATGGGAGTTCACTGAGGCAAAGAAAAGTCCAACAGGGGAGATGAGGCAACACAGGGAAACAAAGCAAGGATGAAGCCCATTTTAGCTAGTTAGAGATATATCTTGTATGAACAGTGTATGATGTCTTGCAGGATTTTACATCAATCCTCTGAGTGTGCTGTGACTTTATCATCCTATCCTTCTATATAGTGCAGTGACAAAACTGGGGGCTGGGGGTGGGGATCACGAGGTTACTTGTACTCTTTTAGTAAGCAGTCATCAGATGGCTCATTCGCTTATGTCACGTCTTTATGTAGCTCGAGCCTTTTCATTTCTGCAGCTAGTCTGAGTCAAGCATGGAAAATGGTCATTTACTGAAATTACGGAATGTGGATTGTGTTGTGAATAGGAGAAAATGGTGCAAAGTGGTGACATGCTCTCTCGGAGGGAGGATGCTCTATGTCAGTCTGTGTTGCCATTGTACTTCACTGCCCTAGAGCAGCTGAGCATTTCTACTCTCACTGCCAAAGGACTTCACCTGTGTGGGATATCTCCAGCATTTCCTGGGCAGATAGCTTTCATTCATACAGGTGACAGTGGTGGGTCTGGATCACATGAACAGGCACCTTGACCTGGGGAAGGAAATATTAGAAAGTAGGTGCAATTTAGAGACGTAGGACGTAACTGCTGAGGTGTTGGAGTCAGCTGCTTGTGTATCTCCTGGACCACTGTGTTCAGTCACTGGTGGTATCCATCTTCCAGTCACTAAGTGCACACCATGGACACTTAACAGTCCACGTAGTGCCTTCCTTGATTGCCTTCAGTTGGTGGCTTCCAAGATCCACAGAGGACTAGCTACCTTTTCTTCCTTTATATCTGCTCCTGCAAGTATGAAATTTAAGTAAGTTGATTGGCAAAGCTGTTGCTTTGCCTGTATTCAGAAGGGTGGATTTCAAGTACTTTTTCATCTTACTCCTTCAAGAGCAGGTGAGCATCCTTCTGTGTAGCTAGTGCGTGAGATCAAGCTTGAAGCAATTTGGGAGCCAATATGGCAGTTGGCTCCTTTTTAGGTAAGGATGAGGGCGATTACTTGCCCCAGTATAGAAAAATACTGTCAGATAGCCCTTATCTAACTTTCATTTTGTTGCCCACAGCTTTTAGTAAAGCTAAATGGATCTGCAGGTTTTCAGCATTTTGGAATGGTACATTACAAGACAGGCCTCTCTTCAATTCATAGAGGTTACTGACTGTGTGGATGGAAAACATTTAGAGAGAGATAGACTTCATTATTTTTATTATTTTTCAGGTAGTGAAAAGCTACTTTTCCCATTGCTGCTTAGTATTAGATTAAAAAAAAAAAAAATCCTTGGTAATTGATTCGACTTCAGAATGATGTTCTCCTGCTTTTTGGCTTCCAGGAAGTGTAGTCTGCTTGGAGGTGTGCATTTTTAGATCTTTTGGAAGCCTTGTAATTATGAGTCTCAGGATTTTATAAGATGATATTATATTGTGGCTAGCAGGGTCCAGGATGTAAAAATTAAAGTCAAGCAAAAGAAGTAATAGAGATACTGGGGCCCAGATATTTGAATATTTAAGTGGCTAACTGTAATCTATGTCAGTTCAAATAAAGTACCTGTATATTCTTAATATTTGGGATCTGCTTCGGGGAAGCAAGTTTGTTCTTTATTATTCTTATTTTTTTCTGTCCCAATGATATTTTAAATCTCAGGGATTAAGGACCCTATTCCTATGTTCTTGACCTGACCAGGTCCTGATCACCAATTACCTTCCCAGCATTTCTTAAACTGAGGATATATTCCAAGAAAATCAAGTAGCCTGTGAGAAGTACATGCTGTCTTTACTTCATCTTCATTCTGGCTTCTCTGGAGTAATGCAGGAGGGGTGTAAAACATGTTTTCCATTAGCAGAAAACGTGCTGTAAAGAAGGAAACCTAAGTAAATATACAATAAAAAGATGTATAAAAGTGTCTGTGAGAGACAATTCATGGCTCTGTTAGTATCACAAGGGGATTTTGTTTTGGGTTTCTATAGGCCCTTTCTGTAGTTCAGGGAATGATTGTTGTGCTAAACTTTACCTTTAAACCCCATGCCGAAAACAAACAGCCAGCATTTTCTCAGCCTATTCAGCATCTCTGTTAAGTAAGGGAGCATAAAGAGGTGTGCTGTGGCTATTAGAGGTTTGGCACACACATGGTATTGCAGTCGCTGGGAAAGGGTATTTATAAAATGTGCTATGGAGCAAATATGGTACTGCTGCTAACAGTGAAGCAGCCCTAGCAAAATGCCTTTGGAACTCATGTAAGCTACATAAGTTATGAATGTGCAACAAGACCTTTTGTCAAAATATTTCAGAGTGGGGGATGAACAAAATGTTCCTCTTCCTGCAGTGCAAGTCAGGTTGTACGGGTGGGTACAGATGATATTTAGGCACACGTAACAAAACTTGGCAACAGGAAGTGAAGTCACATGCTTAGCAGAAAATTCAAGGGCATGCTCAGGAGACAGAATGTAATTACTCAGTTTGGATTTTAGCCATGACACTGAGTTAACCCTCAGAGCAAGTATGATTTTATTTATCTCTCTTCCCCATCCTGAGAGTTCCTAAGATTAGAAGTAGACACTGAGGATTCTGTATTTAATTTTCTTGATAAGCTTTTTCTGTAACCTGCATTCTTGTAACATCTGAGCCTCAAAACATGGATAAATTTAGTTTGATGTCACTTCTGTGAGGCTGGGAAATACTTTCCCAGCTGCCTTTTCGTGTCTGGAAGTGGTCCCTGAGAGAAATACAGGACTGGGGAGGTTTGGTTTGTTCCTTGCACTGGGGATTACCGTTTTAGTTGCTGTCCTTTTCCACAAGGAAAGGACATAAATATCCAGATTAGGAAATGATCAGTAATTTAATGAGCCTCAGAAGACTTGACGGGAGCCAGAGCAGTTCCCCTCACTGCCATCCTTGTTCTTTGTGAGCAGAGAGATCAGGCAGAATGAGGGGCCAATCACTGTATATTTCATGAACAAAATATCAAGTTTGTTCTTGTACAGGGTATTGTATGTTATGCAGCTGGCCTGTCCCCTCTTCCTCCTGGCTGACATTAGGATTCTCTGCTCAGGTAGCTTTTCCTGTTATGTGAGCCCTACCTGTGAGGTGCACATGGAAAGCCTGTGTTTCCTCTCACCTTCCAAGTGTTGCTTTTTGACGAAAGAGATGAGATGTGTTTTCCCCCATTTTGCAGAGTACTTCCTGCAGTACAGCTGTGTGGCTTCTCTGGGGCCTGCTGCTGGCCCAAGCGCCTGTGATCATAGAAATAACTGGTTAGGTGGTGACCCAGAATAAAAAGAAAAGGCAGGTAAGCTAGGGACACAGAATTCCCTCTCTGTTCCTCCCCTCTAAATAGTGTGTATACATAATATATTTAATTTTTCAAGCTAGAGTACACAGTTATTGCTCTTACCTTTACAATTCGGGTAAACAGACAATGGTTAAGAACATAAGGACACACTTCAGGGTGCGTAAAGCTGTTTGAAATGCTCCACAACAGACTTCCATACCCAGAAAGATTTAGACCCACAGAAGTACATAACTTCTCCTTCTGTCATGCAAGTGGAAGGAAAGATATGCATACTCTGAAGTCTGGTGAGATCACAGATCGGTTATGACCCGAGCTGCCTCTCTTGGCAGTGAGTGACCAGGCCAGGGAGTTAGGTAGAGGGTAGGCTGGGATGTGCTATCTGAAACAGAATCCAGACTTGTAGCTCGGGTTTGCCTGTTGAAATAATCCAATGACATGCTGCAGAGTTATTTGCAGTTTCTCTTTGGTGCTGCCCAGGCAGCATACGGTGCAGAGTGAGCTCTGCTGGGTGGCAGAGCACTTCAGGGTGGCCGGCCGGCCGGCCATTAGGGCCGCGCCGCGGCCCTGAGATCAGAACCGCCCCGAAGAGCGGCCACGGCCGAGCAGAGAGGCGCTGCCTTCAGCACCATGGAGAGGGGCGCGGCGCTGCCTTCAGCACCATGGAGAGGGGCGCGGCGCTGCCTTCAGCACCATGGAGAGGGGCGCCGGCCCTCAGCCCTCCGCGCCCCCGCCAGGGCACGCGCGGGTTCCTTCGAGCCCCTGGGTGCTTTTAGAAACGCTGGGTGTGCCACGTGCTTGCCAGACACCCACCTGTTTGCGGAGAGTTGCGAAAAAAAAAAAAAAAAATCGAAATTCTTTACAAGAGCACTCAGCAAAATGGCAAGTTGAAATCTGCACTTGGGCAGCAATTTTCATGCAAAGACTCTAAGCACTTTATGAATATTAATTAAGCCAGCTGCAAAACCAAATTACCCCTGTATAATCGAGGTAGGTTTCATTATCCTTTTCTAGTTGGGGAAACTAAGGCAGATAAAATGTGTTTTGCCTCAGCCTGTTCAATCAGCCAATATCAGTTCTGGGAAATAAAGATTATGACCCTTATGCTTTCACTATTAGAAAGCCATACAGCTCCTACAGCTCTGTTCATTTTGGTTTTAAGAGACGTATTTCCTTCTCTAAACTACCTTTCACTTTACTGATCTAGATTGGCAAGCTTATGGCAACGGATTTTCCAGCTAGCCCAATTATATCAATTCTTACCTCCTGCCCTTCTGTATCCGAAGGTCTGCTAGTGTTTTCAGAGGGATAAAAGGCAGTCTAGCCTTATTTCAAATGCACATTAGTACATGTGCAGTGCTGGGTTTATTATTCTTATTCCTGAAAATTTTAATCTGCAACAACAAAGTGCACCCTTAATGCTTAGAAATACATAAACGCTTGTGCTATTTTGCAATCAATTGTCAGGCATGTCCCATGTTGTTTTGTTGTTTCCCTGGACAGGTGGAGATGGAGCAGTTAGGCACTGACGGCTTCTGTCTGGTGAGCTGGCTCTTGATTGACTGATTAGCTTCTTTGTATGGCAGGCGCTTCTCTCAACTCCTTCATTAAAGATGCATCATAACCCCTTGCAAGAGGTTTTTTCTTTTCTTTTCTTTTTTATTTTTCCCTCTGAGACGGGTGAGGGGGGTGGGGGTGGAAGAGAAGGAGTAATCATGAATGTTTTACAGTAGGGAAACTTTTTTAATATGGGAAGTCTTTAGAGGTGGAGTGTAGCCAGGCTTCTGGCTCCAAAACTGCCAGAGAACCCACAACATGCAAAACTGATGCATGTCTGTAACTTTAAAAAGAAAATGTAAAAAATTGAAGGAGTCCATTTCTAGTAATAACCCTCATGTCTCTCAAAAGATTTTTCCCATATAACATTCCATTAATTTTTGCCTGAGGAAACTTTCTTTAATATTAAATTGTTAACCTTTGGAAAATACATGGGAAGATACTCTTCATTTTACAGTTAGATAAGATGAGGCACAGAGAAGGAAACTGGCCTATAGACATGGTTGCAGGTTGTCTGGACTGTCAAGTTCCAGCTCTCAGTTGTTTTAGCACGACAAACCACGCTTTTCTTCCCAAGGTGGGAGATGACCCAGAAGATGATCCCAATTCTTTGTCATTGCTGTTATTTGTTGTACCTCCTTTCCATGTTGATAATGCTACGGAAGTCCCATATCTAATAGGTTGTTTGCCTGGAGAAATGATACTGGTGGGTATAAGTCTAAACTTAAATTGATAGGATAGTATAACTTCTCTTACAACAAAACAGTGAACTTTTCTCAGGTCATCTTGCATCGCTCTGAAAGGAGTTTAAGCTAATGAAAACAAAATAGCAACTCCTGCAGCAAGCATCTGCACAGGCAGTTATAACACCTGTTTATACTGATAAATCCAGTGAAACTGTTTCAGACAAAGCCTAGAATGATTTACTTGTGATGAAACAATCTACGCATTATTCTTGCAGATGATGTGTTCTGCAGTGGTGATCAGTAGGGTGCCACAAGTAGATTTAGCTGTAGTCCTAGCTTTGTGCCTGGCAAAAAGGGACAGGATAATCAATGTCTTCTGTCTGCAGGTCAGTATGCTAAGTCAGCTGTAGTTTGGAGAAGAGTGACAGGAAACAAAAGCGTAGCTGGATGGGGGAAGCCTAGAGTCTTCTGTTATGAATTTGCCTGTGCATGGAGTGATTGTAAGCAGTGCTTCATATGATTGCTGTGACGCCTTGCACAGAGTTGAGCACAGTATGTTCAAGGCATTGCACTTCAGCTGTGACTGACACGTGCCATATTCAGGTTGTAAGAGTCCCCTTGACTTAACCCCTGGGGCCTCTTGCTGAGACAGTGACAGGCTAGGCAGAACTTTGTTAATTAGAACCTGTTGGAAACCTTCTCTTTTGTTAGGATGGTAATAGGAGACATAGCAACTGCAGACCCAGCGGGTCTTTTAACTGTTTCTGCCCTGCAGCTGGGTGCATCAGTTCCCATAGGAGGATTCTGACTCCACTTACAACAGGCCAATGCTGAGAGGCACTGCCTCATCATTTAACCGGGTACTCCCATTGTTTTATTGCATTTTGCATCCTTGATCTGAAGAGTAGAAAGGTTCAGTGTCTCCAGCATGAAGTCTAGGGATCCAAACAGCATTTTGCCTAGTAGGAATATGCTTATTACAGAAATGTAATGGTAATTCTGTATTAAGCCTGCGTAAGGATTCACATATCTTTCTGCATGGTGGCGATCAGATCTATGCAGGCATTTAGACGTCAACATATAGAGCTGTGTTGGGATCTGTATATGGTGTAAATCTGAGATCTGCAAGTCTGAAGTTCTGTATTAAAATCATAGAAGAAATCCTGTCACTTCAGAGACCTCCATGGTGGGAATCTGCTCTCCAGTCAGAGCTAGACATTAAGCATAGATCCATCCTGGGATGTAGCTTGATGTCTGGTTTAGTATAAGTGTGGAAAGCTGAGAGAAAGCAATAATTCAACAGAGCTTAACATTGGTTCCTTTTAAATTATGAGCCACGTTCATTGGCTTCTAAGAATGTTTTATTAAGTCATCTTCAGTCAGGGGAATATTGGTGGCGATGGAGTATTACGGAGCTGTATTTGTGCTGGTGTGAGAGGTGCGCTGTAGGAGGGCTGTGAAGGCTACTCTATTTTTGGGATACAAAATTGCACTGCAAGTAGAAATGGATGGCACCTTGCTGTGAAATAATCTAATTTCTACACATTTCTTTACAGTGTAGCCCTTTGAATGGCCAGTGACATGGCAGCCTTGTCTAAAGGCAGCTGCCCAATCCCTGCTCATCCATGTTCAATGCAGAGTTTCAGCTCTGTTAGGAATCGTTTGCATGCAGCAGATCTTTTTCTCTCTGAGTTGCATTGGTGCAGTGCCAGTCAGCATGGGGAGGAAAGGCAAATCTGCTAACTGGAGCTTTTGCTTGTTTATTGTGTATTTTTATCTTCCCTTCAATCCCCCCCCCTTTAATTTAAATATTTGATGTCAGTTCATTTATTTTTATGACAAATGATTTTTTCATTCCAGAAACAGAAAGTGCTAGAGATGCCAGCATCACGGGGGCATCTGTTCTCTACTTTTAATTAGTACTTTCTCCCCCTCACTTCCAGCCCTTATAGAGCTGCGTGACTTCTTTTTTTTTTTAAGTACCTGTGTCATCCATTACAATGTACCTATCTGGGTGCTATGCCAAACACAGACCATCTACAAGGTCTTAAGCACTATTAAGGAATGAGTAAAAACCTTTGTGTGCAGTTGGTTCCAAAGGATCAAGGTCCGTGCTGTGTGTGTCCTCGGGGAAGATTGTGGTTTTTTCCCCTCAAGTACCAAATGTCCATCCTGCAGATTAATTACAAACATGTTACTTTTGTTGCTGTATTGCACCTCCAACCCTGTGTTTTCTGTCATTGGCCCCTGTGAAATATCATGAATATCATGTCCCCATTCCATGCTTTTTTTTTTTGTTGTTAATAAGAAGACCTGATGTTGTGCCTTTCACCCTTGGTGCCTTCACACAGGATCATGTCTCAGAGACTTCAAAGGGATCTAGGAGTACCTTCAGGATTTACCAAGTCATTTATTTATTTGAGATGTGATGGATTGTGTCTATCCTGGATGAGTTTATGCTTACTACTCTAAGTTGGGGAATGACTAGGTTGATGGAATGAAGGAAGGAATCCCTTGGGACCAGTTGTCAGTAGCCACAGCCAGCTTTTGATAGGAGCCTTATGCTGTTTTTAAGGAGAAGAAGAAAGAGAAATCTGCATCAGGAAAAGGAAGCATGAAAGTTGGGCTGTTAAACTGTAACGGGGTATCATGAGTTTAATTTGAACAGGGAAATATATAGATGTAATGTCCCTCAGTTCACGCCAATAGTGAAATTTATGAGGCTCTCAAATAGCATCAGAAGATGTGGCAGTGAATGTTGTGAATTGCATGGGAGAGTTTAAGTGAGGCAGTGATAGCACCAACAAATAGATCATGGGAAATAATCCTGCTCTGATTGTGAGCGGGGTGGATAAACCATCACCTTAGTTGATCTTTCTCACCTGTAACTCTCATATGGATATGACACTTTGAAGAGTTGAGAAGCTTCAATATCCATTGAAGTCTGTAATAACTAAAGGCATGGATCGTTCTGCAGCCAGAGGTATTGCTTCTGTGCCTCTGAAACATCCCTCTCTGTTCTTCTCTGCCTCAGACATAGCCCACTTTTCTACGTGTTCCAGAGCTCCACGTGTCTTGCTTGCCTCCCTCTCTGCTTCACAGATGCTACGATAAATCCGTCCACGGACACTTAGAAGATGCTATAGAAATGTATTACTTGCCTTCAGCAATAGCAACGGTCAGCCAGTCGCATTGCCACCCTAGCCCATCAGTCCTAGCACTGTGGTGCTTGTGTTTGCTGGACTGTTCCTTCTGAGTGTACTGAGGTGAACACATGTTCTGTATTAATCTTCATTTCAATGAAGTTGTTTTAGTTCATGCTTTATTGCAGCGCTTTGTAATAATGCATCTGTAATGGCAGCCCTTGGGGCAGCAGTCGCATGTGGCAGGCTGAGTGCCTGAACTGCTCCTGAGAATGACTCCAATCATACAGAATGAGGCACTCCCTGGTGCACCATCTGAATTTATAATACCAATTTATATAGTGCCCTAAAGCAAGCTTTGTATTTGGTTTGGGACACAGGGGCTAGGCTAGAGAAGGGGAACTGCTCTCCATTTTGTGCTGTCCCTTTTTTTCCAAATATATGCATTTGACTAGCTTTCAAACTTGCCTGTCTCAAAGCCTAGGCTGAGCCCGGGAAATGCAAGAATATGCACTGGCTTACGGTGATGGGTGCAGAATCGGTAACTGGACAAGACAGGTCCGCTACCTCACAGCCTCAGAGACTTTCTCTGGGTGCAGAGGGGAGATGCACAGGGAGACACAGTCCTGCAAGCATTGCAGAGCAGAATCTTGGTCTGGCACTAGTGGTTCACTACCCTCATGCTTTTGTGGTTGGAGTTCAGTGCTAGCTTAATCTCCTTTGAGAAAACAGGGACCCAAGCCACTTAGGATTCAGTTTCAAAACTTGGTTAGGGTTGGATTTTCAAAGATAGGTACCCAGTAGGATTTTCAGAAAGTACTTAAATACCATGGATATATACTTTATATTAACTTTGAAAAAGGAGCACATAGTGCTTTAAAGGTCAAAATCAATGCTTTAAACTTGTCGTGGAGATATGTTGCACCTATCATTAAACACAGACTAAAATGGTCTTGTCAAAAATACTGTTCACTAAGTGGAAAGAAGGTACGTTTTGCGCTTTTTGGCTCCTTGCAGGATTTTACTTATACTAGGAAATTCCCACTCCCCCAGTGTTTTTATAGCAGCACGGAGAGAATTCTTCTCCTCACCCCATGCTTATTGGTGTCTTGTTTGGAGTTCCTAATCCCATCTTAAATCTTCTACTTACAGAGTCATGCAAAAATAAAGAAGTTTTTTTGTCATATGAGAGAGACAGCCTGTGTTGTCCTGCACTGATGTCCTTATTCCACCTGTGTTTCTTGGCTGGGGAGGGCTTCTGTCTTGTGTGGATAAGTAGCCACCCACAGATAAATTTGAAGTGAGATTACTAGGGGCTGTTACTGAAGAACGAACACAGGACTAGATACAATCCCCCCGAACTGGCTGTGTTTCCTACATTGTTCGGAGTGTTATCTAGTGGTTACAGCAGGAAATGTCCCGATCTTGTACCAATCGATGTCTCTACTTCAGTGTAGCTGATGAGGGTCAAGGGCAATGCAGAAATAATACTTAATCTTGCTTGAGGAGTTGCTGGAGCTCTTCAAGGAGTAGCTTTTAGTACTCAACCATACTCCTTTCAACATTTCCTGTTCTTACCCAAACCTGTTGATGGACAAGCAGGTATGGCGTGGTATTTGTTGCCAGGGAAGCAGGAAGCCTACTGATATCATCAGATCATTTTCACAGCTCCATCTGAGGATTCAGAGACAAGAAGAGGTCGCAGAGTTCAAGGGGAGGTGGCAACAAGCACCAAGGATTTGTTGGGTCTTACAGGAGAGTGACTGATGACATCTCAAGAAACTGGAGTGATCCCACTGAGTTAGAAGATTCAACAGATAAGAAAGGATGGATTTCAAAACTGGTGGAAATAATCATTGGAAGGTTTATGGGTTACCTTTGAACCATGCATTTATTTTTGACAGTTTCTCTGGATGCTACCTGCTGGACAGCACAAGGCAGGGTTGGTTAATTCCACTTGTTTTTTGAGTGAAGGCCCGTAAGGCTGTAGAAATGGTTGTTTTCCTTCTGAGCCAGCACTGAGTCAGGGTCATGGTGGGACTGTTGACAATATGAAAGATGGGAATAGATGTTTTTCTGTTGAGTGGATGTGATGGGGAGTATGTGTCTTAGAATAAGGTGTAGATGCACATCTAATGTGGTGGAGGTCATAAGCGAATGTAACAACCATCAAATTTTATATTGCTCGCTGAAAAGAGTGTATAGCTTTTTTTCTTTCCTTGCAAACTTGTGTGCAGGTATCATCTGTTGCAGTTATGCTTGCATATTCCTAGGTATAAGTACAAGTATAGAAGACGCCCCTCCACAATGACACTTAAAAATAACAGAAGACAATATATAAGACTTTGAGAAGGGTTTCTCACCCTTTTTTCCCCCCCAAATACACTAGTTGATGTAACTAAAAACACCTCCTTTCCCTACATGTCTTTGTCTGATTGTGCTCCTGTGGTATATGCACACTCGCCAGCCTTAAGCCCTCTTACACGTTCCTCATCCTGCAAGAATACTGTCATCTGAATGTGTTCATCCTTACATGTATGAGTACATGCATAGTGTTTTTTGGTACGTGCCCTCCCATTCATACACTGCCACACACTTAAATGTGTACTTGTGTACTCTCTGTCCCCTGTGCAGCATGCTGAACAAGGCAGCGCTCAGCAAATTACACAGTCTATACAGGAAACTTTTTTGTAGCTATTAAATAAATACAACAGGACATGCTAGGAGGAGGATGAAAAGGACTGTGAATCAGGAATGAACAGATACATCCTGCAAGTGGCTAGAATAATTTTGGAGCTTGGACCTCCCGTTGGAGTGAAAAATGACGTTTAGAGGAGAAGGGCTTAGAACTAGCCCTCTGAAATGATGGTAAAGTGAGTTCTGACCAGATGCTGTCATGATTACTCTTCTCCCATCTGTTTTTGCTTATTATTGTAATGAGTTTTGCTCTCTCAAGTAGGATAAGGTCATAAGTGAGATAAGATCAGCTTTGTTTGGCACAACCAAGATGATCTGAGCACAGTTTGGACTGCAGCTTCTAAATTCACCTTGGGTATTAACTTCTGGGCAAAAAGACACAAAGTGCTAATGTGGCCAAAAAAAAAAAAAAGCCAGAGATATATTGCGTTCTTGCCTTGTTGCACAGACTTCCCTGCCACTGTTTCAATGGCAAATTCCCCTTGAGCCTCACTTCCGTTAATAGTACCCCACAAATGCTTGAAATCGATGATTTGGTGAATGCCATTTGGAGAACCAAAGGAAAAAGCCCAGGAGATTATATTCAGTGGGACAATGTTGCAGTGCAGCCTCCCTTCCCGTCTCCTACTGCCCTGCTTAGGGCATTTGTTTACATGGGATCATGTAGATCTTAATGTTGCAACATTTGGACATCCTGGCATGACAGGTAATCCTCTAATGCCTGCCTGTTCTGTCTCCCGGGCCTTTTTCAGGCTCTGATCCCTCTCTCATCACCCTTGCTTAGTGGGCCGGGGGGGAGTCAGGAACTGTTGAGAATGGCACGCACACAAGTTGTACTGCATTAGGGGCTTTGGTAGCTCCTGTGAGACAGCTTGTTCTCTAGCAAGAGGGGAGCGAAAGCTGTCTTGTGGGTACTACAGCCACCGTCCTGAGTTAGCCAGCCCCCAGGCCTCAGAGCAGAATAAGTACCTTGAGGAGGAACAGTCCGACTGTACAATTTATTGACTATAGCCCCAATTTATTGGCAACATTATGGCTTTTTGTTAAAACAAGCACATGAGATTGGTGAAAAGTTTGCAGATTTATTCTAAAGGAAACAAGCAAGAGGAGATGAATGACACGTCTATGCTTATGTATTCTTGCCTTGGCCTCTTCTCTCCAGAGGTGGGAGCAGAAAGCGCAGTGCCTGTTTCGGGAGGGGGTGCCCAGGTGTATAAATCTGTGCCACTGCTAATCTCCAGGGCCCCTTGGACAGGGATCTTGCTGTCATCTTAACGAAGAGACCAGAAAAAAGTTTGTATATCAATCAACTATTCCTCTAATAGACAGGGACATGCAGCTGTATGAGCTTGTCATACGACTGTAAGTCTCACCACAATGCCAGTGGCATATGCTGGGGAGAGGAGCAGCATTAGAGGGGGCTGCTGCAAACCTCACTGGCGTAACGACTTTTTTCCCTTCCCCTCAATACAGCTTGTTTGCAAACTGCAGGGCTAGGGTAGAGATATGAAAGAAAGAAGAATTAGAAAAATCCACTCCCCTATTGAGCAATTAGAGTATTGCTTGCTGGACAAAGAACATCTCCTTGTACTGCGCTGCTTTCCTCTTGCCTCTCTTTTGCTCCACACGCCAGCAAAGTGTCTTGCAGCCTTGAAGAAACTTCCCTGCTCTCCTAGTATTTTCCCACTGCTCTCTACCTATTTATAAAATGATGTCTGCTATTTTGGTACCTCGCTGTAACAATTCTTCAGAAGTAGAGGTCTATGTGTCCGAGTTACGCACAGTAAGATTTTTTTCAAAGCAGATGTTACCTTCACATGTAGTACTCTGAATAGTTCCTTGGATGAAGCCTCCTGTCCCCCCTTTCTGATTTGTAAGCACTTTATACATGGTGGTCCTAGATTTTCTAGTTGAAAAAATAGCGTGTGGATGAAAACTAGTTTGCTTTAGCTAAATCTTCTCAGGCTTACTTTACCTGTCTTGACCAAGGAGGCTATAAGCTACCATTGCTAGTTTCTTTTTCTCTCTGGGTACATGCTGTTTGCTGTCTGCCAAACTGAAGAGGTTTAGCTCAGAACTGGAAGTGCAGACTGTGCTGTTGTCATTGATTTCACATGGAAGATACTCTGGTGATAGGCAGTCAGATCAAAATATGATGCAAGGACATACATGGTCTTAGAAGACCTTGGAGAGTGAAGGGCCAGAGGTGGTGTGGTTTCGGATGGCTACCTCATCAAATTATTCCTTTGATAAACTGCAAGCTACAGAATGCTAGATAGCCAGAACTATCAGCAGGGGAAGAAAGGTACTGGAAGCCAGAGTTCATTGCCAGTTGCACATTTTAAGTCTGGAGTTAACTATTGAAGTAAATAAAGTAATACCTGATTTTCTTCACAGTAGTTGAGACCAGGATCTAATCCCGTGCCCTGAGGAGGGATTGGTAGTTCTCACTACTGTTCTGTTGTCCGTATAAAACAGGAAGCTGAACAATAACCTGCCTTTGCACAGACATAAAGGGATAAATTCTTGCTCTAGGGACTCTGATTTTGAGTCAGGAAGATGCATCTCTGCTGGGCTGTTGTCACCTTGTTGAAATAGGTCTCTGTTATCCTCTCTCTGCATGTATCTGAATTTGTTAGGAGATGTGGAGGACTGTGTTTTCCAGTGAAACTTCCCAGGGGGCTCCTAATACTACTTGAAACTATTATTTAGTGTTTCTGTGAGGCTATTACATACCTCAGACACAGTTCCATTTTGATAGTGGGCAAAGTGATCAATACCTTTGTACAAAATAATTATTATTTATTATTTACCAAGTGTTGCGAGTAGGCTCTCTATGCCAAATGTAGAAAAGGACAAAAACCTTTGCGTACATGATGAGAAAGGCATATAGCTTTCCAGTCTGTTCCGAGGGCAAATGCAATTCCAGGTATCTGGCATTGCAGTATGAGCATCATCCACAAATTTTACAAAATCATAGGGTCTGGAGAGAGGGGCCAGAAGGCTGGACTTTTGACTTGCGGTTTTGTGTGCTCTTTGTGTGCCTGATGTTCCTGCCTGCTATTGTTCTTTGAGATGGACTTTCAGCGTGATAACACACTCAAAAACTTCGCAAAGATGTTCCCCGCGGAAGGCACTCTGAATTAGGTTGTTTACTCTGCTAGGCGCTAATGGTGATACAATGATAAATTACAATACTTAGGACGTACACTCTTTAGAAAAAATGCTGACCCCAGTGCAGCAGATGGTGCCGGCGCCGTTCTCTCTGCTTTACCAGTGGGGAAATGAGTGGATAAGAGGGTAAAAAGTTCGAGAGGCAACGTAGCAAGGCAACTCGGGCTGGTTTAAACGAAGCGGGCATGGGGCAGTGTATAAATTGACTTGAAATATCCAGTAGATTTGGGCGAACTCTGAGCTAGAAGGGAAAAGCTTTGTCAATCTCTGGGATTCTCGGGGCATCAAGGGGGTGAACGGCCGAGGAATGCTTTTCCTTGTGCTCTGGGGACGGGTCCCTGCTTACTTCGCGAGTGCTGGCGAACTCCACGAGGCAGAGGTAAAGCCGTACTCGCCCTGCTCGGGCCAGGACCGCAGGGGCAGGA
>VXAL01016943.1:1186997-1258285 GCA_013399475.1 Chauna torquata
CAACAGTGGCACGATGACCTTTGCTTCATGCCACACAGATTTGGGCTCCCGATAGGACTGTGACCGCAGCTCGGGCACACGTGCACGCACTCGTACACCTGTAGTCACGTACCTAGGACAGGCCATGATTTAATTCCGATTTTTGCGTGCGCGTCTTTGTGTGTGCGTGAGGCTGATAGACGTTGGCAGAGGGTAGGGAACGCAGTAAATGCCAAAGGCATGTCCATCCATTTTGCCAGCCCATCTTGCCGCTCTTTTCCAGGACATTGTGTCACACATCATGAGATTTTGTGTCGGGGAGGGGTGTGCCCTGTGTGCATGGCAGGGACCTGGGGCTTGGAGCGAGCATGTATGTGTACCGGGGAGGGAGGAATGGGGGCGGGGGGGTGTGGACCTGACGATGCTAATAACATTATTTTGGTCAAATGAATGTCTGGTGATAATGATTCAGTGTAACCATCCGTGAAATACATGCTTGCGACACACTGGAATAAAGGTTACTCCAGGGAGCTCTGGCGGAGCCAGGCGTGCTTGGGGGAGTGAGCCGTCCCCTTGATGGGGGAAACAAAATTCATAGGCACCCCGGGCCCCCTCCCTTCCCAAAGCCTCCTCACGTGTCCGAGCTGGAGGGCATTGCGATGGAGAGAGGGGGTGGGCTGCGCTGGAACCAGGACCAAACAAAGCCTCCCCGCCTTGTCCTCCCATGCCATCCTCCCTTGCCCCCTTTGAGCTGATCCGTGCCGTTGATCCAGACGATACGGGAATATCGCCATTTCCACGCAGTCCCTGCTGGAGGGTGGTGAATTGAAAGAGGCGGGGGAAAGCTCCTTGTGTTTCTGTGTTAGGATGTGCAGGAGAGACGTGGCTTTTTGGGTCTGGGTGGAGCAGGGAAAAAGGGAGGGGGGAGAGGAAAGGAAGACAAGAGTCTCTTCTTTCCTCCCTCCCATCCTTCCCCCAGCTGGAGCAAGGGAAGGGCCCGGCAAGCCTCAGTGGGTGGCCGTGGGTGGCTGGTACACAGGAGTGGGGAGCGAGGCAGTGAGAGTGAGGCTTTTCCTGGGTGTCAAGCGGTCAGGACCCTCCCCAAGGCTCGCAGACCTGCTCGGCACCTTCCTCCTCTGGGCGCAGAGGCCTGCCCTGCTTGGTCGCGGGCTGCTTGCACGCCGGGCGGAGGGGAGCCGGGGGAGGAAGGCTCTTGTGGCTCCGCCAGCCGCTGCGTCTCGTCTCCTGCGTGTGGCTGCGCCTGCTCCCAGGTCTCCATGTTTCTGGATCTTTCCACTCCACAGAGCGATAGCAAAAGCCAAACAAATAGATCTGTCCAGGGCTATTGCTGTTTGCCTTCTGCTTCTCCCCTTTCTGCCTGACCTTGAGGCGCGATGGTGAGCTACGGTCGGGAAGATGGGGCAGGGACACGTCCAGTACTGCTGTTGTTGCGGCTGGTGCCCGGAGAGATACCTTGTTCCCTCACTCCCCTGCCTTCTGCTCACCACAGCAATCTCACCTCAGCTGCTCAGCTTCACCAGTAGCTTTTGATCTCTCCCTGCCCTCTCCTTTCCCCAGCCACTTCAGAAACTGTTCTGTGGTGCCCGTGCTTGTGGGCCAGGCGCAGCTCCTGTAGGCAGATGCTGCAGTGACCAGCCGAGCAACACCCAGCCTGAGCCTGCCTCCCTGCAGGGTGAAGGTGGGTCCTGCTCTTATGGTTCCTCCATTTCCCCAGCGACTAAGGTACGAGTGTGCTCTCTTAGCACAGTTGGCCTCTGTTTATTTGTCAGCAGGAACAGAGAAAATTGGAAGAAAATATTATAGTAGGTAAACTTCAGTGACTTCAAAGTGAGTTCTGTAGCTCCCTGACTGTGGTGCTCTGACCGTGCTCAAGCTCACACAGCCAGCAGTGCAGGGTGAGCTTCACTTAGTGGTGGAACTAAACCTGGACCCTGAATGACTTGCACCCTAGAGGTGAGAGAGGAACTCAGTTCCAGCAGAGCATTCAGAGGGTAAGCAATGGTGCCAGGGGTAATTTATGGTAGTGATGACCTAAGTTAAGATCTAAGTCCCCCTGCAGAAAGGAAATGAGTAGGCAACCTCTCTCCCCCACTTTTCTCCCTTACCAAGCCAGTTACCAAGCCATCTGGCCACTCTCACTCTCTTTGTGTTAGGATTGGATTTAAACTGTTGTCTTAGAGGACACCTTCAAACCACATGAGGTCTGGCTCTAGTCTAGCGTATTCCTGGGAAGGAAGACTTCAGTCCCTTTCTCAGTGTAGCAGCAGTGGTGTGTCACTGGATCTACTGAACTTGCTATTGTCTTCTGCAGCTTCATCTAGGGCTCCAGAGTTTACCTGTCTTGAGAGAAGCAGAGGGGCAGAGGGTATTTTACCTCCTTGATCAGTTTTCCTTTGCCCTCTCCTCTCTTGTAACAAGCTCTGCACTCTGGGTGTGCGGGGGGAGTGTGAATGCCGGCTGAACTGTGATGCGCTGTATCAAGGATTAGGACACACAGTGGTCTGGCCAAGAACAAAATGACAGAGCCAGGAACTTTGTGATGACCAGAAGCCAGGATAAGAGATGACCTCTGACAGTGATTCAAGAGACACGGTGTTTAAATTAAAAACAAAATGCATCTAACTTTGTCTGCCCCTGCCCCCACTAGCATGATGAAGAGACAGGCTTTTTTTTGGGACTATTGCCAATGCAGCTGGAGCCAGAAATTACCCAAATTTTGGTTAAGCTTTGGAAATTTCTATCATCTCTCTTCTCCCCCTCATCCTCCTCTTCTAGTTAATAGCAGAGTCTGTCAATCTAGCCAAGTCAGCTCTTAATTCATACAGCAAGTGGTGAGGACAATATTTCGCATTTTGGAAACCAAGATGCTAGCGGGAATGTTGGCTTCTTGAATCCAGCACTCTGCATAATCTTGGTCAGGTCACTTGCTTTCTCGTTCCTTTGGTTTCCCCTCATGCAGTCAATGCATCTCATAGACTGAGACAATTCGTTTGTGTAAAGGACTTCAAGCACTGAAGATAGTGTTTTGACCTCTCACCACCAATCCAAGCAGCCAGAGCAAGACATACTTGTAGAAAGGCAGCATGGGAGAAGTTTATTCTTCCTTTCTCCTTGTTGTGGGCAGTGGATGGCATCTTTAGTGCTCCATATTTGTACCGGCTTTTATTGTTTTGGCAAGGAAAAGTCATAACTTTGGGCTTGGCTAGCCTGAATATGGTTTTACTGAGGTCTGTTAGGGATGAAACGCCGTGTCCCTGTAGCAATGTGCTTGAAAAGCTGGGCAGTCAGACTCCCACTGGAGATATGCCAGTGGTGCTGGAAGATCCCGAGTTTCTTAAGGGAAGATGAGGATGCAATGTCTCTTGTTGCCATTCAGAGAAAAAGGCTCTCCCTGAGCACCGTGGGCAGCTGCTGGGAAATGCACACCGCGCAGCCAGCTTGGCAGAGCCCTCTGTCTGGGCTAACGCGTGCAGCCTCTCGGGACTCTGGGCTGCTGCAGGCATCGCTGTGTGGCTTTGCAGAGGGTGGTGGAGGTGCGCCCACTCCATCAGGAGTTCAGGTCTGTCTGAAATGTAGCCCCTTGCCACAGAGGGGATTAGCCCTTCATCTGCCTCGTTTCCTCACGTCTCAGAGTTTTCCCCTTGTCTCTCACAGCCCTGTGCCCAAATTCTCCCCCAGACATTCTCCCTTGCCTGTTTCTTTTTTGTTGGCAGCAGGAGAGAGCTGGGGTGATGGGAAGGGGACGTCAGCGATGAGGGGGCATCTGTCAGCATACCTGTCGTCTCTCAGTGGTGTGCTTAGCTCCTGTCCTCTCTGGATTCCTTTGCTTTGCCCTTGATGGCGAGGGACAGGTTATTTTGAACACAGTCTGCCTGTGTCATTCCTGGCCCTGCCGCTTGTCATCCATCACATCACGGGAACTAATTAACACTAGTAGCATTGGATCCTGGGAATGACAGTGCTGGGATAGTAGACTCTTTCAAAGATCCTGATGTCTCTTTTCATAAGTAGGGCAGCCCAGCCCAGGTGTTCATGGACTCCATTGTCTCTCGCCTGCTGTACCAACCCTGTAGTGAGGGTGCCTGTGTGCTCAGCAGGGAGGGTGCCCAAGGCCTAGGGCCTGCCTCGTAATGCCCTTGACAGTGCTGCAGCATCCCCTGCATCCAAGTACCTTCCAGCAGCCGGATGAGAGCCAAGGAATGGGCTAGAATAATAATTGGTGAGGTTGGGAGGAGGCGATGGGGGGGAGGCATGATGTAAACCTTTTGAAGCTGCTGGTAGCCTCTCTGCTGCCTTTGGGTACTTATAGCTGCGTGTAGTCCCAGAATCTGTTTGTGAGTTTGACCCTGGGAGCATCCTCTGCTCATGGCAAAGCGTACTGTCCTGTTTCCGCTGCAGTGCTCCTTCTATTGCCGTGTTGAGGTGGGGAAGTCAGCAGGGGAATCAGTGTGCTGCTCCACTGGGGGTGGCAGGATTAAAGGTGAGGCATTGGTCATACAGTGAGGCTACTCAGACAGCACTTGCTACCCTTCTCCCTCTACTTTCTGCAGCATGATCCTGTCTCTCATGGTGTTGTGAACCACCCCTAAGGAGGGAAGGAGTCTCACGGGGATGCAAAGGAAGGTAACTAAGCAAAAGGATGATGTTTGCTGGCAGCTGAAGGAGGATAAGGAGAGGAAGAACTCTCCAGGGGGGTAACTGGTTGATGGGACTAGCTGCATCTGCAGAGCAGGGAGGTGCTGGCTTCATTTCAGTCTGCTGTTACAGCCCTTTTTTTTTTTTTTTNTGTTAATTAAACATTGATTTCAGGGGAAAAAGGAATCTGCTTGAACAGCAGAAACTAAATGGAGTGAGGAGGAATGGGATCTGGAGAGGGATGTGTGGAAGGACCTTCTGTCAGCTGTCTTCATGACCAGTCATGGAGGGAAGCAAGGAAGGGGCTGCAGGAGAACCTGTTCACCTATGGTTTAAATTCCTTCTTTCGTCCTAAGGGAGACAAACTGTAGCTACTTCCTGTAACTACACAGTTTTCAGTTGATGTGTGCTAATGAGTAGCCAGGTAGTCAGTTGTATTTTCTTAACAAAATATTTCATTTCTATTAAAACACAAAAAGGAAGAGAGATTTTCAAGTCATGTGAGCATTCAAGAGGCTTTCTGATCAGTTTGATGCTCTCCTGATTTTCTGCTCTTGTAGTTAATGTTGTATCTCTAAGTTAATTAAGCTGTAGTGCAAGTCAAAGCACCAGTTATACTGATGTAGTTGCTCTTGTTACTTCCAGATACCTAGTAGCTCAACTGACCTTCATTTACTTCAAATAGATAAATAGGTTGCTGAACACAGGCATAAAATTATGATGTGCACATTTAATGCTTTCTCTTCTGGTCCTCAGAGCACCGGAAAGTGAGACAAGATTGTATCTCTCTCCTTTACTTGGTTAAACTCTCTTCTGTTCATTAGACTGGAAGAGCCCATGGGAGGCCATGCTGCCTTTCTTGCCTTTTTCCAGGTGCTAGGGAGCCATAAGGAAGATGAGTCCTTGCTTTAGTCTGAGATCCTGTCTGTAATAAATGTCTCTGCTGATGTGAGCAATATATTAGTATGGCATTAAACAGTTTGATTTAAGTTATTTTGACCACTGTGCTTTCTGTCTTTACCAGTTCTGGGAAATAATGGGAAGGAGGGAATAACCTGTCTGATCTTTCTGAGCATTGCAGAAGTCTGAATTAAAGTGATCTGGCAAAGATCTTGATCAGTTCATGCAATAATCAAAATGGCATCATTGTCCTGAGAAGGAACTTGTCCTAGCTGCTGAATTTTTTTCTGCACTGTCCCTCAGTATTGGACTACAGGAGGTTCTGGTGTAGCATCAGGGCATGTTTGAAAAGGAACAGATTTAAGCCATGGAGGAACTATTTTTCAGGAAGATTATTGACCTGTTTAACCTATAGAATGGTGGAGGTTGGAAGGGACCTCTGAAGGTCACCTTGTCCAACCCCTCTGCTCAAGCAGTGTCATCTAGGGCAGGTGACCATGTCCGGATGGCTTTTGAACATCTCCAAGGAGGGAGACTACACAGCCACTCTTGGCAACCTGTTCCAGTGCTCCGTCATCCTCACAGTAAAGGAGTGTTTTCTTATGTTCAGACAGAATGTCCTGTGTTCCAGTTTGTGCCCACTGGTTCTCATCCTGTCACTGGGCACCACTGGAAAGAGCCTGGCTCCATTCTCTTTGCACCCTTTCTTCATGTATTTGTACGCATTGCTGAGTTCCCCTCAGAGCCGTCTCTTCTCCAGGCTAAACAGCTCCAACTCTTTCAGCCTATTCCTCATAGGAGAGATGCTCCAGTCCCTTAATCGTCTCTGTGGCCATTCACTGGACTCTCCCCAGTAGCTCCATGTCTTGCTTGTACTGGGAAGCCCAGAACTGGACACAGTACGCCAGGTGTGGACCTAGAGTAGTGCTGAGTAGAGGGGAAGGATCATCTTCCTTGATCTGCTAGCGACACTCGTTCTAATGCAGCCCAGGGTACCATTAGCCTTCTTTGCTGCAAGGGCACGCTGTTGGCTCATGTTTAACTTGGTGTCCACCAGGAGCCACAGGTTCTTTTCTGGGAAGCTGCTTTCCAGCCAGGTGGGCCCCAGCTTGTACAGGTGCATGACCCATGGATGTCACTGTGGTGGTATGAAATGTCAGGAGAGCAGTCAGAATGGTCCTGCAATTAAAGTATTAACTGAAGAAGTTTGGTGTTCTCTCCTTGAGTATGTCAAAGCAGTTTTTCATACTAGTCCCAACTTTGAAAATTCAAAATGATCATTTGTAAAGCATTATGTGTTCCTTGAAAGGAAATCTTCATATATCTGAGAGAGATTTCTATTTCTGTAAGCCTTCTATTACTATAGTGGGTTACACCCTGAAATCTTTTTGTACACCATAAAGAGAAGAAGTCTTAAACTATTGATAGTTTTGCCTGTGTTTTGGACAGAGATGGGGAATGCAGGAATTCTGTGATGGGACTTCGGTAAACCTTCTTAAGGGACTCCATATGCCTGATACTACATTGAAGTCCTGGAATCAAAATCTGCTAGCTTATCTGGTTAGCTAATGCACTCTTTTGAAAGAGGGTGTGATACAATATAATTTCAGGTAAATGCATTTAAAATACCTGCTACATCTCTGGGAGCCAAAGGTCTTTATGGGAAAACACAAGGAAAAAAATTGATCCCCATATAATTTCATACAAGTCATTAATCAAATACATACTTGACAGTGTATCTAACAACACTGGACCAAAATGCATAATTTTTTTGAGCTGGGTCTTAAAGATTTAGCTCCATGTAATTGGCTTTTTTTTTTTTTTTTTTAATGCATCCTTTGTCCTCCTTGTTGGTTGATGTGACCTAGTTAATGAGCTGCTAGCAGCTCTGTTTGGTTCCAGCTTGGGTCAGAGTGACGTGGTGCTTGGGATATTGCAGTCAGCAGATTATAATTTTATTGAATAAATGTATTTTATAAGGCTTCAGTGAGCTACTGTTTGCTTACTAAGACCATGGTGTATCACGTAGAGATGCAGAGTGAAAAGGAAGTGATGAATTGATAGGCTTTTGATAAGACAGTAACTCTTTTAAGAAGTTTGTGTGAGCACAGCAATTCTTCCATGTTCTCTTTTTAGCCTATGTGTAACATGAGGCAGGAAGTTGATCTTCTTGGCACAGCATAGGTCATATACCTATTAAACTGATAAACTGGAAAATGGTCTGAATTCAATAAGAAGAAATTCATGAAAGACAAATGAAAAGTACTGCACTTGGGAAGGTGAAATCAAATGCCTACATGCAAAATGGGGAATAACAAGCCAGGCAACAGTACTGCAGAAAAGGATCTGGGAGGCACTACAGTGAGTCAGAGACTGAATGTGAGTCAACAGTGTGGTGACATTGCAAAAAAGTAAATCTCATTTTAGGGTATATTTAACAGGAATGTCACATGTAGCACACAGGCAGTAGTTTTTCTACTCTAGCAGCCACAGCAGAGCACTGTGTCCAGTGTGAGCAGTAAAACCAGAAACGGTGGAAGGAGATGAGGAGAGGGCGGCCAGAGCAGCGAGTGTCACCTGCGAGGCTCCAAGAGCTGAGTTGGTTTAGTCTAGAGAGAAGATTGACGAGGGACATGAAAAGTCTTCCAATATTTAAAAGCTTGTTTTAAGAAGACAGTGATTAATTGTTCTCTGTGTCCACTGGGGATGAGACAAGAAGTAATCAGCTTAATTTGTCGCAAGGAAGATGTGGAGATAGATGCTAAGAAAAGCTTTGTGACTGTTTGGATAGCTAAGCATGAAAACGGTTTCCTGAGGGAGGTTGTGGTGCCCCCATCACAGGAAGTTTTAAGAGCAGATGAGACAGAGAGCCATCAGATTTTATCTAGGTTGTCTTGTTATAATTTTGACCTATTCAGGAGGGGAACAGAGTACCTGCACCCCCCGATGTCTGGTCCCTACACCTCTTGGGCTCCCTGGAAAGCAGGCTTCTCCCCTCGCTGGCTGTTGTGGTGGGAGCATGGGAAGGCAGGGCCAGGGCGAAACACTCCCTCTGCAATGCCCCTGCATCACCTTCCATGTTCCTGGCACAATCCAGTTTTATAGCGCGTGTCCCAGAATGGCCTGAGCAAGCTTGTGGGTTTTGGCAGGGTCACATATGCATCCAACACTGTAAGTCTTTCTGTTTCTGCAGATAAGGAGCAGAGGGCTCACCCAGCTTTCTATGTTCTCCTAACTAGGAGGTTGTTATAGTAGTTACTGGTTAATTTACACTGGGAAGATTTGGATAAACAATTTGGAGACGAAAAGGAAGACTTCCACCTCTGCTTTTTCCTGTTAAAATCCAGTGCAAGTTTGTATAGTGTGTTGCAGTTACTGCAAGACGATTTTTCTGTGCTCTTCCATGTGGACAAGGGTGAAGGGTTTTCATCTGTGCAACAATCTCTTCCTCCAGTTACCTAAAGCAGAGCAGTGTGGATTAGGAATTGAAGGGAGATGTATTAGCACCCCATGGGTTAGAGAAAAGGGAGCCTAACACCTGATCTGGTAAAGACATGGACTTCTGTACTTGGGAAAGGGGCTCATGGAGGAGCCAGTAACAGCCAGAGGAGGCTGTTACTCAGGGCGTGGGGATGTACTTCCCTGAGGGCTCAGCAAAACCCTTTCAGTGGCTACTGAAAAGTAATCCAAGACATATTATGTGGTGTCTTTCTTACATTTTTTTCTGAATCTTAGATTTACATGAGCATTTACATGGTGTGTAGCCAGCTGGGCTCAGGGGTGAATTTCTGAGCATATCCAGTTCCTCTGACAAACCTTCCCAAAGAAGGAAGTTTCTTCGTTTGGTTTAACACAACATCCACAAATATATGCTTGATAAACTAGGACAGTGTTGGGCTTGACCATTGTGTGCGTGTGCAGTTTACAATGTAACCATTTTCTGCCTTCTTACATAAATTTGTAACTGCAGGCTCTTGCTGTTCTTCAGAGTGGAGGATGAAGATATTATCCTCTACTTCTTGGCACTAGAAGTGAGTCAGGGTTGACACACAACAGTAGGAGGCAACAGTTTGTGTGTAGGAAGTTTGTTCTGTCCAGGGAAAATCCGTGTGAGGGTTATATGCAGGGCATTAGTCCTGCTGCACTGCAAGGCTGATATCCTCTGGAGCCGAGTTCACACACACTCACCATTTGAAGCATATGGAGAGCTCAGCAGATTCAGGCCTGAAGGGATGGCTGGTGAAATGGTCAAAGGTAGGCTGGGGTGTAATTATTTGTTTACGAGGGCCCATATTGTACCAGGTAATAATTCTTTATGAACACTGCTGTGAAGTCAGGACGGAAACATTCCAACCCAAGGAGGTAGTGAGACATAACCTGATTATTGTTGTTGTTATTATCCCTACCTGTTGTGGTAGCACCTACGCAATCCTGGATCAAACACAGGGCAAAAAATGTTCCCTGCCCCGAAGAGCTAGCAAGCTAATAATGAGACAAGAGACAACAGATGGACACAGATAACTGGGGGAGTACAGAAAAACAAAGATTGGTCAGCAGGATGGGTGGTATGATAGCATGTTGACAGCATAGCTGTTGTCAAGTTTTCTGTAGGCATGTGGCAAAGGATTACAATAATAATTCAAGCTGCGGCCCCTGCTTCGGAGTTTTTGTATGTGCATCTTCCATCTGTTTTATTTAAACAGCTTACTTCTCACTTGATGAGGTTTTTCTGTCCCAAAACTTCCCATCGTCCACCTGATGTATTGGAAGGTTCGAGCTTCAAGTTTTAGAACATTTTAACTATTCATTATTGCATAATATCATCATACATACATACATCAGGGACACGTACTGGTCCACTGGTCCATCAACGAAGTGACCACTGCAGCTTTTAAAGGAAACAGGAGATTTTTTGTTATAGAAAGAGAATAAGACAGTAAGCATGATTTTGATGCTGAGTGTTTAGAAGGATGCTGGGAAAAAGGTGATGGGTCTCAGCAGGATGAATATGCAAAGTAAGTGGCATAAAGCAAGAGGCTTGTTGGCTGAAGTGGTGTCCTGCCAAGGTGATGCAAAAAACAACTAATACCATTCATGGGAAGCAGTGTTGTGCACATAGGTTATGTCTTTGGTGCTCTATATTGGTGACTGCAAGACAGCCCAAAGGGTGGAGGGCTCTGAAGCAGCTGCACAGTAAGCAGTTGTTCCAGTCGTGAGGCTGTACCACGCTGCTGGGGAACTTGAGCACGCTTGGCTGTAGGAGCTCTGCCTAGGCTAGTGGCTGTGTTTGCACATCTTGTTTTGGATGGTACTTCAAGAGGGCCACAAAATGCAGGATAGATATTGGGTGACTTTGAGGTGCCCTTCTTTTTGAATTTATATTAAATTGAGTAACTTTGTGTGGTGCTGTGATGTCCTACATAGTTTACTGTGTGATACGTTACCATTACACAGTATGCCAACATGAAGCATGTTACAAATGTGCCTGCTATTAACCCTTATGTTGCAAACCCCCATCTCCTTCCACTTTGGCTTGCCATGCCATTTATTGTTCTTCAGCAGCCCAGAAGTGATCACGGGACACTAGATGTAGCTGCACGTTTTATAGTATGCAGCGATGAATAGTTAAAAAGGTCTAAAACTTGAAGCTCGAACCTCCCAATCAAGTCTCATTTAACTTTTTGTGGGTGAATTGGTTTCCAGGAGCCCTCCAATACAGACAAACTGCAAAATTATGGGACTGTTTGTGCTAGAACACGTTTATGGGGCAAGCACTTATGGAAAAGGGAGTTGTCTATTTTGGGGTTTATTCCTGGCTCTTTTGTATACCTTTGGAAACAAGTAATTAAAAGCTCTGTGTTTTTTGGCTCTTACTGTCTCCATATTTCAGTTCGTCTTTTATACTCTCTTAGCGAATGGTGAGGTTTCATGGCTACTTGTAGAGTTTTCAGGTTCAGAGTTGAAGAGTATGGAGAATGAGGACCAAATATTCAGCTCTTCTTGAGCTGAAAAAAGCCAGCTCTCCCAGCCTCTTTGCCTATTATGCTCCAACCCCTAACCATCATAATGTTTCTTGCAGTGGTGAAAACTGTTCATATGAACTGTGTTGGCAAAAGCATAGACAGCAGGTCAAGGGAGGGGATTGTTTCTCCATATGTAGCACTTATTGGACCCCATCAGCTTACTGTGCCCATTTCTGGCCTTCCCAGCACAAGGAAGACATGGACAAAATGGAGCAAGTTCAGCAAAGAACCCCTGAGGAACTTCATTAGGTTGTCGTATTACCAGGCCCATGCCTTTGAGTGCAATGGTCCAGTCATTTTTCCACATGCTTTGCAGTATGCTCATCCAGTTCCAGCTGTCTCTAAATTGTTTACAATGATACTATTGGAAACTGTTTCAAAACCTGTTTCTTCATTGGGCCAGTCTTCTCATCACATAAGGATATCAGGCTAATTTTTCCCGCGGTAAATCCATGCTGGCTGTTCCCAGTTGCCTTCTGGTCATTCGTATGCCTGGAAATGGGTTCCAGGAGGATTTGCTCCATAATCTTCCCAGGGGCTGGTGTTAGGCTGACCAGTCTATAATTCCCTGAATCCTTCTTGCCCTTCTTGAAGAGAGGTGAGACATTTACCTTTATCCAGTTATCAGGAGCCTCCTTTGGTCACTGTGACCTTTCAAATGTGACAGAGAGTGACATCAGCCGTTGTTGCATCCCTTAGTGAGGTTGTGACATTTTGTTTGGTCCCAGGGACTTGAGTAAGCCCTGTTTGCGTAAGTGGGCTATAATTCAGTCTTCCTCTGCTGTGGATAGTACTTCTGTCCCCTGAATATTTCCAATGGGCATGTGGAACAGGAAGGCTGAGAACAGTCCTCACAAGTGAAGACCAAGACAAAGAAAGCATTGAGGACCTAAATATTTACCTTTACCACTAGTTCCTTCTCCCATTCAGCTTTGGGCCCACAGTTTGCTTAGTCTTCCTCTTGCTACCACTGTGCATTTTGAAGCACTTCTTGCCACCTTTCACATTTTGTGAATTTTCACACAATTTCAAGCTTTCCTAACTTTCATCCTGACATGCTGAGGCAGAGTTTCAGTATCCTTCTGGAGAGCTCACCTCTACTTTCACCTTCCATTTGCTTCCTTTTATGTTTCAGCTCCATCAGGAGCTTCCCATTCAGCCACCTGCTTCTTTCCACACCTGCTTGGCTTCCTTCACGTTGAATTCAACTGTTCTTGTGCTTTGAGGAGGTTGTTCTTGAAGATCAGCCAGGTCTCCTGGGCCCCTTTGCTAGATTATCCCATGTAAGTGCTCAGCGAATGATTTCTTAAAGCTCTCCAGTGATTCTTCCGTCACCATAATTGTGCTGAAATAATGGTTCTGTTTGTAAACTGATTTATATGTCATTTTAGATTCAGTTATTCTTTGTAATTTTTGTCTCTCTCCGTGTTAAACACATTATACTTCTTTTTCTCTATTTCCATATAAGTCTTTTCTTTCTGCTTTATAGCGTCTTTTTGCCGGGCTCTGTCCAGATGTTTTCATGCACTTAAATACAATTCTTTTTTTTTTTTTTCCCCCTGAAGACTCCATTCCTTATACTCTCAGAGGTAAACAATCAAATGGAAGGGGCAGGAGGCACAAACTTTTTTTTTTCAGTCTGTGACTGAGTTGTTTTGTGACAAGATCTCTATTTCTTTTCTCTAAAATGGGTCTCAAATTCAATAGAAAGAGTTTTAATTGTTTTTTGTTGAAGATCATAGACAACAGACTGATTTATTTAATCACATTTACTACACTCTTCATCTTAGGATTGGTTTGAGATTCTATTCCAAACAGTTCTCTACATTAATGGTTGTCAAATTTATCAGCAGCAGATGCTGCTAGCCTTCAAAATTCTGTGCTGTGCACCATGTACCTTTATCCTCAGACTTTTAATAACATTGCTGTTGAAAATCCACCTGAAATGTTGCTATGGACTATCTATAGATTAATTGCCAAGACCCTGATGACCACCACATATGTAGAAATGAACTAATCAAGTTACATATTGCATGTAATGGTTTTGCCAGCACTACATCAAGAGTCCATGCCATCACTCAAGAGAGTAAAGATGCGGCTTCTTTGTTTAAAAAAAAAAAAAAAAATTTGACTCTAATGATTAAAAGAATGTGCATCTATCAATATTCTAGTCCTCTGTAGTCTATGGAGAAAAATCCAACAGTATAGTGTAACTGTATGGAGTAGTAGGAGACTAGTATGTAGTAGTAGACTAGTTTAAACAACAATTATCTATTTAAATATAATACCATATTTCGTGGTCATATACAAGAATTATATTGTGCTTGGTGCTGTCCAAATGTAGAACAAAAGGTTTTCATTCTGAGTGATTTGTGTCTCTGAAGCAGCACAATATGTGATACAAAATTCCTGTGGGCCTTCTCAGTTCACATGTGTGTTGCAAGGGCCAGGGAGCTTCATTTAGAAAAGTTTACAGATCAGATAATTACTTGTACTTTCAGACAAGTCTCTTCTGGGATGAGTAAGGTTGGAGAGGAGTATGCTGGGTGCTCTGGAGAGGAGGTATAAGAGTGGAATTTAAAGGTAGCATCTGGACATGCAGGTATAGTGGTATAATATTGGCTAAACTCGTTCTTTTATCTGTCTGTGTGGGGCTTTCTCTTGTACTCCTTTTACTGTGCTAGGCTGTTGTTGATGAATAGTAACAGTATGTGGTGTGCCCCTGTACGTCTGTCTGTAAGATCTGGTTTTATAGTAGCCTTGCAGAGAGGGAAAAGAAGACAGGCGAGGGAGGCTTTGCTTTACATCTCTGCTGAAGTCAACCACAGTACTTATTCTAATGCCGTTGGTGTTGTGTCTAATCTCAAACGTGAGCAGACATAGGGCTTGGTAAATTGATGACCTCACTGTCTTCCCATCTTTCTCTCCTGATAACTAGATGGCTAAGAGGCTCAGGCAGTGGTAAAGCTGAAAAACTCAAGCTCACCTAAATAAAGCTCACATTTTGGGTAGCTTAGTATGATTAATTTCTTCCCTGAAGTCCTAGCTTCAAATCCTGGTGAAATCATAAGTGAAAAAGACATTTGAAGGTCCTCAGTTATTCTCCGCTTGGTGCTTACCTCTATGGCAGAAGTAGCCCAGGAAGTTTGATGTATGGCAAGTGTAGGAGAATCAAGGGAATTATGAGGAAGACCTGTGGGAGAAGGGTCACAGGCTGTTTGGCACACAGCTCTCCTCTGCTTTCCCAAAAGCCAAGCAGGCATGTGCTCAGACACGTGCAAAGTTTGCACATCAGTGCACTCTGGTTGTGCATGCTCCCTGGACACTCTGCCCCTGTGCCAGGATGGCACTTGCTGGCTCCTGCTGTGATAGTGTCTGCTGGCTTCTGCCTGTACCCAGTGCAAGTGGAGCCCTTTGTAGAGCTGAAGCTCGTGCTGGCTGTGACAGTGTTTTCATAAGGCTCAAACGTCCATTCTCCACCTCGTTCCTTTGAACTCTGCCCACCGCTCTGTGAATACTAACACCAGCCTATAAATTATCCAGCAGGGCTCTGGCACTTTAGCAGCCTGTGTTTTCAGTGGCGTGCATGCATAATCGATCCAGGAGGCTGCCTCAGCTTTTAACTCGGGCGTTTGCAGAGACCTTAGATTTTCAGAGTTTTCAATCACTGCTGCTTGTATGTTCGCTCACCTCTCTGCCTGCTTTTTCCTCTGCCACCCACATACTCACCTTTGCATCTGGCTGGGTAGCACGTCACGTCGCAGTGTAACCAGCAGTAAGCTTGGGGGTGATGCTGTAAGCAACCTTCCTATGTGGTGCGGGAGCAACAGGTCACTGCAAACAACTTTCAGACATCAGACTTTGAAAGGCTCCATCCCATCTCAGTACTTGCGGGTTGTGTGTGTGTGTGTCTTTATTGCCTGGTGTGCTTCATCGTTCAGCCTACTGAGCAGGTGCTATTCTCCTTCTCTCGTTTTCTGGGTGAAAATCTTAGTACCATAAATGCTGCCCCTCTGCCTCATTGCTCTTAGCTTCTTTAAGAAGCTGGAAAGTTGCCTTATGCAGTTGCTTGCTGACTGTGTAGAATCTGAACTCTGAAGAGGTAGATGGTTGCTGGGGATGGCTGCTTTGACTTCCCTTGCCTTGGAACTTCTCGATATCCTTGCTTCACTCTGTCCATGGCCAAAATGTCTCAGATGATTCTTTCTTTTCTCTTAAGTTTCTAGGAATAAGTTGCCCCAGAACAGTTAGCCCAAACCTTTGTCTTAGCCTGAAACGGATTCGTCCTTGACTATCAAGGCTTTGCTCATCTCTTCTGATCAGTTCTTAGTAAGCCACTCTCTTAACACAGATGCATCAGGCACCCTTGTGAAAAGTTTTGGTGATTGCTTCCTATGGGAGCAGTCAATTCCCAGTGGAAGACTGCTATTTGAGGGAAGGAGGAGATAGGGTGTTGGTATTGGTGTTTGTGTGATTGAGGACTGACAGTGCTAGGACTCAAAGGAGCAAATGGGGAAAATTAAAGGAGTCTAATAAATGATTTAACTGTAGAGGTAAGGGAGACGTGGTTGGGACTAACAGCACAGATGGTAGTCTGGTAACAAAATAAGCCAGAGGAAGTAGGTGGAGAATAGGAAAGAAATGGGAAGGTTTAAGAGCCAGAGAAACATGAAGAAAATTACTAAGCTTTGGCTGAGGGAAAAGGATATAGGGAAGTAGGTGAAGTAAGGGGGAAGAAGGAGGGAGAAGGACTACAGAAAAAGCTTCTGAGTGAAGAGAATGACTAAACAGAGCAAAAGGCAGCTTTCTAATGTATGATGTACACATCTAACAGAGCTTTGCGTGTGCACTGACCCCGCTGACAGCTGTGCGAGAGGCCAGTCAACTTGGCATGGAAAGGGAGAGGGGAGAGCCAGGAGGCAGCACTGGAGGGGGTGCCCAGGAGGAGCAAGGTGGGAAAGGAGGCAAACTCTGGGAAAGGAAAGGATGCCAGGCAGTGGGTTTGAAGCTGGGGAAGCGTGGAGAAATATGGAAGAGAAACGTTAAGTCGCAAGACTCCTTTTCAGGAGGAACAAAATCCCAGAAGAAATGCAATGCTTTTAATGTTTTTATTCTTTGATATAAAAACAACCCCCAAAACATTCAGCATGCCTTTCCCCCCAGGTGTGTGACTGGAGAGGTAGGTTGCAGAGTGAATCACAGATATCTCATGTTTTTAGGGTAGTGTGTGTGAAAAAGCAGATCTCCCGCTTTACTGAAATGAGAAAAAAAGAGACCATTGCCAATATTGACATTGTCTGTTGAATGTTGAATATGTTTTTGTGCCTGATGGGAAATGTGTGTTTATTTGAGGCAGAGGATTTTCAGTGCGTGTGTGTTGTTTAAGGAGTACCCAGCAGCTTCATTTTACTTAGCTGAAAAAAGAAGTGCTCTCCTTGGGCTCGCTTGCTAATGTTTGAGTTTCTGCAGTTACATTTCCATATGTATTTTTCTTTTCCTATTTGTGTGGGTCTAATCCAGCTCAACTAACAGGAGAACTGACTGCTTGTAAGAGAAATGGTAAAACTGACTTGACACAAAATGCTGTCAAATGCATGGAGTAAGGATTTAGGTGAAAGGCATTTTTGCTTCTAATCCTTCAGTTCTAGTAATCTGAGGTGTCACTTGTAACAATATCAAATAAAAAGTATTCAAATAGAATCATGATTTTTTTTTTTTTAATTGGTAGTATCCTTCAATGGAATATAATTTGCCACTCACAATGTCAATTGGGATCTAAGACAAATAGCAAGAAAGCTCTGTGGGTTTTTGTTGTTGGTTTTAAATATGCCTGAAATCACAGGGTAAGATCTGCTAAAATTTAGAAACTTGCACTTGTTTTTAAAAGCCTGCTAGCAAAGAACCCCATGATGCCAGTTTTTTATTCAGTTATTACCAACTGCGTTGATCCTACTCAATTGTGGTTTTTTTTTTTTTTTTTAATATCAAAATCTGGATCCATGGTTTGAGGAAACACAATAGCGATTTGGACCACTTAAATTATAGGACAAGCTAATAGTTCATAGTGAGGAGAAAGACATGGATCAGCTACATAGAGCATTACAGGAAATGAAGGATGTGGAAAGGCATCATGGAGAAATGGAAGGAGGGTGCAGGTTTGTGTGGCGTAAACGGATGATGTTCCTTCACTCAGCTCATCCAATCTCTACAAATATTAGTCTGACCAAGTTCCTGGGAAGGACTTGGTGGGCAGCTTGTGCCTGGAAGGACAAAGCATGGATGTATGGATTGGAGAAAGAGGATATTGTGGGCACAGCCAGGTTTGGATCCCAGATAACATAATTATGGCGTTACTCATTTCGCACTGTGGGCCTCTGCAGCTCCCCTGTGGGATGTCTGTTGTGAACGGTCCTGCCCCTCTTTCCTGGGGCTGGCTGCATCTGCTCTTGTTTTGTTTTCTTCTCTGGGGGAAAGCATGGAGCTGGCAAGAAGATTCATGCTGGCCCTTGCCATTTTTTTTCTGGATGCCACTAGCTCTTCAAAGTCCCCCAAATTTTTTTGGTTAAAACTACAAAAGAAAAGACACATCTTCCATCAAGTGACCAGTCCGAGGCTAGGATCTGTAACTGTGTATCCTCATCCCTTCCTGGCTTCTCTGCACGCAGAGGTAGAGGCTGGTGCTGCCCCATGGAAGAGCTCTGCTTTCATGTCTCGGTGTTATAGTGAAAAGTCTCCTGCGGAGCTGATGTTGCCACGGCTGGTAACGTCTACTGGCTCTGATGAGGAGGCAGAGGCTTGCTTGTTGGGAGTTAGTAGAGGAGTGGGAAAGAAGTAAAGCCCAGCAACTCCGTTGAGGACAATAGGGAAGCACAAAACTGGAGTGACTTGGAAGCAGTGTATGTGATCCAATTCCTTAGTCTGTGCAACACTTCATTAGGTTTAAAATATAAGATCTACTTAATGCTGTGATCCCTAGTCTCTGTCTTCTGATGAGAGGGGAGAGGAAGTTGAGCATGCAAAGCAACACTTTACATGCAGATTGAGACCTTGGAGACACCAGTGAGCAGCTAAGTATGTTGAAAGAAATGAGGCCTACAACACCAAGAAATGTGTTCTTGAAGCAAAGCTATGGAGAGACTTGAGAGCCTACTACCTTCTTCAGCTGAGAGACCTTTGTCATCTCTGGCAGGATTTTTCAGTGCTAAGTAGTTGGTGAGGCTCCCCATCCTCACCCTAGCAATTCAGATCTGTGCTGTTAGTAATAATCAGCGCTCTTATCATTCTTCTCTGATTTAGTGGGCATGGTTTGTTTTCATACCCTTCCTTTTTTTTCCATACTATCTTTCCTTTGTTTCTGCATGAACAGAAACAATGTGAAGCAATGTGGGCAGGAAGGCTTTGTATTCTGGAGGTGGCAGGCATTCAGTGTATTCTGACAGGGAGGGATCACACACAGCTTTTGGTTGACACATCAAGCTGGTGGCTTAAAAAAATTAGCAACTGACCATCCCAGAGAATGGGGAACTAGGCATGCCTCTTTGCCAGCAATGTGGCTGCTTTTGACTTGGTAATGGCTGGATGAGGTGGGCTTCAGGTGAGCATGTCTCCTCTTCCTTTGAGGGTGGGGGGAGATGCTTCAGATTTATCTGAGCTCTCCCTGGGTGTCTTCTGTTGTCGTATGTGGTGATGAATCATACCCATGCAAGATGTATGAAGTGAAGCAGAACTAGATACTTCTTGTCATGCTGTTCTCTGGTTTCCATGTTTCTCCCTTTAGCCAAATGTTTCTGCTGAGGGCCGAGCTGCCTGCAGCATGCTTTGCTTTTCTTCTGAGGCTCACATGACAGTTGGCTTCTTGGCACTGGGCCAGGACAGGGACATTTTGCTTCACTGGGGACCATGGGGCAACATTTACGGGGGGTAATGAAGTCAGACTGTGTGAGAAGCAAAGATATCCTCCTCCCTGCGGCTCCTGTGAGATGTATCATCTAAAGAAGTATGTGGAGAAGCCAGCAGAGCCATCGTAGTAGAAGCCACACTCAAGATTGCCACCCTTAAAAACAGAAAGAAGCTGCTTCCCTGCTGTCTGCTGGGGTTTTTCCTGTTTCTGTGCCATGCTTGCAGTCTTACTTGTTCTAAGTTTTAAAGACTTTTTCCAGCTGGTCTTTTTTCCTTTGAGCATAGTGCCAGAGGGCTCACCTGATTAGTGCAGTGTCACCCCAGGAGACTGGGGTTAAGATTGAACCCAGGTCTCAGGCACAGCACATTTGATAATCTGTGCTTTTCCCTAAGGGGCTTTTTTCCCCCTTCTCACTCAATAGCTCTCACAGATTGGTGTGACTGATGGTGTCCACTCAGGAGAAGCAAATGGTTTGAAGTCAAACAGGTTGGCATGGACAGAGACGGAAGAGTTTTGGGATGGAGCCAGACAGTGAAATAGAAAGGCTTCAGGGTTGCGCCTGCCATCAGTTAAGGGCCTGAGCTGTGGGTCAGCACAACTTGCTTTTGAATTGTAGACTTTGATTTTCATTGTGGTGCCGTGGCTAATTTATTCATGTTGTTATGGCCATGTTGTGTCTCACCTTGCCCCATCTGCCTTCACAGGGTATCCCTCATTTCCCAGCCTTCTTAATCACATTGAGACCTGCCTTCTTTCTCAGACTTACCTGCTATCTCAGAGTTTATGTACAGCAAATAGAGGGTGGAGTAGTGATGGTGAGACTGGGCAGCATGAGCTAACCGTCAAAGGGGAAGTGAGTTTCCTTCAGCTGAGCCTCTGTTTTGACAGTTCTCCTACTGCTTGCTTCTTCCTTGACAGTCCTCTGTGGTGTTATCTCCTTTAATCCCTGCACAGCAAAGGTTAATGTTAATGCTGTACGTAAGGGAAGAAGTCCCAGCCGGCACACGAAAAGAATCATTTAATGAAAAAGTAATCATTGATCAGTGGCTCCAATTCATCAAAGGTCACTTATCGATCCATCTCTCATTGTGGGTCAGGCTCTCTGTTTTAATGACCTAATTCCCTGGTAAGTTTCTCTGTTATTTGGGGGAAGCAGTGTTAGGAAATGCTGCCTCTTCTAGGAACGTCACTCTTGGCATATGATGCCAGGGAAGAAAAGCCTTGCAGTAATCTCGGCTATTCCTGCTTTAAAGTGCTCCCATTCCTGTTTGTTTTGTGCATTTGCTATCTCAAGGAAACCAAAAGTTGCAAAGATCATAAAGGTTAAATGTTCTCTTACTGCTGGGGAAGTCTCTCCAGGCCAAAGCTGCAGTACAGGGTACTTCAAGAGTACTGAACAGAGGTAATGTGGAGTTGAGACACTTACGAAGTTGCAATTGTTCTTTGTGCCCTAATTTAGTTTGCAAGAAGTAAGGACAAAGATGAGAGAAGACTCCAAATATCATCAAATGTTGTTAAAAGTGTCTGGCAGGCATTCCTCTTCCTTCTGGCCCTCTATTATGAGCTGTAGGAGGGCACACAATGAGATGTAAAGTTGTCATATTTTTGAGTGGATACAGAGAAATAGAAGAACAGCATGTAATCCTCTCACTGCAAGGCACAGCATTCACCAGTACTTTTCATGTGATAGCCCATTGGAAACCTCCTGAGATGTAAAAATCATATGGGTTCAACTAGCTGTGGTGCCTGTAGGAAGATATGTTTTACAGCATTCTCTGCAAATCCCTTCAAGATGCTGGTTGCCAAAGGCTGCTGCACCTGGATGGGATCATTCCGGCTTGCCACATCTCTCACTTGTATCCTATTCCCATACAGTGCAAAAAGACAGGATCTATTTTTTTTGCATAGAGTCTTTTTATAGGCATACTAAAAGTGACATTAAAAATATAGGACTTAATATATCCTTTGCTGCAAGTGTTGCTACATGTAATATTCATATTGTTCTAGAGTCTGTGTGCATAGGTGAGAGGGGTAGCTCAAAAATGCTGCAGCCTGCAGTGCACATCTGGGACAAACTGAACGGAAAGAGCAAGAGGAACCCAGGCCAGAAGGGCTGTGGCATACATTGACACCAGTGGAAACTGAGATGACATTTCATGACATGATGTTGTAAAGCTAATAGAGTTAACCAGCTTTTATGTCTTTATCTACAATCACAATTTCTAAAACAGGACACAGAGGGTTGATCTGAACCAGAAGAGGAGGCTACTGGACTGGAGATGAAAAGTGTGAGTTTCTGTGGCACTTCACATCTGCTGTGGTGTAGGCATCCTTGGGGTGCTTCCTGTGCTGCAAATCTCAACTGAATACAGAGGAGGTGCACATCTTTGGGAAATGCCCAGATTAAACTTGAGGAAAAAAGAGCAGCTTGAAATTCCATTTTCAGGGCTTGTTTGCTTGTATCTTTTATTACAAAGTATCCCCTGCCTTAAGCATCTGATAAAAAAAAAAAATTTGGATAAAAAGAGATTTCTAACTTTACTGAGGCCAATGATAATTGCTTCTGACTTCATCAGAGCTGAATATTAGTTTATTTACCCTAATTCTTTGGATAACATTAATCACTTTTGTTCTGGTTTAACCCGGCAGGCAGCTGAGCACTATATTGCCGTTTGCTTGCTCACCCCCAGTGGGATAGGGGAGAGAATCCAAAAAAAAGGTAAAACTTGTGGCTTGAGATAAAGACAGTTTAGTGGGACAGAAAAGGAAGGAAATAATAATAATGATAAAAGAATAAACAAAACAAGTGATGCACAATGAGATTTCTCACCAATTACTGACTGATGCCTGTCCCTGAGCTGCAGCAGCCCCCCACCCACGGCCAGCTCCCCCCATATTTATTGCTGAGCATGACACCACACGGTATGGGACATCCCTTTGGCCACTCTGGGTCAGCTGTCCTGGTCCTGTCCCCTCCCAGCTCCTTGTGCAGCCCCAGCCTCCTCGCTGGCAGGGCGGTGTGAGAAGCTGAGAAGTCCTTGGCTCCGTGTAAGCACTGCTCTGCAACAGCTAAAACATCGGTGTGCTATCAGTGTTATTCTCATCCTAAATCCAAAACACTGCACCATACCAGCTACTAGGAAGAAAATTAACTCTATCCCAGCCAAAACCAGGACAACCTTCTTCGCCCAACAAAATGTAGACTCCCTACACTTTAAGTGTGTCTGAGAAGAGAAGCAGTAATCAAAGGAGTATCTATCTGCTGCAACCATAACTTCTGGCATTTCCTGTTGTGTTGATGGAGTAATGAACATCTGTACTTTGTTTCTTTGCACCCTCCTAGTTGCTTTGCTCTTAGAGGCTGGTGTTTAGCTCCTGAAGCATTTCTCTCTGAATATCATATACCTCACTGGAAATTTCGAAGACATCTTGTGCAATAAATATATCGATAACCTCCGCAGGCAGGTACAGTTTTTACACAGTTGTATTTCACCGTGTGACATGAATAAGTGAAGGTCACTGATTTTTTCCTTTCTGTCTCTCGGGGGAGTGGGTATGCCTGATATTCCACAGGGACCAAGCTCTCAAAATATCTGGTAGTGTGTGACAGCTGCCTATGTGTGTGGCTGTTTGGGGTCTTTCAAGCAGACGCGTGGAGTTACAGGAAGGCTATAAAATCTCTCTGGGGATTTCATTGTGAGCTGCTGGAGCGATTAATGAATAGCAGCAGGGAGCTATGTGGGTGTTTGCTCCAAGGCTGTCTCTGATTATACAGGACAGGGACTTGCACTTTTTCACACAGAAGAAAAATGAAACTGTAGTAGTTTTCTTGAGGATTTTTTTCTTTTTTTGGAGTGAACATACTGGCTTACAGAAGAGGAGTGCTGCTTCTCACTGGTGTGTGGGTGTCAGCTGGAGCCTGTACTACTGAGCTACTCAGTGCTGTAGTTCAACCCAGACTACACAGGTAAAGAAAGATTTTGGAGAGGGAGGTTCTGCTCTGGTCCCTCTCAGGTTACTTTATTTTCAGTGGTTATTGATGGCCTTGTAACTCTCAAGTGATAGAGCAGAGTGGAGCTGTTAAGTGAATTATGAAAGGCCATCAATAAATGCTGGAAATAACATACCAAGAGCTGATCCCTGTTAAACCCAGTTAAAAGCAAAACCCATTTTTAGTCTTCGAATTGACAGGGACTTGTCTTGGTTTGGTTTGGTTAGGTTTTCACTTAAGGTCGTGGAGCGACCACTATGGCTGGCTGCACGGTGGAAAAAAACTGTAAGATGGCAGAGAGGCCACTGGGCCACTTTTCCAAGTGGGAGTGGAAAAGGAACTTGATTCTTCTTCTGAGGATTGAGAGGAGGAGGAAAGAAAGAATAGATCCCACGATCTACAGCGCAGAGAGCACAGAAATGCAGATATAAGGTGGTTTGTGGTGCATGTGTGAAACAAGTGAGCATTTGCACTGCTTCTTGGTGGGCTTTTTACTGCTGGTACCCCGCTCTGAGGTTCTGGGTCTCCTCCCACAGTAGTGGTTTGTGTTGGTCTTCACAGCACCTGAGGCATGGCCTTAGCTGTGCCATCAACTATCCACACAAAACCACATGGTTCTGCAGTGATACCCTGGCAGGCCAGGGAAAGAGGAAACAACTGCCAACTTCTTCTTCTTTAAGTTGAAACATATGGTGGATAGTTTGTGGCTACACAAGGTATGTGTTGGCAAAGCAAGTGAGGACTAGGATCCACTACTCCAACCTTGGGCAACTTTTGATTGCTGAATTCCGCTTTTCTGTTACCTATAAAGAGTTTATGACACACAGCTCAGCATTGCCAGATTGGATAGAATTAACTAATGGCACCACATACTCTGTCCAGTTTATTTTGAAAGGTAGTTGTTGCCATTAAGCTAAGAAGTAGAACACCCCTTTGATGACATACATTGTTTAACTTCATGTTGTATTTTTTTTAATGTACTTAAAAAAAAAGAAGAAGAAGAAAAAAAAAGCTCCCTAGCCAATCACAGAACAGCTTTAAAATGCCATGGCCTCTATTATGATCCATGGTCATGGAAGCATCAACCTTAATAGCTTTATCCATTCCCCTTCTGTAAAACAGAACTAGTGTTGTTTTAGCCCCTGTCCTGATGTTGAGGAGTTAAATTTTGTGACACACACTCGATTACTTTGGATTAACATATGGGGCATCAGTTGGTCTGATGGTCACCATCCATATGAACACTATTATTTAGGATGAATATGAGGTAACCTTACATGGTTTAAGCATTTCTTGTTATGAGCTGAATTAAATGGGATTATTTGCTGTTGACCAAGAACATAGACCCAAGAATCCCTCAACTGATGGGTGCTGTCTCGGTAAGTCACAGTGCCTTAATCGTGTGTGTGTGCCCCTGATGTATTACCCAGACCTCAGTCATACTCTTCCATCCAGCACTGTTTCTTCTCCAGTGTTTTTCCTAGCTTATAGTAAGAGATTTTTGCATCAGAGAAAGACTCAGTACAAACAAGCTGTGATTGACCTTTTAAACCAAACAAGCTTGCATATTTCCAATATGAAGAGACAGCAGACAAGCCTATGGCTCGAGGCAGAAGATGGAGAAGAAAGGAAGGGATAAATATCAGAGGGGTAGGAACAAAGAACATGGCCTTGCTATGCAGAGCAGAGAAAAAAAAAACAAACTTCTGCTTGCTTTGTCAATATGTCTGACATGCTGCAAGACACTTTGTAGTGGGAGTCTCTGCTCTGTGGAGAGGAGAGGAGGAATGTGCCTGTCTGTATTTATAGACCATAAATATTTGTTTTGTGCTGGTTTCATATACTCTCTCTCATCTGAAGATCCCCAAAGTTCTTCTCAGACTTGGCATCTGTTCAGCCACGTAGAGAACTTGTGTGCATGTAAAGTCTGCTGTAAGAACCAACCCTCCCTTGGGGTAAATGCACCCTCTTTGGGTATCCCCAGACAAGGAGGGTTTGCATTTCATCTAGGGGTTCAAAAAGCAAGATGCCATTGTGATTATTTTGCCCACTTTGTCGACGCCGGAGACTGCATCTCTTTGAGGAGATTTTCTAGAGGAAATTAAGTGTTCGCTGTATTCATGTTTTTAAGGTATTTGATGTATTTCGCACCTGGAGTTAGACAGTAGGGCTGACTGGTTGAAGAGTGTGCCAGCTGAACATGCAGAGGCACTTGGTGAGATGCAGTGTAATTGCAGGAGTTGAAAAGTACGTGGGACAGGGATTGTGTCTTTCCTGTTCCTATGGAAGGGCTTCTAAAAGTCATAGTTATGATTTTGCATTGAAAGTTGTCTGAAAGACTGCAGCTACGCAGTCTATATTCATGCTGTCTTAGGATAAGTGCTTTTTGCCCCTTATCCTTGTGTTAAACTATACTTACTACAGTTAGTTTGCACCTTTGACTTCTAGAGGTGTGTTCATTTATTTTATCTAGGGACTTGGAGCGCTGCATCTCCTGATCTTATTAAATGGTAGCAAAGAAATGCAAAAACCAAGTGCAGTGAAGACGTCCCCAGACTCTTACAAATACAGATAGGGTGTTTTGGAGTTCATGTTTCACCTTTGTGTAAGCCCTAGGTCAGGCCGTGTTTCCTGGTTAGGAAAAAAAATTTGAGATCTGAGTCAGCTGTCAGGTTCTAAGTGCTGTGTGAATGGGAGTAGAAGTTCAGGTTTTCTGTTGATGCTAGTATCATTTTTACCTTGCCTTGTGATCCATGGATTTTAAGGCTGAGGTGGCCATTATAATGATCTACTCCAATTGCTTGTGTAATTGGGGCTGCTGTATGAACTACAACATATTCTCATATACAGTGATGCTATTTTGGAGGTTTAAACCGTTCTTGGGAACAGTACACGGGGGACAATTTTTCTCCCCCGCCATCTCTCAGCTTTGTCTTAAATCCTGTCTAATATTTATTGGCGATTTAGGGCTCAGCATGTGCCTCCTTGCGTTTTTTACAACGTATACTTCGATCAGCGCAGGAGCAGAGGACTTTCTGAGTCCTGTGACAAGCAGTTGTATATCATCTGAAGAAGATAAAGCCATTTAGTTTTGTGATGTCTAATTCTTTTCTGGATGGATGGCTATTCCAGAATTTCAGTCTGCTGATTGTTAGAAATGCTGTTTTAATTCCCAATATGCAGTTACTTATAGCCAGTTTATATACCTTTTCTCTGGTGCCAGTATTGCTGTTCAGCTTAAATCTCTCTTCTTCCCTGCCCCCAAAGTATTTATAGACAGTAGTCATCTCTGCTTTTGACCTTTGTCTTGCCAGGGTAAAGGTGCCATGCTGTCTTAATTTCTTCTTATGAAATAGGCTTGGCATTCTCCAGTTCAGCCTTGGAGGTGTTCTTGAAACGTGCTTAGTCTGGCTTCCTCCTTCATGAACAGAGGTGATCAGAATAGCATGTGCTGTTCCTGAGCGGGTGTGACCAGTGTCTGGCAGGGTGGCTGGAATCAAGCCTCAGATGTGGCATGGGCCTCTGGCTGCTGCTGTAGGACAGCTCATTGCCAGGTTTGTGTGCAGATCCACCTGTCAGGACACAGCACAGAGCCTTCATGTTTTAAGTCTCTGCACAAACTTGTTTAGCTCATGTGTTGTTTAGAGAGCAGAAGGATCTCTTTTTGATGGCATGGACAACGGCTGTTGGTCTTTGTGGCAACATGGACTTAACTCATGCTCCAGAGTCATAGGTGGGATTTCCTTAGGCCCATCGGTTAGGGATAAGATATAACTTATTGCTTCCTATTAGTGGCTCTATGTTAAGCATTGTCATTGCACAGCCAAATTGGTTTATGAGGGCAAATAATCAGTTAGATGACACTCTTGATACCTTTAGTGTGATTATAAGTAACTATTTTCTTGATAGTATGTATATCTGAACACATTAGCTTTTTGAGGTGTTGTGTGTAATACTTCACACAGGAACCTGAACATACCTTGAATACGGATAAATATGAAATGATTACATATATATACACTTCTAACGTAAGATCACATATCCATATAAAACTATTTGAATCTGATGTTGACAGTCTGTGGGTGCGTAGCACCCTATAGAGTGATAATATAGCTGAGAATTTAGGTACCTAAAGCCAGGAAATTCAGAGGTTCTGTTCCAAAGCACTACTAAACTCTCTTCTCAGTGTGGTGTGTTAAGCCATAATTATAATATCATGTACAAGAAAACGCAAAACCTTACATGTGTACTTGGGTCTCAATCATGGTTATAGTGGGAACTGGATGTTCATAGCCTCTGAATTTTACACAATTAAATACTCAACATAATAAATAGGTTTGCATTGCACATAGCACAAGTGTAAGAGACCAGCAAGGAAAACATTATTATTTATAGGATGCCGTGGTTGCATTTCTTAGTATTATGTTCAATGGTTTCTTTGTCTGAGGGTGAAACTCTGAATGAAGGGATGCCAGAACGCTACATGTCTCATCCCTCAGCAAATACATGTGTTGCATATTGTCTTTTATCCTTAAGAGATGAAGAAGGGGTTTAGCAACAGAGGGTGCTTCATTTGAGCAGACAAAGGTATATAACAAGATCAAGTGGCTAGAAGCTGAAATAGACAACTTTGGGCTAGAAGTAAGGTGCACATCTTTAACAACTATGATAATTAGGCCCTGAAAAAATGTTCTAGGAGTTGTTATGAAGTCTCCATTAATAGAAATCTTTAAGTCAGGATTGGATTTTTTTTTTTTTTTTCCTGCTTCAAACAGAAATTAATTGAGAGAAGTTCTCAGGCCAGACGACCCGAGGGATGTTCTCTGACTTCGTAATTTGTGAATCCTCCATGAGTCATATTCCAAGTTTGGTTATACAAAAAAGATTATCTTTGTGGTTGAGAGAAACAGAAAAGACAGGTTTGATGTGTTTCCTCCACACAGTTCTTGTGTGACACTGGGAATCACAAAAATTGTCTGTGCCTCTCTTTCCAATCTATAAGGTGGATGTAATATATTTGTCTTCATATGGGCGTAAAGAATGGAGATGCTTCTGTGCAAAGGGGCTTGGCATCTATAGTGCTGTGCCCATCTGGGTCATGCTGGGTGGTTTTCTTTCTGCCCTTAGATGTGTGCAGGTAGGACTTGGAGACATTCAGCTCTCTGTTGTTGCATAGTAAAAGATCATCTGCTAGAATGTGGTAGGGCAGAGGTAAATTGGATCACTGCATCTTCTGATTGCCTGCTTCTCTGGCATGTGTATGTGGAGGCCAAGTGAGAGGATGACCCTGGCTGACACAACTGCTCTTTGATGCTTCCTTCATCTGCAAAGGCCTGTGTTTGGCCTTGCCAGGCTGACTGCAAGCAGAAACATGAAGGTAAATAAAAAATCTTTCTGTTTCTGGGTGTTTTTTTTTTCTAGATGATTCAAGTTTCTTAATGCCAGTTCTTTGCCAGTCCATTGTGTCTGGGAGTATGATGGAAGCAGAGGACTGAAGTGGAGGGAATGCTGGAGATTGTAGGGTGATAAATGGGCCTGAAAGTTATCCATGATTTTGCTGATCCATGTTTGAGGTCTTCTTCACTTCTGCACTTGCTCTGGGAAGATGGCATAGACATTAGAAATCACCATGGCCCCTTAAAATTTGTGCACGTAGTATTCAGGATCAGCGCGTCCCATGATATGAGCAGTGAAGAACTTCTGCCAGGATATGGAAGGGCAGGACTGTTTTACCTTTCTGCCATATCACTGTGGTTTGATTTCCCCTTGCTCCTTTTTCCACCTTTGGCACGCGTAAGGGAAGTTCTTAGTCCCTCATGGCCACTGGCTTACCAGTGGCATAATACACAGCATGCTCAGCCTGCCACCATGCACCCGCAGCTTTTCAGGAGCTAATTGGATAAAGCCTACTCCAGAGCCCATTGAACTTGCCTGTAACAGTGCTTAATTAAAGTGCAGAAAGTTTGAAGAGATAGCAAGTTAAGGCTTAATGCAATAACGAAATGGCACTATTCCACCATCTGCTTCCTTCAAGACGTTAATTGCTTCCTCATATTTGTTTGTTTTAATTAGGAAAGAACCTTGATTAAAATGGAATGAGGAGGGGTAATGGTAGAGGAATGAAAGGCTGGGAGGAGAGGAAGAAGGAGAGTGCGGGAGAGGGAGAAAGGAGTGGAAGATGAAGGTTTGACCATGCTGCTGAGTGATGATCAGCAGCTCTAGAGTAACCAACTGGGAATAAATATTTTGGCAGTCATGGATACAACTTGGACAATCAACATACAGAGTGTTATGTCACTGAGAAACTCAGTGCTAAAAGATGAAAGAAATAAGTAAAAAAAAAAAAAAAAAACAAAGTATTTCTTATGGAGCAGTCATTTTGTTGCAACTGCTTCTTATCCACTTCTGCAGAATCTTCTCTGATTGCACAATGTGACTGAAGCACTTTGTGCTTTTTCAGTCTTGAATATTAACCCAAATGGAAGAAAACATAACCGGACTATCCCCATGTTCACGTCTTTTTCCCCTCCCTTGAACTACCATCCGTCTGCATTAAGTTCATCTTGGAAAGACTTCAATTTCTTATGAGCATCTCTGGATAAAAGCATTTTCTTATGATTGATAACCATATCTGCTTGAAGAATAAAGTCAGCAATTTTCTGAAGAGATGACCGATAAAATCAAACTTAAAAAACAATTAAAAAACACATTCCCCTATGTTGCTAAGTAGTGGCTTTGGATGAAACTTCAGGAATAGGAGCTTAGAAACTTTTAATTGGATTCATCCGCCTTACCTTTGTCTCTCCTTTTTCTGTTTCTTTCTCTCCACATCATTTTTTCCCTTCCCTTTCCCCTTTTTAACCCTCTTGAGAGTGAAGTCTGATTTCCCAAGCAAGTATAAAAGTAATTAAAGTCAAACACAGCTCTTAAAAAAGGGAAGCAACTAATTTATTTTCTGGGCCGTTGGTATTGTGGACAGATCTTGATAACTGAAAAGCACCAACACAGGAGCATGAAATGGGGATATTGGAGTCACTGAAATAACAACATGTTTAATAGAATGATGAGTAAAAACGCTTGTTTACAGGAGACTAAGACTGATCCAAATCATAGGCCTCATGTTATTCTGTTTTCTCCCCTTCTTCCCCACCCTGCCCTCTGACAGAGGCTGTAGCTTTCCCATACCCAAACCTACTGTCCCAGGGACTCTCACTTTTTTTTTTTTTTATTTATTTACTACTTAAGATTTTTTTAAACTCTGTTTCATTAGTGCAGACTAGGTCCATTCCCCTGTGGTAAGCTTACTTTGGTCAAATAAGAATATAAACTTATTTAATTTCTTACCTAAAAATAGAAAACAAACAAACAAACAAACCACCCTCACCTGATCACCTTGAATGGATTGGTGAATGTTTTCTTTGTTTGATAACTATGGAAAATATGCATGGAGGTCCATGCAGGTTTACACTGCAGGTCCATCACCTTAGCCTAGCTCCCACCTGCTGTAGCACTGGCTACTTTGCTTGTATTGCTCTTGTGATTTCGTCAGTATGACCACTCATTTCTGTAGCAGAGAAGTATATATATTAATAATTATTATACAATATGTATGGACAAGTATTTTGTGGCTGGGAGGTTTAGTACAAGGATGGGAGTAGGGCTTTTCACTTGTCGATCTCTGGTTCAAAATCAAATGCTTTCTATTTGTCCTGTAAAAATAGTGTAGTTGTTCCCTTGGGGCAGAATGGGAGGCTTATGCTGGATCAATTCTAATCACATTGTTTAATGTGTTATGAACCTGAATATCTCCAAGATGTAAGCTATAAAAGAGCCAAAGGAGAACCCAGGTTAGTCTGGACTGCAGATTAGACTGAGTGGTACTCTGTGGTACCTTGGGTTTTCTTTGGACAGCTCCTATTCCTAAATGAATTGAGTTTCTTTTTGCGTTATAAAACTCATCAAGATCCCAGTCCAATGAGATACAATTACTAGCTCCATGCAATTAAATTCATCCCACCTAGAAGAAGTATGGAGAAAATTCACCAGACACTTAGTGATATCTCCATGAAGAGACATAGAAAGGCTGGGGCTCCAGCTTGCTGGAAGAGGTCTGTGGCAGGGAGCACTGTAAAATCTGCAGTGGTCTGGACAAGGGGGATGTAGCCTCTGGTTCCTGGGTTATAGCCAAGACTGAACTGGAAAGGAGTGGCTGTACCAAAAGTGGTGTGTGTGTGTTTAGGTGCTGAGAAGTGGGATGTAAAATGTCTGAGTGGGAGGTGGCAGTGGGCGGCATGAGATGTCATTGAAGCAAGAGTCTGGTGAAGACGAAAGGAGGGAGCGTACCACGGCCCCTCTTAACGCAGAGTCACTGCTGTAAAGACAGGCTGATTTCCATGTGCAGGGCCTTGTGCTTTGAGTGTGAAAGTATGGAAGGAGGATGTGCACTGGGTGGGGTGGCTAAGATGCATCAGTGCCTAGTTGGTGGCTTTGGAAAAATCTTCAATAGCAGAGTTTTCTCGGGCCAGTGTTAAGGAGGAAATGGTGAGTCTGTTGGGGATGAATGTCTTAGAAAATAAAGATGGCCACGTGGGATACTGTGTGCAGTTTTGGGTGCCACAGTGCAAAAAGGATGTGAAACTATTGGAGACTGTCCAGAGAAGGGCTACAAAGATGGTGAAGGGCCTACAGGGGAAGACATACGAGGAGCAGCTGAGGTCACTTGGGTTGTTCAGCCTGGAAAAGAGGAGGCTGAGGGGAGACCTCATGGCGGCCTGCAGCTTCCTCACGAGGGGGAGCGGAGGGGCAGGCGCTGATCTCTTCTCTCTGGTGACCAGCGATAGGACCCGAGGGAATGGAGTCAAGCTGTGACAGGGGAGGTTCAGGTTGGATATCAGGAAAAGGTTCTTCACCGAGAGGGTGGTTGCACACTGGAACAGGTTCCCCAGGGACGTAGTCACGGCACCGAGCCTGTTGGAGTTTAAGAAGCGTTTGGACTATGCTGTCAGTCATATGGTCTGAATTTTTGGGTAGACCTGTGTGAAGCCAGGAGTTGGACTCAATGATCCTTGTGGGTCCCTTCAAACTCGGAATATTCTATGATTTGGGATTCGTAGCTTTTATGGTTATGAAAATTAAGGGAAGTTTGTTCTTGAAGTCTGTGAAATCAATTGAATCTGTGTTTGTTTTTTTTTTCTTCCTGTAGGAGTGCTGCTTAAAATATTTTCCTGGCTTTATTGCTGTTTCCTACCTTAATAGCAAATATTCTGCTGAACACCACTATTGTTTCCTTCCTCTCCTCAGTCATGCACTCTTGCCTCTATGGTACTATTACCTCAGACTTTATTTTCATCATCATGAAACAGCCTCCAGTCCTGTGGTTTAAAATCCACTAGTTGTATAGTGAATGGCAGGTGTAGTGTGGTATACTTGCAGTCTTAATCTCTCCCACTAGTTGGAAAAAGCTATAGGGAATGGGTATTTTAGGAGATATACTTTGAATGCCTCTAATTCTGCTGCCCTGGATGAGCAGTGTTTGACATGGTGAAACTGTAGGATTCTCTTGGGAGACATCTGACAGAAAGCCAACAGTGAGCTGTAGTCCAAGACAACAGACTGCCTCAGTGCTGCACAGTAACTATATACCTTTTATTGACATGTATTTTTTAGCAGGTGACTGCTTCTGGCCTGGATTTGCAAGGTAATGGGAAGACAGAAGTAGACTGATGGGTTTTCCCTACCCTAACCTCTTTTCATTTAATTTCTTAGGAAATCCTATGTTCAGGATTCTTTAAAAGCAGTTTACAGTGATGCAGGTCTTCCTGTAAACTGCAGAGGCAGTTTTACTTTATGCACTACTACACATTTCACGTATTTGGAAACTGGCTGCTTAGAAAGCACCTTCTCTCTCTCTCTCTCTCTTTAGCAATGTTTTTGATTAAACAGCTAAAACCTTATATTTTCTGATAAGGCTAACATACGTATACAGACGTGCGATTTATAGCTTTTTTCCTTTATTTAGATCCTAATTAAATACATGGAGTACACAGGGATTTTCTTGTGTTAGATGCATGTCTTTTTAACTTGCCTTTATTTTTGACTTTTACAAGCCTCTGGAAAGTGGAGGAACAAGCAGGAGTTTATAAAGCAGGCTTAAATAGCTGTACTTAGCTGATCCTCAGTGCTGGGCAGTGCTGCATATAAGAAGCCTGCTGGACTTTTCCCTTTCTCAGAGCCTTTCAGATGGTTACATTAGTAGAGGTGAACAATGGAGTTAAACCTAAACATTTTTTCCCCAAAATGGTCAATCACGTGTCTTTGTAGCCCCAGAGATGAATTCTCCCATAGGCAGGTTTGGGGGAAAACGAGGGGTTGCAGATCTGCCTGAGCAGCGCATCCAGCGTGGGCCGTGATTCCTGTTTAAAACACAGCGGCCAACATACAGATTCACTTGATTTGTATTTAAGTGGGGAAGGTGAGTGCCCCGGTCTCCCATGTTGTATCACGGGTGGGAGGTGTTGTATGGCTGGGCACACAGTCCCCGGCAAGGAGCAGACCACGTCAGCTCTCCACCTCTGGTGCCGAGGAGCTCGGGGAACCTGTTGGGCTGGGAAGGGCCGGGCAGTGGGAGTGGGTCAGGAGTGGGGGCAGCTGGAGGCTTCCCCCCACCCCGCCGCTGCCGTGCCTTTCCCCTGGCTGCCGAGCAAACCTGCGCCTCTTCGGGGCTGCGCCAGCGGGAGTAACAAAAGAAAATCTGCTGCTTTTGATAGGTGCATCTTCCCTTGCTTAATTTGAAAGGGGACTATTAATGTCGTAAAGGAAAATAGGTTGCTCTTATGTTAGCTTGTCTTTCGAGTGAGTCGAGCACTTTACAGTCACTAATTAAACTTTACAATGTGGCAGCTGTAGTCCTAGCTATATCCCCTGAAAGAGCACTTTGCCTAAGGCCATGCAAACGGGCCATGAGACTCTTTCTTCTGACTCATGCGTGTACCCGGACTGCTAGAACATGAATCCCATTGCATGAGGAGCTACTGAGCAGCAAAATATTGGCAGCTGATAACTAGGTACCACAGATAAAATGAGTTAAATTAATGTGTGATGAAGTTACACGGGGGAGAAGTTTGGCCTAGAATCTGGCAACTGGCAGGTTGCAGGAACCATCTGTTGCCTGTGGTAGCAAGTAATCATTTTCCATAGTTACTTCTAAATCTCAGTTACTCAACACAATTTGGAAACAGAAGTTCTGCCAGGTTATTATGAGCACTTCAGGTATCTTCCTTTTAAGTGTTGATTAGAGAAGCTTTTCCCTCCGTTGCTCCCAGGCTTATTTTTGTACACGTGACAGGTGTAGGGTGGGAAACTGGAGTGCTCAGGCTACCCAGGAATGAGTGCTCTCACTGTAGTGACTTTTTCTTCCTCTGCGTGTTTTAGCTATGTCCTAGGCAGGGTGTCTCCTTAGGTGTAGAGGAGAGCTTTATTTGTTCTTTCACTGCTTGCTGCACTGGGTGGACAGTAGAAGAATCATGGTCCTTCCTGGTGAGGGGGTTTGTGGTGTTTAATTTAGAAACTAGGGCTAATCCCGCAGCATTTCTCATAGGCTACCAATTTGCTACCAGCTAGCAAAAGCTTTCAGAGCAATTTATGTGGAAGGAGGAGATAGAAATCAGTGCCACCACCTCATCACCAATCTGCAGAGCTACGCAGAGCTTCCCAGCCAGGCGCCGAGCCGAGCGCCGGGCTTGGAGTGATGGGGAAAAAGTGGGCGCTGTTAGCAAGAGCTGCTCGTAATGTTTTTGTCAAAATAATGGCTTTTCAGACTGTGAAAACAATGTTAGCAGAAAGGATATATTATTCAGAATGTGCAGATTTCTTGTTGAAGGGGGGAAATACATTTAAAATTGATTTGAAATGAAAAGTTATGCAATTACTACGAATGAAACTATTTATATAGCAGTTTCAGTTTTCCTACTTTTCTTATTCTGTGCTCCTTTCCCAGAAGAAATAAAAGAAATAGCAAATAATGACTGGAAGTTACTATAACCAAAGCTAGCTAAATTAAAATATTCCATTTTTTTAAAAAATAAAAACAGAAAATTCTTTGAAAATGCTTTAACATAATACATTTTTTTTTTGTTAATCTTTTCACTAGTGGCTTTCATAGCAAACAGTTGTCACTTGTCAGTTGTATTGCTAACAGTATGGAAATTCATATTTGGTACATCAAAGCACAAAGTATGGCCTGTGCAGATACTGTACAGAGATGTTCCCTGGCCCACAATCACATCGGTACCCTGAGAGAGTCTGTCCTGGGCAACTGAAAGGAATTCAAGTCTTTTCCCCTCCCTCCCTCTCTTGCTCTCTCTTTTTCTTTCCTATTTTTAAAATATGTGAGTTTGGATCCTGGCTTGAGCAGGTCGAGCTGGGATTTTGAATTCGCAGCCCAGTCACTCAGAATGTCAATTGTCTTCCAGGGCACTGCACTGTGAGTCCCAAGGCTGGAAGCTCTGTAAAAGACTGTCTAACTTTTAAATAAACATTTGTGGGAGAATATATATCTTTTTAGGTCTTTCTAAATCTACCAAGGGTGATTGATTTATCAATATGTAACAAGTAAAGCTTACCTAAAGCACGTATCTTGTCCAATGGTGTTATAAAGCTTCACTGGAAAATTTAAAATAATTTCTAAAAGTGATAATTTCCATAATACCACTAGTTAGCTCCCCCCTGCCTTGGCTCACCTGAAATATTAAGCTGTCTGTGACAGGTTTTGCTTTCTGGGTCTGTGGCCCAAGCCCGCTGCTGCCTAGTTTGGGGTTTTCAGCAATGAGTTGCACAATGTAGGCAGAGAACAGGGCTGTGCCGGTGCAGTGCCCCCCGGTCTGTGTCTCACGCGGTGAAGGGTCAGTCCCTATTAAGCTGTTTGCTAGTGTTTTTATCCAGGTTCACTTGAAAAAATATCAGGCAAGGGTGCTCTCCCTGCACGGTCCTGCAGACATGCCTAAGTGCTTCTGGCAGCCCAGGCTGTGCTCTCTGGCTTCTCGTTTTAGCCAGCGTCTGCCTCTTTGCCACCCCATGCTCACGATGATTCCTCTTACGGTTTGCTACACACGCTCTTCCCCTGTCTTTTTGGCTAGTCACGTTGTACTTGCTCTGAGAAATGTCGTTACCTCGTTATTAGACAGTTCCACTGAAATAAAAAGGCGAATCCTTTATACCTGAATTTTGTAAAAGTCTTTTTGTTTTACACAGCTTTACATTTGTTTCTACACTTCACATTGGCAAATCTCTGAGCAAAAGGGCTAACTAGAGACAAAAGGTATGGGGCAAAATACTGTGAAGCACAGAAATACAATCTGGGAAGATGTACATGAATTAAGAAACAAAACCAAAACCCTTCCTATGTGTAACTCCGCCTGTTGTCAGGACTCTTGGGGTCACAGAGCTTTTAAGCCTAAATTTATCTCATCGACAGCCTTCCTTTCAAAAGAGTACTGCCATCAGTACTGTGTTTCTGCCTTGAGGGTCCCTGGGGCTGGTACTGGCCTTTCCCAGAGCTGCTCTTGGTCCTTGGTTGCGAGGCCACTGCTGCGGCAGAGCAGCAGGTTGGTTATTCCAGCCTTGCTAGCCGGCTGTCCCAGCTGAGTGCAGGATTGCTTGGCACACCCTGGAAGGTCACCACGTCGTGCTGCAGGGACAGGACAGGCTGAAATGATTTCTCACAAGTGCAGTGTGCCTACTGCATTTCCTACCAATCCCCAAATTGCTGGTGAGTTTAGAAACTGGCCCCCATCATGCAAAACTCTAACCCATTTCCCTGATGATTTGAAAGCTTTTAATATCCCGAGCCATTTCAAGGATCAGCCTCTTCCAGACAAGACACTGATGCTTAAAAATTTTTGCTAGCAGTCTATCTTGGCAAAGCTTTCTGCTTCATTCTCCAGCACGCTAGAACTGAGAAACCTATCTATGTGTAACTCCTTGTCACGTCCCCCTGATAGCCCTTAGGTGGAAGTAGGGAGGGGGATAGGGTGGAGTGAATTTTGGCAAGAATTCTGTATATCAGAAGATGAAAAGAGCAGAGAACTGGAAGAATGCACAGATTTCACACAGCACAGGATTCCCAGCCTCCTGTTGCGTATATACCCACAAAAGGAAATGTGTTTGTGGAACTAGTGGTAAAGGATGACTGTGGTTCGGAAAGCAGACACCTAATCTCACAGTGGCCGTTGACTTTCAGAGCGTTTACGGGCTCACCAACATCTTTGCCCCCTCAGAGCATCAGTCACTGTGAGATCTGTGTGAACGTGGGTCCCTCACACTTCAATTCCAATCTTTAACTCTGCTCCTTGAAAGTCATTCCCATTTGGTCCATAAACAGAGCATCAGCTGTTTAAGGTGCTTAGCAATTGGACCAAATGTCCCCTGGGCTGTGGACAGCTTATCGCACCTGCTTGCTAGGTTTCTGTGTTAGTGTTTGCTTTGTGGGAAGCTGAGGAGAAAGTTCTGTGTGAGATTATGAAGTTGCAATAAAATAGAGAGAGTGCTACATGTTACGTAACGGGAAAAGGCTCTAAATCTCCAGATGTCCATGGGCCCTTTATTTCCTTTTCAGGTGGATGCTACTTATTTTACCTTGAGCCAGCAGCCTACGGGGGATGACCTAAACGAATTACTAGCCATACTAATGACAGGGAGCTCTGGCCAGATGCAGTGTCCCCATCTATGCATGTTATGTTTCAGTAACAAAACAAACAAACAAAAAAACCAAACAGATAGTTTCAGTCTCCACTTTCAGTAATCACCCATCATGATGTTTAAAAACATGCAAATTTCTCTGACTTCCTGGAAATCATGTTCAGGCGTATAAAAGTGTGTTGAACAAAGTGGGAATTCACTGTGAATTCACTTATTCTAGCCTTTTGGAAAGTCCTTATGTGCGTGGGTTTTTTTTGTTTTTGTTTTTTTTTTTTTTTTTCCNNNTTTTTTTTTTTTTTTTTTTTTGCCTTTTTTTTTTTTTTTAAGGAACTAGTACACTAGCTGGAATGTAGAGGCATTTTAGTGCTAGCTCAAATACAGAAAATCACAATTGTTAATGTGTACTCAGTGCCTAAGAGCTCTATTCTTGACTGTGTTGTGCTAGATTCTGTCAAACAGAAAAGAAGCTGCTCTTGCTTATGAAGAACTTAAAAACGCATATGTAAGGAAGAAGCAGAAGGATAGACAGACAGATAAGGAAGAACAAGGTGTTATTGATTGGTATGCGAGCTGTTAGTTTTATTTTGTTGTTGCTTTTTATTTTCTGTATTTTTCCCTAATGCCAAGTAGCTGGTAAAGCAGTGCAACAGTGAATTTTTTCCTCTCGCTTCAAAGCTGGGAGAGCCCCAGACTCCAGCTGTGTCCTCTGAGGAGTGTCTGATGCAAGCCTGTCTCTGTGGTATCAAATCTGGTTAGTCTCAGGAAAGCGTTCTTGGGAGTGGCAGAGTGGCCTTACTTTCAGGCATTGACGACACGCTCACACTTCAGTTTTCAGCAAAGTGGAGCGCATTTTCAAGAGTTGGTTTTTATTAAAACTGAAATAGAATGTGTGTGTCGGATACGGAATCTGGAAGAAGTTTTGCCATTTATCAGTAACGCCAGCACTGGAAGTTCACAGAATCCCCTGCTACGCTGCATGCAGCTCCCTTCTTTGCGTTTGGTATATTAGGATCTGGCAGAATAAACAATGCTGCAGATCCATCCAGGCTTCCGGTGGCAGAAAGGAGAGGATGCAGGGGATGGAGGCAGACCAGCTACTGAAGGAGTGAAATAAATGATAATGATTGAGACCTCTCCAATTGTTGAATTTAAGAGTCTTTAGAAAAGCGGGTACTCTTCGTTCTATTTTAAAGATGGTGGACCTGAGGAAAGGCCAGTGTTCCCAGCACGGCTGCCCTGGGAGTTACAATAAAAGCTGTTGAGTTTTGCAGAAATTGCTCTCCTGGTTAGTACCAGCTTGGAGATGGGGGAGTCTGGCTTCTCCTGCATGGCGGTACGGAGCAGTAACTGCTCAGCTGCTGCCAACGCTTCCTTTTAGCTAGTCCTTGTTAGTGGAGAGTTTGTGGTAATGGGAGTAATTAACACACTGGGAGTCATTTCTGTGTCTTGGAAGGGAACAGAAAGCCATCAGAGCAGCCCCAGACATGATTGCTCTGCAGGGTTATTTTCTCTCTCTCTTTCTTTCTTTTCCATTGTGCTTGGGTTTTGATTTTTCTTCTTTGTGTTAAGAAAGCTGGAGAGCTCAAAATGGTCTGTAAATTGCATTCCTGCTGAGCTTGGGCTAGGTAGGCTAGTTAAAGGTCACTCTTGTGGACTACATGGACTCCTCTCATGGGGTGGGGAGAGTGTTTAAGAAGGGAGTCACACTGTCCCTTGTGGCTTCTTTAACCCTTCTTCTTCCAGCATAGCTTTGAAGAGCTCTGGTTCTGAATTGAGTTTAGTAGGCACAGGAGGGGAGACCGTTCAGTGACTAGTAGAAAATGTTAACTCTTCCAGCAGCCAGATGGCTCTGAAGCGTGAGGCTGTGCTGCCAGGGTCCTTGCTCGTTGTTGAAACGAGCATGTTACTAGCTTGCTCATATCCCTTCTGAGGCCACTGGTGGCATTTCAGCTGTGTGTCTTGCATTGAGATTAGCACGTGTGAGCTCAGCTTCCCCATGCGTGGGTACCCAGTTTGGGTATTACACAAGCCCAGACAAATGCCAGTGTTTCTGGAGGTGAGCTCCAAGGGGGAACTTGTAATAAACACTCATTCTTGCCCTTCCTGGGTGAGAGCTGGGGACAGGGTGTTGTGGTTTAACCCCATGGGCAGCTGAGCACCACACAGCCACTCACTCACTCTCCCCGGGGTGGGACGGGAGAGAGAATCAGAAAGGTAAAAGTGTGAGAACTCATGGGTTGAGATAAAGACAGTTTACTAGGGAAAGCAAAAGCCGCGCACAAGCAAAGCAAAACAAGGAATTCATTCACTACTTCCCATGGGCGGGCAGGTGTTCAGCCACTGCCAGAAAAGCAGGGCTCATCACGCGTAATGGTTTCTTGGGAAGACAAACGCCATCAGTCCCAACTTCTCCCCCCCTTCCTCCTCCTTTACCCCAGCTTTTATTGCTGAGCATGACACCACACGGTATGGGACATCCCTTTGGCCACTCTGGGTCAGCTGTCCTGGTCCTGTCCCCTCCCAGCTTCTTGTGCAGCCCCAGCCTCCTCGCTGGCAGGGTGGTGTGAGAAGCTGAGAAGTCCTTGGCTCTGTGTAAGCACTGCTCAACAACAACTAAAACATCAGTGTGTTATCACCACTATTTTCATCAAAAGTCCCAAACATGGCATCATACCAGCCTCTACAAAGAGCATTAGCTCTGCTCCAGCCAAAACCTTGACATGAGGAGAAGCAGGGCAATAGGTTTAACCTGCTTGATTGCAAATGAGGTGCCCAGGACTGGAAACGAACCAACCAACCACTGACAGATCACAACTGAACAACTGACAGTGTATGCATGTGCATGTGTGTATCTTAGCCTGCTGTAGGGGAGCAGGGACAAAGAGATTCTAGCTTTTTAGTCTAGCTTTTTTTTTTTTTTTTTTTGGTCTTTTAAGAGGACACTCTTGGATTGCAACCCTAGCCCTCCTGAATAGTAGCGTCTCCTGTTCTTGCTTTTTGCTTTGATATGGTTTTTTTTGCTACTGTCTCCTAGGGAGCTCTGTGCTGAATTCAGATTAGGAGAATTGAGCAAATCCATATCCACTTTCCAGAACAGAAAAGCTAAGCCTGCACATTATACCAGTGGTGGGAAAACCCAATGATCGCATGAGTGTACGTCCTCTCCTTGGGCTTGTGGCGGGGCAAAGGCATGTACAGTTCCAAGAGTGATGTTAGAGACTGGCATGAATACTATATCCCTGGAAACTATCTGGAAGAGCTCACCAGGTGCTCTGTGTCATCCCCAGTCCCCTATTTGAAGATGCAGGCCTTCATCCTCATGTCTCTCTACATCTGAGATAAAGGCCTAAAGCTGCCCCATTTCCTCTTCCACTTATCTCCAGCAGCATAATGTAAGATGCTGCCTCCTATGAAGTTCTGCCAACTTCAGCAGGAGCTGGGTGTGTTCAGCTCTTTACAAGACAAAGCCCCTATTTTCAAATGTGCTTTCAGCCACTTCACTAAGGAGAGCCCATCTTGCCTTATCCCTGACCTCTGCTAGCAGTGTAGTGCCACCAAGCTCTGTCCTGGGTGTGGCTGTCCATGTCCATCTCCAACCCAGTTTATTCAGCACAGTTCCACTGGCACCACCCCAAGGTCCTCACCAGCCCAGTGAGGGGATGATGCCAGAGTCCAGATTTATAGCTGAGATGCAAATGCTGCTAGAGGAATTAAAAACTAAATTAATCTGTGTGGTTTTCTCTAGTCTCTTGAATTTCAAATTCTCCCTGTCCCCTCTCAGTTCTCTGTAAACATCTCACCATGCATCCTTGCTGAGGAAGCTATGAGATGGGAGGATTTCTGTGTTCCCTCTTTTTCCCCCAATGATGGTAGGAACTCAAAATGTTCCCATCTGCATTTTTCATCGGAAAGGTGTGGTTTTTTTTTTTCCTTCCCTCTTTTTTAGCCACAATTCAGCTGGGGATTGAGCAAGCAGAAAGATTTCTTCTTAGTCTTCTTAGTCTCTGTGGAGACCCACAGTCAAGGCATGAGCCAAAAGGAGCCCGTTCCTCACTAGAGAATAGGATGAGTGAAGACAGGCTGAATAAATACTATTAATTCCCCATTTCTCTGCCTCTGGCAAGCTTGGCTTTTAATATCAATTATTGATTGTGAATCTCACTGGATCATTTCAAGTAGCATATGTCACAGAACTGTAATGATCTGATTGCTGAGCCTTGAGCCGACTGTGGGAATGCACATGGAAGCAGAGTCAAATAACGGCCCTTCTTACCCCTTCTTAAAATCCCTCTGCTTCAATAGCGTCCAGGTAAAAGAGCAAAACATTCTATTTTCTTCTTCCCCAGTGAAGGCAAGGGTGAATTCACATGGGGTGTAAATATGTGGATCTTAGGTCACTAATGTATGTTTTTCAGTCCACACGAAGAATGGTGTAATGAGCAGTTTTGGTTGTGGAATGGGGTGGCAGACCAGGGGGGAGGACATACACAGGCTTGCACTGGGCTGCTGTGGTAGGGGTTTGCAAGGAAAGCCAGCCTGTCCCTGGCGTCATCCAACTCCATTATTCTTTCTGCACTAGGAATTGCTGAAAATTACACTTTCAAAACCAAAAAATCCATCCCCAAGCAATTAGCAGTCAGAGAGGGAGATAGTGAAGGAGGGAGGGCAGGGAGTGACAAACCCGTCTCCTGCAACCTTTCTGTGCAGTTGGGTAAATAAGCCGCTGAGCAGCAGAGTGCCCAGCTTCTCTCTCCATTTCCTAAGCAGGTGCGTTGTGAGACGTTTGCGAAGATATTAACCCCGCGAACAGAGCGTGCCAGTCAGTAATTATGGAAATTAGTTGGCAATTAGATAATGTCACTCACTCTCTGCATACAGCTGATAAGCAGTTGAGAGCCACTCCAAAGCGCAGGCAAGACCCTCTCCCTGGGCTGCCGAGCAGATGGCTCTGACCTCCTGCTGTTAATCGGCTGCCCTCGAGTTTGGGAAGGTGCGTGGTGGCTGGGGAGCCCACGGCACTGCGGCAGGGCTGCCTCCCTTCCCCTGCTCGGGAAGTTGTGCAGCTCTATCAGCAGCCCTGTGAGTGGGAAGTTTGAACAGTGCAGGTGGGTGTGTTTCCTACAGCGGGTTTTGAGTGTGCGAGATGCTGAGCCGTCTGTTCAGCGTGCGGGCTCCTCGCTGTCTCAGCTCTCGGGCGGGCCGGGGAGGCGTGCAGGCTGCTGGGGTGCAGTGGAGATAACTTGCTGGCTAGCTCATTCCTTCAGGGTAGCTAGTGCTTAAAATGCTCTGCAAAGACCTCGCCTACTGGTCTGTTGAAGGGCTGATCCCATCAGACTAGCACTCCTGTTTCGTGCTGCTAACTCACATTAAGCCTAAAATATAACACGGAAAATATTTGTTATATTGCTTTTCCATGTGAGCAATAGGTGGAGCTGGAACAGGGGCGTTGCTGCTTCGTGCTTGGAAGAGGCGGTGACCATCATGAAGTCTTTTTCTGTCAGATGAGTTCATGCTGTGACAAAGTTTGAGATCTCTCAGAGATAATATATATAAGAAAGTACTATGGGATTCTGTAGGTATTGTCCCAAACTGTAATGCATTGCTATGGTAGCAGTGTGCTGTATGAGGCTGCTAGGGTAGTATTTATGCTAAAAATAAAACGGTAAGAGCAGAAAATTACTCGTTTTCAGTGTGTCTTGGAGGATCATTGTGGAAAATGGGTAAGGCACAGGTATGTTGTGTCAGGATTTACTCTCTCAAGGTGCAGATTCAAATCCTGGCCAGTGCTAAAAAGGACACTGGGTTTTCTTTGCAGGCCCTGCTGCTGTGGGGTGAGGTTTGCTATCACAGGCTGAACTGTGCGAGACACAAAGCCCAAATAGCAGGGAGTGCCATGGGTCAGCACTGATGGGTGCTGGCAGAGCTCTGGAGGAGCCTCAGATGGCCCCAGCCTGCTAGCTGGGTGTGGGCAGCCTTCCCAAAGCCTGCCCTAGCATGTCCAAAAGGCAATGAAGCACCCAGAATTACACCTGTATTTCATGATGTTTGTGCCTTCTTCCTCTACTGAAACAGGGCTGGCCCTATCTTCTTTCAAAACAGATAGGGAAGGATTACCTTGGCTTCCCTCAGTCAGCAAAGCTGTCCCTGTTTAACCATTTCTGCCTGGTGTAAGTTTCCCTTGTTGACTGTGGCCTTTGTCATCAGCTAATGAACATGTATTGATGCTACAGAAATTGTACCATAGAGGCAGCCCTGCTCCCTTTACTGCTCCTTTGAAATATCCCAAAGATTGTAACATCCCATGGGGACTGAGTTTTCTTTGCATCTGTAAAACAGGGTTTCAGCAAACTGGGGTTGGGAGAGATAGGTAGGCTTTTTGTATGGGCATTTGGGCTGTACATGGACATATATATATCTCATCCGTGATCGCCTATAGAGTGCTCACATCTGATGCTATGATGTACATCGCGTTCCACTGGTTCTCAAAGAATTAGTCTTTTAAAACAGGATGAGCAGAGTAGGAAGGCTGAGGGCTACTCCTGATGCAGGTGCTGCAACCCACCCTGCCCAGGAGAATCGGAAGCTGCTGCGAGAGCCCCTGCGCAGTGGGGCCTCTGTGGGTGGTTGGTGCCACACTGGGCTTGCCGCCCTCCCCGGCTCAGGCTGAGCACAGAGCTGTCTGGTGGAGCAGTGAGTTTTGCTGCGGTGGTGGTAAATGTTCAGGGAACTGTGAGCTGCTGGGAGCACATCACTGGCTAATTTACACACATTATTATATTCCTATTCCCATCTCATCAATAATTCCAGGCTTGGGTCATCACTTTCTCTCTCCCCTCCCTCTCACTCTATTCTCCTTCTCCATAAATTGTCAGCTATTTTAGTGGGGCCACTGGGGAGCAGAAAGGAGAAAGGTAAATGGACAAGAGCCACATACTTTTTCCTCCAGTTGATTTTCAAAGCCCCCGAAAAAAAATATGAATTGAGCCAACATTGTGATTATTGGGAAGACAGATGATTTGAGCATTTGGATTTTTTTTTTCTTTTTCCTTTTACACCTCTCCTAACACCTCCTTTTTCCTCTTTCCATTCTCCTGAGCCAAGCTGTTAACAATTAAAAGAAATTATCTTCCCTCTGGTTTTGACTTGATTTTATTTGTGTTTATAGCAGTTTAGCTAACAAGCTCCACTCAGGCAGCTGCAGGGAACAGGCCTGGTTTCCACTGGGCACTGAAAGCTCACGTTACTCTCTAGCTTGCGGGCTTTCTTTTAATTGATCCATTTTGTTTTCTAAGTGACTTGGTTTTTTTTTTGTGCTGGCTAAATTTGCCAGATTGGCAGCCCTGGAGACATAGAGCTTCTGCAGGTCCCTGGGGCAGGTAAGGTAGAGGCTGTGACTGTGTGAGCTGTGCCATCCTTTGCCTGGTGATTCTACTCCAGCTTAACCTCTGCCCTTACCAGACAGAATTTTTTCAGCACTGCCTGTTTCTGCAGTGTCTGTGGGTCACCTCCTGTGGAGCAAGGTGGGTGGCAGGGTTGAAAGGCATCTGCTAGGAGCAACAGCTCCAGCAGCTCTCATCGTTCACATCACAAAACACCTGTCCCAAGCAAGTGCTGTCTCACACTATCTGTGACCCAATTTGTGAAATCTGTGTTCATACTGTCTTCTGGGAGGTTGAAGGCCTTGATTCTCATCACCTTCTTTCCTGCTTTGTATCTGTGCTAGTGTCAGCTGTTCCCAGAGCTTTTCTCATGCCCAGCCCATCTCTGTGAACAAGCACCTGTGCTAATGGAAAACTTTGTTTTTCTTTTTAAGCAGGATTTTCGAAGAATGAGCCTAGCTTTGTGCTGTCTTTACTTGTCATCTTAAAACATCCTCCTACCCTAGGCATACAGTCACCCACATGCAAATAGGCGGAAGTGAATTAAATCCCAATGCTAACAGGTGTAACTCCTGCTCACTGAAGGCAGCTGGAATTGCTTTCTGTTAGCTAGGGGTGAGTTTGGCCTTTTTGCCAAACCATTAGACCAGGGTAAGTGGTTAAGTGCTTAGACAGTTCTTAAAATCTAAGCTACAAGTTTCCTATCATCTAAGCTGCAGGTTGCCATATATAATTTGCATAGCACATGTTTCCAGGTTGCAAAGGTCCCTGTTAGAGTCTCTGAAGTGTGCAAGACATGTAAAGTAAAAGCAGCTATTGCATGACAGGCTGACAGCAGGGTTGTCTTTTCTAGTGCTTGCTTGGTGTGCTAGGAAGCATAATGAAAGCAATGGAATGGGAAGTTTGGAGAATATCCTTTATTGCCCTGCATCAGCTGTCATACTCTAAAGGATTCTGGTCTTTGCCCTAAGCATTTCCACTGAGAGGTAATTGTTAATGAGGAAGCTTCAGTGCCATTTCTCTCAGTAAAGTCACTGAGATTGTCTTCATCAAAGGGATAAAATAATTTCGTATATTTTTCTGTTGCTTACTATTGTGGTGTGTGCAGATCCCTTGGTGAGTTCTCTGTCTGGTCCTCTTTGTTTCGGTGACGTAGATGTCCCTGCTGCTTTGAAGGACTGTATGGCCAACTGCAGGCATGAAGAAGTGGCCAGAATATCAAGAAGTGTAAATGAGTTGCTGGATAAAACCTTAAAAATCTTCATGGTAAAGATATGGTTAGTAGTGGGACAAATCTTTTCTTTTTCTTCTCTTCTCTTGACCCCATAGGTCCTGCAATCTCTCTGAGTGCCAAGCAGTGAATTATGGGCTGGACTGCCACCAGTTCATCATGAAGATTGACTTCATCTTTGCCCTCCCAAGGATCACGTACTTTATGAATTCAGTTTCTCTTCCATCTCACTGCCACCTCCGTCAATATTGTCATCACTTCTAGGAAACCAGAATCTGAGGCTTGAACTTCATTTCTGCCTTTCCTCCCTCCCAGGAACAACAAGTGTCACCTTTGCGTTCTACCAAAACAAACCATTGTGGGTTATTTTGCCCTGCATGAAAGTACACCAGCTGGAGACGTCACTTCATATACCCTGTACTTCTGAGATCCTCTGGATCCTAAAGGATAATTGAGATCTTTGCTTGGAGAGGAGGCATTTCTTCTAAGTCACGTGCCCTTGCTGTCTCTCTTTCCACCTGCTCTCCCTCTCTCTGTCAACCTGTCCTCTCTTTCTCTTCCTGTTGGATTTAACAGATTCATTGTTGACTGCTGGGGTTCTCCATCCTGTAGTGTGGCTTTTGTTTTTCTCCTAGTGAAGAGAAGATTCTTGAAACAATGGGCTTCACTCTCCACTCTGTCTACTTCACCTTGAAGGCGAGTTTGCTGCTGGGCTCCTTGTTGGGTCTCTGTTTGGGTCTGGAGTTCATGGGCATCCCCAACCAGTGGGCCCGCTACCTCCGCTGGGATGCCAGCACTAGGAGTGAACTCAGCTTCCAGTTCAAGACCAACGTCTCTGCTGGGCTGCTTCTCTACTTTGATGATGGTGGTGTCTGTGACTTCCTCTGTCTGTCCCTTGTTGATGGGCGCATCCAGCTTCAGTTCAGTGTGGACTGTGCAGAGACTACAGTTATCACAGAGAAGCAGGTCAACGACAGCAACTGGCACTTCCTGATGGTCAGCCGCAATCACCTTCGGACGGTGCTAGTGCTGGATGGTGAAGCCAAGCCGGGCGAGGTACGTCCACAACGCCAGTATATGAATATCGTCAGTGACCTTTTTGTGGGTGGAGTCCCATTGGACATCCGTCCTGCTACCTTGACCCTTGATGGTGTTCTGAGTGAGCCTCCGTTTCAAGGATTTATCCTGGATCTGAAATATGGCAACTCTGAGCCACAGCTCCTGGGAAGTCAAGGGGTCCGACTGGAAATGGAAGGGCTCTGCGCAGAAAACCCCTGTGAAAATGGTGGCACTTGCTTTCTTCTGGATGGTGAGCCACACTGTGACTGCTCAGCCACTGGGTATGCTGGCAAACTGTGTTCTGAAGGTAAGAAAATACTTTCTTGCTTCCCATTGATCTTTATACAATCCAAAGAGTTAATTGTCACTTAGCAAGGCTATGACTGAGCTCTTATACCTGCTGGCGGCTATCAGAGGAATTAAAGTTCCACCTTTATTTTTCCAGCTGGAAGTAATGAAATGGGAGTAAATGGAGAGCATGAGCAACTGCAGAAAGTGTTTGAAAGGGTGCTGCATTTGTAGCATGGGCAGATTTTCATCAGCAACTTATTAATAAGGGTAGACAACATGAATTGGTGAATACAGAAGTAACCTATGCTGATGTTGATAAAAGCATTGGTAAGAAATTATCTTAGCTATCTGAGTGAATTCCACTACCTTGTGCCCCTAAAAACTGAGTGAAGTGTTGGTAAAAATGAGCAATGCATGTATGGCTAACATAACTGCTTGCAAAAGTTAGGCCACCTTTGGTGTAACTTGTTGCTGTCTGTGGAAGCCTCATGCTCCCCTTCAATTGCTTGCATACTAATTGCTGAATGGCACCTTGATTGTTTGAGCATCCTTGATTAAATTGCTTTGGAACGTGCTGAATGATCTCTTTTAGTATTGCAAAAGGAAGAGGGATTTATAGCCATTGTTTCATACTCTCTTTTAAAATTTCAGTCCAGAAGTCTTAAGTAATTCAAACTGCATAATGAAGTGTATTTCAGGGTTCTTTGCTTGGTCTTTAGCACTGTCATGGTAATTAACTCTGTATGTGCAAGAGACTTAAGTAAGTTGACTGGAAATCATAGTGTGAATTCGAGAATCTCATCACAGCATTTTTATGACATTTGGGTTTAAACACAACAGTTTGAGCTTAAGCTAAAGATGAAACTGGGCAAGAAGTGTCTGATCTGAAGGAAAAAAAAAACCCTGAAATTTTATCAAAATGGAAATACTTGCATTAATATCTTATCTATCACAACTACCATTCCTTTACTTCTTTTGGGAATGGAAGTGAATTAACTGGAATTTAGTATGTAGAATGTGAGAAGTGCTGAAAGTAACGTCTATGTACTGTTGATATGTAAGCAAAAGGAAGTCAGTACCCCTACAGAAATACTGTGTTAATACAGCTTTACTTTTACAGTATAGATGGAGGACAAGCATGTTTCTGTAGGAAGGGAGGGTTTGGAAAATAAACGTGACATCTATGTGTGTGTGTTAATTTTAAGGCGCTATTAATGATAAAAGAAAATTTGGCTTTATATCCAAATATCATAATAATATACATGACCATTGTACATACATCATGATTCTTGACCAAAATAGCCATCTTAGAGGCAAGGCTAATATGCCTTCTGGGATAATACCCGCTCTATGTGCGATAGAGATCTATAGTGTGCTGGAGAAACACCTCCCTAATCCTGTAAGTTTTCAGGTACAGTAATCAAATTTGAAGCATTTACTAATTATAAATAACAGTTTAAAGTACAGAAGTGCAACAGTAAAATCGCTTTCAGAATGACTGGTGAGGGACTGTCTGCAGTGATTTTTTCCCCCCTCATTTGGAAGACTGTAGTCTTCCAAACTAGACTTGCATCTTTAGATTCCAAAGCTTTTTCCTGGCTTTTTGCTCAGCACCCATCTGGTCCAAACCAGTAATGAGCCAGAACTATTTCCTGTGTTTGAACTATGATGTGGAGCTGGTGAGGCTGCTGGTTGTGACTGAGCACTTGAATAACTGGGTTGCTGGGCCTGATCCTCATATGCTTACAGAACAAAAACACCTCTTGTCTAAATGCAAGTTTTGGGTAACGGAAGACTGCAAGAGCCACAGAGGCATGTGAGGCCTGAATTATAAAGATATAAGCCTCTTTCTGCTGCTGGGATAACGGATAACAACTTCACAGGTCAAGACATCAACAGCATATGGTTTTCATCGAATGTCTGGAGAAAATGCAGTGAGTGAGTGAGGCTTCCATATACACCTGTGGGGCAATCTCAAGAACTCTAGTCAAGGCTCAGCTGGTGGAATTTCTGTACTTCCTGGGTGGGTGGAGCAAGATGAAATCCATCTTCTAACGAAACCAGGGATATTTCTGTTGTAGGCATCATGGATCAAGCAGTGCTATTGTTACCTTTTGGAGCCATGCGTCACCATTTCTGTTTGTTTCCTATAGTGATTCATCAGTTTTCAGCCCAACCGTCTATTAAGAGTGAGCAAAGAAGTTTGTCATGATGTACCTTTTTTAATAAACATTTTTTAACTCACTGTTAGCTGTGATGTGTTTGCTCATACATAAGATGCTGTGCAGAGAACTTTTCCAATAGAGCAAATGTAGAGATTTCCACAAACAATTACCACCTTGTCCACTCCTGTTTTTTCTTGTATTACTTCATGGTGTATATTTGGTTTGTGTTAGAATTTTATAATCAGCCTTGTTTTCTGCCCTCTTTATTCTGCAACAGATTTCTGTATGTTAAATGCTGTCACCCAGAAATGTTACAGTGTCTGTGTAGACTGTGAGAAGAAGGGGGAAACCAGAAGAAAAGCTGTTCAGTAAGTGGAAACAAGCAGACAGAGAAAAGTGGCAAGGAAACAAAAAATGAACCAAGTGAAGTACAGCTACCTTTTTGTCTGACTTTGAAAAACTTAGCAAATTTCAAAGATATTGTCTGTCAATTGCCTGAATATGGCAGGACCTCCACTGATGAACAGTAGGATGTGGTAGGAGCAGCAGGACTGGATGCAGGCTCTTCCTGCCTGTGGCTTGATTGGCCATTAACCATCTTGTATTTTCTTTGTTTGCTTTGTTCCAAGAGATTGAAATGTTTGTCGTTGGAACTGTTCCCTTTTATTTCCTTATTCTGCCTCTGGATGTTTGCAGGAATTTGTTCAGCATGGTTATTTTATTCTCAGTCTCGTTTTTGAATGAGACATGCTCTTTCAACTGGATATCAACAACTCCCTTTTTGGGGATGATCCTTAAGTCCATTACAGTATTTACTAGTCTGTAGTCTGTGTGTGTATTTTCATTTGGTCACTGGAGCTGGCTCTTTTACTAGGAACTGATGGGATCCAATCAATAGCAACAACTGTTTGAGTAGCTAAATGCAGTATGTACCTTTTTAATAATGACTTCTCTTGACAGGGTCCAGGCCATTACTTGGCTATTGACTGATACCTGTGTCTGCAGATGGTAAAACCACAGCACAATCATTTATTCTGTGGCCAGAGAAATAAAAAATATGTTGAAAGTGGAACCTCCTGACCATGTACTGTGACGGAATGAAGCTCCATTTACAGTATTAGGAGTTATTGTAATGCGAAGTGCAGTTACAGTGAACCTCAGCAGAAAACAACCATTCCATAGTGAGACAAAACTGTAAATTCTGTCCAGAACATGCCCCAGTGTGCAGAAAGCTTTTTGGCACTTAATATGCATGCAGAGTTGCCAGGACTGTGTATGTCATGGTAGCTACATGCCCAGATGGGTAGCTGAGCTGATCAATGCTGGTCACTGAGAGGTACGATTTGTGTGTCTGAGTTTATACAGTGGGTGTGCAAATGTGTGCACACTTCGGAAGATCTGGCTGTTTTGAATAAACCGTGATACTATTTTTATTGCAGTTGGAGTAAACTGGTTCATTGAATCTGACAGCTCTGTAGGGTACAAAGGATGGCTGATTTGAGTAGCAGTTAATTTGTATGTTTCTGGGCAATGGTGGCATTAGACATGAAAGCTGAAGTCAGAGACACCTTCCCCTCTAATAAACCTCATCAGTCTCTGTGAGATCAGGCTGCTGCCAAGACAATGACGTTCCTGTAGAATTTGAGCAGCACAGATAAATACATTCATGTTAGTGAAAAAAAATAAATAAAAGAAACACAAATCAGGACATACTGTATGCAAATTTTGCAAATAGTACTGCTATAACAGCCAGATGCACATGCTCATATCTGCCCATTCAGGATCACGCTGTCTTGCTTAGTCTGCTAGAAATTCTCTCTTCCTCTGACATCGAGGTGTGGAAGGTGAGTTCACTGATGTGGACAGTGTGAGTGCAGCATCGGATGTACAAGAGTGTTTTGGCTCATGACCTCACCCCTCTCCCTAAGCCCCTTCTGGACTTTGTGGGTGAAGGTGAACAGAAGATGTGCTTAGAAATGACATTAACTCTGCTTGTAGTTGCAGAACCAAGACGTTGATGTGATCACCAGCTTCACAAAGCACCATGCTGAAGCCTTTGTGTTGCCTGCAGGGGCTGTTTCTAAACGAAGCCTGAATAGGGGCCTGATTGCACCTCTTCCCTTGATTACAGAGCAAGATTTCCTGGGGATGCTGCCTGCTGAATGACAGAGGAGCCCGTTGCTCTGTAATTATCACACTTTTAACTGCAGTGGGAACAGATTTTTCTATAGCCCCTCAGCTTCGTTTAAAGAGACAAGTTACTGCAGGATTTATCCTCCACCTGCCCCTTTGGAGCAGCCCAGTTTTGGCTGCATCTAAAAGGACTGCTGCGCCTTCCTTGTAATCACTGTATCTCCCTGCCAGCCACCCCGAACTTTGTAACACTAAGGGCTAATTTGGCACTTTGCCATGAGCCTGATGGGTGAACTTAATTTGCATATGCATTTACATACATTTTGTAATCAGAAACAAATGAACATGACCATAATATTTGCTTCCACTTGCATATTCCTTGATAGATGAATATAAATTGGTTGTTGTTGAATTCACCAGCAATAAACAGCTGCAGATCCTCCGTTTGGTCTTGTGCTCTGCACTTTGAGGACAGCAGGCAGCTCTGGGGCACACTGTGGGGAACCCAGACCTTCACTCACCAGTGCGGAACTCTAGAGTTGATGATCTCCAAGGGCTGTGGAGTAAATGTTGCAAGAGGCAAATCTGCTCTTTTATGACACTTCCTATGCCCTAGCTCTGGCCAATGGGCAGAACGCTAGTAAGAACTCTGCTCCTGACATAGCTCTGCAGCAATTTCATTTTTCCATCTCTTTCTCTTGCTCACTCTTCTTGGATTAAGCTCCTTTGGTTCTATTTAAAATAGTATTTTTTTTTCCAGTATGGTTCTAATTTTTTGATGCAGTGCCAGATGGGCACCAGAGAAAGATGATGTGTTAAGATATTAATTAATGTTTATAAGGTGCTTTGAAACTCCAAATTGCAGTTTAAGCATTGCTTGTTACTCCTAATAATAAATACTAAAACTGAACAGGAGCCACAGAATTTCAGTCTAGATCCAACATACCCCTTCACAGAAATGGCCTAGGACCCATCTGCCCAGGTGGAGCGGGGACTGCCTGCAGCTCCAGACGTAGCTGGATTTGTTTCTTGCCCTCCCCTGCTTTTGATGCAGGGGAGCCACAGGGAGATTACAGGCCCCTGTATGAAGCGTGCCACTGATTCAGTCTAGCTGCAATACATGCTGACAGCTGTATTCTTGTTTCATTCTTCTGTATTATAGATGACCATGAGGCTACAATCCTTTTCTGCTTGATTGCAGATCAGCTGCAGCCCTCAGGCAACAGGCAAGTTGTAGCCCTCAGTCAGGCAAAGCCTGGACATTGCCTTTACTGAAATGATGCAAAACTGCAGTTGGGTACAGAATCAGACCACCATTTGGTGTGAGGTGGAACTGCTGAAGGGTGAGAACAATTCGTAGGCAAGAAGGAGGTGGGACTGGGGAAAAACAGGATGAAAATGTTACTTTATGAAAGAGTAAACCATAGGTCACATAAGCTGTTTACAGCAGCTGTTCAGTCTTGGTGTTACCTGCCTGACACTTCAAGAGAACAGTTCTTGGCTGTCTTCTAAGAGTAGTTCTGAATGGGCTGAGTGAGCTTCTGGAAGACTGAATCCAGTTGGAGTTTGGATACCAGCTCCCTCTGTCAATCTACAGACCAGCCTGGTGGCTCCTGCTGCTTCCCAAACTGTGCACAGCTATGACCTAAACTGGAATTTTGGGGAGTTACTAAGTAACTATTAGAAAAAAGTAAAAAGACCTAATAGTAATTATGAAAGTGAGTGGAGCCAGAAATTTCTCTTTCCAACTTAGGGAAAGGAAGGGTGAGGAAGATTATTTGATTTCAGGAGGAAGGTTTATTTTGCTTTGTTTTTGCCCTGGAAAAAGAGGAAAAAAAATGAGTCAGCCTGTTATTACTGTCCAGGCTTCTGCTGAGCTAGGCAGCCTGTCGTGGAGGTCAATCAGCAGTAAGTACAGCCCCAAGCAAGACAGCACATGCTGCAGCCTCTCTTTCATCTGCGCTCCAGGATGGAGGCGTGCAGGTCATTTGCCACAGGGTAAGTTTTGTTAAGTTCTGGTCGAAAATGGGGGGAGATAATCCTCCTGGATACCTTGAGGATGCTGGAAACCACATGAGAAAGCTACAGGGAAAGAAACGGAGGAGGAGAACGTCCGTCCAGCAAACTCTGGCACTGCAGAGAAGATGGGCCTCTGCACGTCAGCGTCAGCACTGAGTCCTCCCTGACCTGGAAGAAGGTGGAAATCCACGTGATGAAATGGTAGAGCGGCCACCTGTCCTGGGCCGGCTTCTGATTTTACTTCACCTCTTGTTCCTTTGCTGACCCACTTTGAACTCGATGGATAGCAAAGCTTCTTTCTCCACCTCTAGAAAACAAGGCAACTGCCATGTTATTGCTATGCAGAGACAGCAATGTGATTTTTGGGTGTATGTGTGTGTCTCTCCCACAATCCTTCATTGCAGACAAGCTCACTGCTGTTGTAAACCTGCCCTGCAGAGCCAAGCATTTCCCCTTGCTCTATCTGTGAATGGGTCCAGGAGCTGACAGCTGGGTGCAAAACAGCCCAAGGGCTGAGGGAGGTAGGTGTGAAGATGTAGGGAGGGCTCTGGATGTCACAGTCTACTTGAAGCAGAACTATTTTGTATGTGAATGCATTTGTTCTGAAGTGGGGCTGGGACCTGAGTACACTGGTTTCTTATTTTGTGTTGCTGATGGCGTTGCTGGTAGTGCTGTTTCAGCTGGCCAGGCCCTCTCTGCACGTACAGTTGCTCACCCTGTTATCCTGAGAGGAGACCAAGGTGTAAAGGAAGTGGATTGGTTTAGCAGAACTTCTATCTTTGGCAAGAAAGGATGGTCTGATCATTAAAGCATTAGCTGAGACTAATTTCCAGTTCTGCCACAGGCTTCCTGTGTCCCTGGGATGATTTGCTGGCAGACTAAAGGACTCAGGATTGAATCACCTGAGGTTACTTCACAGTGGATATGTACCCGGTTACCCTCTGTGCTTCATTTTCCATATCTGAAATACATTGCCAATGGGGCTTCCTATCTTAGGTATTAGGAACCTCATATGATTCTGTATGACAAAGACAGAGCCCTATAAATATCTTAGCAGGACAGGTAAATGATGATAATTCATGAGCACCTCGTACAATAACCTGGTTTGGTTGTCAGTTTTCCAACTTGGCTTGCAGTTAGAAATTAAGGTAGCTTTCCTTGTTGAGTGACTGTGTTTGAGGAGTGTTCCTCATCTTTCTTTTTGACTGAAATCCCTCAGTTTCCTGCAGCTTTGTGCAATGTCATGCTATGCACTTGGAGCCTTCCCAGGCCAGGCTGAAGCTGTGCTGATGAAGACAGAGCCCCAGCAGCAGTGTAGCCTGTTGGGTGACATGGAGCAGATGCTGCACTGCAGGGTGCTGATAGGAGTGATGGGAGAAGGAGGACTTTTGACTTTTTTCATATCTGTCTCATGTGCTCCACTGGCTTCCCCCAAATGCCCTCTGTTGTGATCCCCAGGGGCTGATGAGATGCTTTTCCTTGTGCAGTGACCCACCTCTGCCTACCTGTCTGCGTTGGCGTGCTCTCTGCCATGGCTGCTGGTTCCAGTCCGGTCCCCTTCACTCTCCCTGCTCCGCTTAACTCGACCTTGGGCTGTCAGGGAAAGCAAAGAGGGTATAAAAGGCTACTAGCGCAGAATAGCAGAGTTTGCACTTCCTCTGTTGTTGTATAAATCATTGCACAAAAAGCAGGACAACAGGGAAGAACAACTCTGGGTAGTTGTTGAGTGCTTTAATTAGCACAAAGCTGGCAGGTGTTTTGTGTTTCTGAGGCACTGAAAAGGAAGGTAAAATCTTCTTGCTGTATTTCTCTTCCTGTAAACTCTCACCAACACAACTCTAACTGCTTATTAGATATAGCCGATATATTTGTAGCTGATCTGCAGTTTGCTACGTAGGCCAAGGAGGGAAGGGGTGCTTTGTTATCAGGATTTTGCTCTTCAGGTGTGGTCTCCCTCCTCTTACTCATTGAATTCAACCAGTAAAGTAACCAGAGTGAGTACGATGGCCTGGGTTTGGCTCTGAGTATTTGACAGAGACCTTTTATCAGAATGGAAGAAACAGTTCAGTGGTAGATGTAGAAATTTGAGTTGTAGGTTAAAACCTGACTTCAATTTCTGATGCTGCTGGCGTGTCCCAGAGCTTGCTTGGCTGTTGCTTATTCAGAAGCCTTTCTCAGACTGTGTAGTCCCTTGGGTAGATTTTCATTTCTTCTCAGTTTGTTGCCTTAGTACTTGAGAAAAATGACACTGAGTTTTCCAAACCTCTGGTGTGTCTCCAGACACGTGTTTGATTTTCTGGTCTTTCCTGCTGCTTCCATCCTGCCAGCTCGGCTTTCAGGGCCAGAGTGCCACTCAGTACTGTTCTCCTCAAGGTAATATAGGAGAAATCCGAGGAGCTAAAGGCAGGTTTGTCCACTGAGGCTGCTCAGAAACCACAGCTGAGGCAGAGATGGCTAGCAGAGATGAGAGCAGCTTGTGTTGTGATCTGTGAATTTCATAGCTCAGTGCCGTTTGTGACTAAATTCCTTAAGCTCCTTTCTGTATGTGGCTGAAAATATATTACTTGTATTCCTCAAAGACTTTTTTTTATATGGGGAAGAAGTCTATGGCATCATTACTTAATAAATTGCTCTTGAAAACAAAACAAAACCACCACCAACAAAAAGGTGAGGCTTGTGAAAAGGAAAGGAGAGAAAACCAAGAGATTAAATTGCTCGTCTAGGACCACCTGAAAGACAAAGCTGGGAAACTAGCCAGAATTTCTGTGTTTTGTCTTCTGTTACCCTTTTCTCTGTGGCTGCTGTGAGAGCTGCCCTGGGACTCAGGGCTGTAGGAGAGGGGGTGCTGCGCAAAGGGATCGCCCTGCATGACTCCTGCCAGACCTTTGGTGTAGTTGGGGATCTCTGTAGGTTCTTGTTATTCAGATAGCTTTGACTTTTAAGGAAAATAACAGCAGACCTGTGAACATAAAAAAAGATATGGATTGCATCTATTGCCATCAGGAAGCAGTAGCCTTGTTACATCTGTCGTAGCGGTATATTTATATTAGTGTCAAAGATGAGGCACAACTAATACAGGCATATCTAGCTTAAAATTTGCTAGCTCAGGTGCTGATGGCTATGTGATCGTGGCAGCATGGAAGGCAATGATATGATGATAGCAATATGGCTATAGGTTTATTATTGAGTAGAAGAAGAAAGTTTTCCAAGAAAACATTGGATGTTGCAGAAAATGGCAAAATCCTCTTTTCGGAGTTCCTCTAGTGGACACTGTGATTTTTATTATTTTTTTTTAAATTAAAAATAAACAGAACAAACAACTATTATGACTTTGAAGATCAAATTGTAGTTTAGGTTATTGGCTTAGTTGTCTCCTCTTAAATTCTCTATTTTCTTGTGTTACTTCAGCTGAAATGCTCAGCTGTGCCTCAGCTGCAGCAATGAACACATCTACAACAAACTCCAAGACCTGCTGGGCTTTGACAAATATTGAACGTGCATACCTATACACGTTATCTCTACTTCATGCCTTGCAGTTAAATCTATCTGTAAGGCAGTCTGTTTTTTGACTGCCTTTATCCTGTGACATGTTCTAATCAACAACATATGAAGCAACACTTAGACCAGCTAAGACACATCAGAATAAGACAGCTTGGAAATGTTTTCCTCAATAGAAATAGTGGTTTCATTCAAATAAAAATATTTAGAAAAAATACTGATTTTGATGATAGCAGAAAAAGAGATTTATTTTTAATTTGCAGACTTTCTGGATTTTGACTTTGTTTAAAATGTAATCTGTATTAATTGTTTAAAATGTAATCTGTATTAATTGTGCATGTGTTTCTACCTTATTTTATAACTTACTGGCATTATTGTCCCTAATATGAGCATACTACTGATGAGCTGTTATATATCACTAAAAATCTGAAGTGTTTTAAGGAAGGAACTATGCTCCTACACCAACTAAAAAGCTCTAATGAAAACCCATGGACTGACCCCCATTCTGCTACAGCTGTGGGAACTGTTAGGCCCAGAAGTGGAGGCAGAAGAAAAGAACCTAGCACAGGTTGGACTTTACCAGAGAGAACAGATTTCCAGCTCTCAGCGAGAGGAGCCTGGAGCACAGGTAGGGTGACGAGTCGTATCGATGCCCTTTGAAACTTCCTACGAGGGAAAAGTGGTGTGAAACACTGCTATCATTTAAGTTCATTTGAAGTGATGATCTGTAGGTACTGCTGTTTGTCAAGACATCCACTAAAGGGCGTGCCCGAGGAATGATCTTGGGTGGACAGGACTTGGGTGGGTTATTGCCCATTTGACGTCTCAGGTGTCCCAGTGTAACTGAATAGTGCAGTCTCTCAACAGTGACAGTGAAGGCAGTAGGACTGTGTATATTAGAGAAGAGCCGCAGCTGCTGACTTGAGAAGTTGGGATTGTGAGCAGTTTGGTCTGTAGCTTTTTAGTGCATTGAATTGAACCCAAGCAGTTTGCAATGTAGCTGGCCAGGCTGGGCAGGACTGGGCAGTGGGAGTTCCCAAAGAAGACCATAACAAATATCTCTCTGTGCAAGAAACGTTATTTGAAATGCAGCCAACCCAAGCTGAGATTTGGGCTGGATGAGCAAGGCTCTGCCTTTGAAGATCACTTGGGAACTGCACTAGTATGGCATGACAGCCATTCTTGAGCTCTGGGATGTTCTCCCTGTCATTGCCACTGCCAGTGTGGAGACTCCCAGTTTGCCTGAGGCAAAAGATAGCTAAACCAAAGTACTCAATAACAGATCCGCTATCTCGGGAGAACAATTGGCTGTGATTTCAGACCTCATTTGTCAATGGTGTTTAATTATAGCCCTGCTACCACTTACAGTGGAGGTCACTGCTCTGTTGTAGGCCTGTTTAATGCTCCCTCTGGCCTTAAAAATCTATGAATCTATATTCTACTATTATGGTGCATTTTTAAGTCTTCACTGGTTTTCCTCTGGAGCTGAAATTGCTTAAGTTTCGTCTTGGTTACTTGACAAAGTGTTGTTGTGGAAAGCAGACTAAAACAATTTAAGCCACTTTTCAGGTCTGGGAGTGAAACAAAATGTATGTTTCATCTGTTTTATTTTCTAGGTGTACACTTGCCCAGTTGTTTTCTCCTTGTGAAGGACTGACTGTGCTGCAGAGTGTGGGTAGATGAACTATTTGAACCTGCAGATACAGTGTCATTAATAAGCTGTTCTGTAAAAAATACATCAAATGTACAGATCATAGCACAAAAATTGTTTTTTGCACATCTGAGCACTTAAATAGTATTCATCTTAAAATTAACCTCATACACTAAGTGCTCTTTAGTCAGGAAAAGCCTTCATTCATATCGATGAAAGATGTGCTTGAATAAGAACTAAACCCAAATTTATTTAGATTTGTTGGTCTTATTTTAAAAGATACAGATTTTAAGTCCCAGTTTGAAAAGTGACCCAGGCACCTTGGAGCTTTGAGACTGAGGTTTCTAAATAATGATTTTGATCATTTAACCTTCATATAGCATTTACTTCCATCCTTTTTCACCTCTAGAGGTTTGGCCTAAAGAACATTTTTCTGTCTGAGATTATTTCCTTGCCTGTGTTTGCCTTCAAAAATTTTAATGAACTGATACTGAACTAAAACCGAGAACATTCAAATTTTTCTTTTTAAAAACAGAGTGAGGAAGAAAATTAGTTGCAAAAATCCTGCTTTAATGTGGTGCTAAGGTTGTGAATTTCAGAATTAAATGATAGTACCTGCTACAATCAAAATGCCACATGGCATCCATTCAAATGTGCTTCAGGCATCCTGCACTTGAATTGTGTGCAAGGTAGGAAAATAAAAGAGCTAAAATGCTGTCAGATTAATAATAAATTGTGCATACATGTGGCACATTTCATCAGAGTATTCCTAAGCATCTCACAACTACTGATAAATCAGTCAGCTTTCACATCGCTCTACCACACAGTGAAATGTATGTTATCTCCATTTTACTGATGGCAAAACTGAGAGGCAAACAGAATGTGATTTATTGAAGGGTATCGTGTCAGAAGCTGCCTGAGGTGGGATTGGAATCCAGAATGCTAAATCCTAAGTATTAAACAATATAGTAGTTTATCTAGTTTCTTCCAAGTGTGCTAGAAAAGCCACAAAATACTGTGGTTTACATTGAATGTGAAGCTAAAAACGGGGCTTGGGATTTTAGGGATTCTTGTAGAATTACAATTGATTGCAATTTCAAAGAAAGATCGCTTTTTATTCTATCTGGTGGAGTGAATTGTCCCCATATCCAGTAAGTTCTGCCCTTTGTGGCTGTTGTCACATAACTGTCAGCTGAAACTATCTTGAACTGGCTTGTTCCCTACCCCTTGCTAGTATGTTGCACTGTTTGGGCTATGCTTTATGGATTCTTCTATTTAGTGTTGGTTTATAGTCACTAATGAGGAAAAGGGTATTTGGAGCAATTTTAGCTGTTTTTGTCCATCTGTGGTTTATGGGCTCCTCAATAAAACTTTTCAAAACAGGAAAGAAAAAAGCAAGTTTCTTTAGATGTTTCCAGTAGAGAGATGTTTATGATTTCACCAAGTATACCAAAATGAAACACTAATTCCAAGTCTTTGAATGTTTTACTGAACGCCAACTTGGATGGATGGTGGCAGGAGAAAGTGTAATGGAGAGTTACATTTCCGTTTCCCTCTGCATTTCTGCAAACTGGCCAAGATGACGCTCTCATGTAAACCTCTCTTTCTGCCTAGCATTCATTGTCAATATAGACACTGAGTTTTACTAGAAAATTTACTCCAGGGTGGAGTGACTCCAACATACTATTGAAGGCAGGACTCTTATGCACTGGGCTTCCATCTGAACTAGATCTGACTTTATAGATGGTTATTCATATATGATGAAGACAGAAGAATTTTTGATTGGTCTTTTTGTTTGGTTTGGTTACTTTGAGAGAAGATTATATGGGAAAAAGAATTCCTGAAAAGACCTGGGCTTTTTCTTGGTTCTGTTTTAGCAACTTAATAGGAACATTTCAGAAGAGTTTCTTCTTCTGTCTGTTTCTTGCCCAAATGTGTCTTCTTTAGACATTGAAAGTGGTTCCAGTATGTCCCATTTCTGATATTAACCTTGAAACCAAATTTGCCTGGCAAACAACCAGCACCCAAATGAACAGAAAGTCCTGTATGGAATGAAGGTGATGGCAGATGGGGCACGATGCCCTTTTGCTTATTGCGGAAATAGTAACATACTGGAAAGACTTGAGCAGAGGCTCTTGAGCCCAAATGTGCTCTTAATTTCTGTGTAATTGTGACATGCTGTGTTTAACCATACTGTCCTCTGACACATATCCTCTTTTATGACACAGGTTACAGGAGTGTGAGTAGGACTCCTCTGCTCAGGTTTAACTAATATTTTGGCCTGGAACTTATTACAGAAGCTGTTTAAATTTAAATTAGTAGAAGCTGTACGCATTACTTATGGATTGTTTTAGTACAGTGCACAACAGAAAGTTACTGGTTGGTGCTATGAAGAAGCACATCACTGTAATTCCTTCAGGCCTGTAATAAAACTCATCAGCAGAACTAGGCCAGAAGGAAACATCTAAACTAACAGGCAATGCCAAGATCGGGAGTGACATTTGTTGGTAGTGCTGTCAAAGTGGATCCCAAGTTACTCACCGAAAAGAGAGTGGCCAATCCAGATGGAGATGTATTGCTAGAGCTATTAGCTCCATCATAGGTCATTGGAAAGTGGTCCCAAGATCTGTGACAATACAGATCTAGTCCTTAAATCTTTCTGGTGGTCTTTCATGAGCCAAACCAAACCTAAACACTGACACTCTAGCTGTTCCTTCCCCAGAGCAGAAGTATGATGAGTTGATTTTTGTAGCTGCTTATGGCACTACTGCTTTCTCTCAAGCCTAATGGTCCCATCCTGGCTTGACCCTGTCTCTGTCAGGCTCATCAGTCTGTTGGGAGTAGGGTGGAAGCAGAGAGTGCTCTGACTTTGGCACTGCTCCTCATTCCTCTTGATCCCAACCCTAACGTGGTAGATGGGGGAGGCTGATTTCAAGAAGGGAGGTGGAGTGAGAGAGGTGACAGATGATGTGAGGAGAAAGCAGAACTGTCAAGACAATCACAGTTGGTAGGGGAAGAGCCTCCCAGTTGTGACTGGCCAGGCCAGCTTTTGCATGCTGGCACAGGGAGGCAAAGCAGTCTCTCTGAGGCAAAGCTATGGGAGGCTGGCGGGGGTGTGTGTGTGTGGATGGGGGGTGGGCTCTGCAACTGGAGAAAAAGAAAGTAAGCCAGCAAGAGAGAGCCCAGTTTCTGTCTGTTTGAGGTGGGAAGTGCACAAGCATAGAAAACTGGTCAGCCTTCAAAGCACCTGGTTGTAAGATAAAGCTGTAGTTTCACATTTGCAGCCTACTATTTGTCATCATCTAAGTGAAGCATCTACATCACTTAAAGATCTGTTCCTTGAATATCTCTTGGCTGGGCTCTAAATCTCCCTCCTTTTGATGCTGGATTCCCATGGTGGAATTGGCCACTTGATACTAGAGGAGAGACAGTCCTCACACCTTCCTAGCCATCATCAAAGGTGTCCCAAGAACCTTGCCAGGTATAAGAAAAATGCAGCAATGAAGGCATCTCTCTCTCTCTCTCTCTCTTTTTTTTTTTTTTCTGCAAGAATCTTTTTATTTTCTTATTCCTCTGCTCTTGGAGTTAGCCTTTGGGATGGAAGTCTTCCAGGTCTTCAGATGTCACTATGGATCCTACTGGGTCCACACATTCCACATATATGAAATTAGAGGACTTGTAGGAGCTCTGAGTTTCCCTTTCCTTTAATGGGATGGCCTGAAGGTGCTGCGACCTTCATTCATTTTCCTCTGGGTCCTGTGACAGAGATCTAGAAACTGGGACATGTCTAACACACTCAAGCTAAACTCATTTCTGAGAAAATCTTCATCTCTCTTTGTTACCTCCTAGACCATTTGCTGTGAATTGCTCCTGTCTGTCTGAACTGACTCCTACAGACCCCTCAGGGATTCAAAGCCTGCCGGATTTAGGTGTTCTTTATTTTCCAGGGTTAGTCATTGTAAGGAATGGACTCACCAGGCATCTCTGATGGTGGGGGAATCTCGTAAAGGAACAGATGCCTGATTGTCATTCTCCACAAGAATGTGTAAATTGCAAGACATGAGGTAAAAGCTCCATCTGCTGGAACAGTCTTTGAAGGCCCTGTTGGAGAAAAGCTCCAGCCACCTTCTGGTAAATGAGATGGCTTCATCCAGGGCCACCAATGGCAGAGAGGAAAGCAAAGACCAGTATGGAACAGATAGCAAGCAGAAAACTGCCAGCAGTGATGTTACTCATTTGCTGAGGCAGCAACAAAATGGCTGTCTTAATCATTATTGGTACTGGAGCCAGGTCCTATGTTTTTAAGGTGATCGCCAAGGTCCTGCCTCAAACCTTCTCAGGAATGGCCCAATATTGGCCAGTATCCAGCAAACCAACCATAATCTGTATTTCATGAGACAGTGCACTGCTGAGTGATCTGGAGTCTGTGAGATGAGTCTGCACTGCATTTGAGATGAAGGAAAATGGGGAAAGCCCATCAGTATGGAGAAAGACTGTGAAGAGTCAGATCTAGTGACAAAGGAGTGCTAATGCTCACTACCAAAGGAGCAATTATATCCTTGTCATCTGACAAAGTAGTATCATGAAGACCAGGGTATATTAAGGTGTTGCCAAGTGCTCAAAAGTTGTTTGTAAGAGTTTCAGAGGGTCTGGAGATCAAGACATCAAGTATAGCTTCGAGGATGATAAATGGCCCAACCAAAGTTGCTCTACTAATAAATTAGGCCTCTTTTACTATGCTGAAGCTCTTTGCAAGCATCAGCTGACACCCAGTGCAAAATGAGTGGAGAAGGGACAGCAGTTCTTCCTGCAGGACTGAATACAGCCATTACTTTTGGCTACATATGCTTTTATACAAGAGAGTCACACATTTCCTAAAAGAGATTGTGTAGGCCATAGAATTATAACGAACAGTCAAAACCAAATGTGACTTTGAAGAACTACTGAAAGATATCACATTTTTAACAGTGAGACATATTCAGACATTATTAAAGAGGGGATTGGCCAAGGTGGTCTTGCAGTTTGCACTAGACATCCCAAACACTATGGCTATGGCTAGTATGGCAGCAAGGTGCTGCCATGGAATATTAGACATTAGATGTTCAAAGAGGTTCAGACTAAGCCTGAATATTCTCACTTTGAGACTACAGCTGTAATACACGACAGGACTGCGAGTTTGTAGCTGCAATACAGGGCAGGACTGCATGTTCTGAAATACCAGTAGGCCCAATGGGTGCTTTCTAGGGTTTTGCGTTTGAACTGCAGCAAATACAAGTCTCAAATCAATAGATTTTATTGTCTTAGCAACCTGAGTATCATGCCAAGAAGTTTAGTGAGATATTGGAATAACACTCTTCTTTTACCTAACACTACAGCCAACCCACATTATACACCTGCGAATTTGTAGTGGTGAGTAGGAGCACTTTCAGAGTTCAGTGAATAAATCTTTGGAGACCACCTCACCTTCTTTTGTAAATCATGGTATGGCTGTAGCTCTCTGTCCAGTTTAATCTTTTATATCCTTTCCTTGTTTTTTTTTCAGGCTGTCACTCATAAGAAAGCTTGCCCCAAACAGAAGTGGGTGTTGATTCCTGTGAGAGTCGTAGAAGAGATTATGTAGGAGTGAACAAGCAGCTTTTGCTCGTGCTACATTACACCAAATAAGGGAGGTTGTTGCCCTCTTCTAAGTCGAAGAGATGTAGCAGATACATACATTTTGTCTTCTGTCTGAAGTTTAGGATAGTAAAGTCGACCTTTACCACTGGCATCTCCAAGCTCAAGAGTGGCTCGCAGTTCTTGCATACCATCACCTGGTCTGTAGGACATACCTTGGTGTGGTACTGTTGGCCTCAGAGTTCCTAACACAAGGCCTGTTCTTCTTCTTTGTGCTATTTTAGGGTGTTCATCAAGCACTTAGCATGTGGAGAAGCAAAAGAGCATTCTACTTCCCCCAGTAGAGAGAAGCTACAACAACTAAGCTTTCACTCAATAACAAGCAATTAAGTTCATGGTTATTATGGCTGATAAGCAATATCCTTCTCTTGGATAGTTTCTTTTTCTCTAGACATTGACAAGTGGGGATTAAACTGTATTGCACTGGTAAGAAATAATCAGTGCCTCAAATGATGGTGTGCAGAACTGCTAGTGTTTGTTAGGCTTCACCTCTAACCTTCTGTAGTTTGACTGGGGTCAATGTATTCTGTCTAGGCACCATAAAAACAAGAGGATCACATGTTTCCACCTTATCTTTTTATGGCTAATCCTGGTAAAAAAGGATGCACCTATTGTCCTCCCCACAATGACAGTGGTCATGACCATTCCAGGGCAATATTACTGTAAGGCATGGATATCCTCTTGACCTATCTGCAGTGATGAGTAATATGCTCTCAGAGGGAGATAAAGCTACCTTAATGCCCTTGACTAGAAAGTTGTTAGGCTGGTTTGCATAGTTTTTCTGCTTGCTTCATAGAATTCTGTTGTGGCACGACTGACAGGCAATATGTCCATATAATGTTACATTATACGAACAGCCAGGGAGATGTACTCAATTGTTCTCCCACTGGGAAATCATCAGGCTGTGGATATGGTCTTACCAACATATAATAACTCTGTTGCTCTACGCCTCCAAGCTGGCAAGCTTCCTCTGCAGACTTTTGATATCTAGCAACTGGTGGCTGCTGAAAAAGTCCTTGTAAATGTTCTTCTGTGTTCTATTAATACAGATATTCCATGACAGTCTTGTTTACCATATGGGAAAATACCATGTGCTCCAGCTGCTGCTCCATACACTGCCTGTGCCCAAGTTCTTGCGAGATATTTATTGGCTTCATTTTGTGACTGTGTAGTTTTGCTTTACTTCCCCATCACTTTCTATTACTTCCCTATATATGCTGGCTAATATCCCAGATTAAGTGGTGCAAGGCTATGATTTTCCTGGTCAACTTTTACCAAATCACCTGGGTAGATACCCAGCTGTCCCCAACCCTTGTTCCGTCTTATGTAGATGTATACCAGAATGACCTGCAGATCACGTTCCTAGTTGAGTAGCTGCTGTGCGTGACAGACGGTAGGTGAGTGTCTGAATATGACTACCAGTTTGCTTCTTACACATTCAGGAGATTGTCATACAAACCAGCAAGTTCTCATCCAAGAGGAGTTACTTGTCACAGTATGAGTTTTAAATAGGAGCTGCTTAAAGCTTTATGAACTTGTGCAAGTCCCTAGTAAAAAGATGGGTCCTACATGTTGGTCTTGTGACATGCTGGTCTTGTGACATGCTGGATTAATATTAAATTCTTGCAACTTAACATCCAATCTTGTATTCTAAGTTCAACATCAGCTTAATCCTTCTGGATCTCCATTATACTTTCTTTTCTCATTAGAGACTTAACTTTCACCTGAAGTCTCATTGTCTGCTTTCTAATGTTTGCTTTGAAGCAGCATTCAGCTGTACTGTTTTCAAATGTTTCTTCCTGTTGATGGCCTCTAACACAAAGACTCTTCTTCAGCTCCTTCAGGTCAGTTGTATCACGCCGCCTTCCACTGCAAAAAGATGGTACCGAAACTCCATAACTCCATAACTGGAACACTGACTTCATTCCTACCACATCCTTTGGATTCTCTGCAAACTATTTTCTGTGCTCTTCTTCTTCTCAAACTTGCATTCCTCTGCGGAGAGGAAATGAGTGTGTCTCTTGGACCATCTCCCCGTGTCTTTATGGCTATATCCAGCTCATCAAAGATACACCTTTCTGAACCTCTTAGAGATACCCAGCTTTCATTAAATGAGTGGACTGTTTTGCTCACTGAGGCACACTTCACCAACTCTTGTGGAGTCTCCATCCTTGAGATATTCCAAACCTGACTGGTCAAAGTCCTGAGCAACCTGTTCTAGCTTGACTCTGCGTATATCAGATTAAATGATCTTGAGATGTCCCTTCCAACCTCAGCAACTTTGTGATTCTGTGGTTCTGTGAACTCAGAAGCAGATGTTAATGCCCATTTCTGCAACATGTGAGGTGGCAATACAGAATGGTCCATTTTCTGCTCTTGTTAAGTATTATGTCCTTGACGAGGCAGCTAGGTCAGATGCCGGTTCGGGTAAACTGTACCTCAGTCACTCTTTCATGTAGTTGAAGTGCTTTTCTCCTACTGTCCTGGAGGGGTACTGCTTTCCAGTCATTTCCACTGGTATCCACACATATATTCTTGAAGAACAGAGAATGGATATTTCCCTGTAGTAATTAGAGTTCATAGAAAAGAAGGTACCTCCCTTTCAGTCCCTCTTCCAAGTCCCTCAGCAGTAGCACTAAAGACCATCATTGAAATCCAAAGGGGAATTGTGTCTCTCCTCCCTAAAGGTTATTGTTTTGTTTCAGGTCTGTGTCTCCCTAGCGAAGAAAGCTTTTGATAGCTCTTTATTATGGGACTGATTCCTCACCTTGCAGTGAATGAGGCTCTGTAACATGTAATCAGAATAGGTTGAACAGTTTTCCCTGGTTCATGCTGTGGTGTGGGACTTGAATTGTTTGGGAAAGAAGAGAGGGCTGTGGATCTCCATGACCTCGTCTCAGATGTGGACGTGCAAACACTCTGGGACAGTCTGATGTATGCTACTGGTCATAACACCTTCTTTTTCCATGCTTTTGGTGTGTGAAGGCTTAGAGCTGGAACCCCGGCTGGTGAGGAATCACAGTTCCTGTGGGAGAAGTACTAGCCTTTAGTCATGCAACAAGCATATGGTGGAAGATTTCTTTTTCTGCACTGATATTATGGCACAGCTCAGCTGCAAAGATATTGCACTTAGAAAGAAGGGACAAAATTGTGTTCTTTTTGTGCTTAAGACCCTGGTGAAATATCAGTTATTGTCAATGTTTGGCAGTGTGTTTGGCAGTCTCCTTGGTGTGGGGCTCTGCTTTCTCAGCTTATGCAGTGCTCAACACATTTGTGCACTGCTGGAAGTCAATAATTATGATGGTGGCTTTTCTGGATTCAGATATCGGCCAGGATATGAATTGAGGGCTCCACTCATCTGCGTTCAGTTAGGTCATGGAAGGACTGATTGCTGGGAATACCTTTGAATCTCTATCCACACAGAGTGGATTTGAATTAGTGACTTGGAAATGAAAAGCTTCATATTGCTCAGCAGTGTCTTTTATATAACAGACCTGAGAAAAATGAGTATGGAAGCTATTTATTGCACACACTCCTTCTTTTCACAGATTTAAGAAAGAGTAGAAATTCTAGAATATTTTTTCAATACCAAAAAGTTGTCAGGCTCTTTCCCCTACATCTTTTCTAGCTGTTTTCTGTTGTTGTGGGTATGGGCTTATGTGTATTATGTTAACAATAAGCCAAAGTATTTTGTACAGTATATTTAAAAAGAGAGAGAGAGAGAGAGAGAGAGAGAGAAAGAGAGAGAGGAACTTCTTCTGCATGCAAGTGCTAGTAATTGTAGGGGCCTGATCCTAGTCCACTCAATGAAGAGAGACATCTGCTCAATTCAGTGGGTATGAGGTCCTGCCCTGACCTGTGATTATGCACTTGGGTCTGCATCTGCATAGATCTCACTGCAGGCTGGAGATCTACATTTAGACATTTATATAAGAAAATTTAGCGTTTTGAGAGATGCAGAATGCAGCTGTTTCTCATCATTATGTTTCACATTTACTTAAGTCAGCAGTTACTCTTTTTGCAAGCAGCAAATTTCAACAATAAACAAAGCAAATGCTTTCAATAGAACCTCTTGATGACTTCTATTTAATTTAAATATATATATTGTGGCAGCAAATACAGCAATAACATGGAAAATAAACCCCGCTAACATATACTCTAAAAATGATATGTAGGTGTAGGAGGGAGAAGAAAAGAAGATGCATTTCTTCTGATTACTCATGCGGTATTTAGGGTGATTATTGGAAGAGCAAGCACTATATATTTTTATGTGTAATAAATAGAGTTCTCACTTTACAGGCACACTGGAATTCCATCCTAATTAGAATTGGAATGAATGCATCAATAATTAGTTGATACTTACTTATACCAAACCCAGAGGCATGCTAAGCACATTATGGATACAAACTGAACTTCAAGATCATGGTCTTTACTTTCAAATCAGTAGGCAATTCAGGGAGAAGAGTGTTTAAAACAAGAGATTGAGCTGTTACTTGGCCAGAAAGATCTACTGAAGCAGGAATGGTATCACCTGATGGCACTAGGTGGCTAAGTAGCACCATGGAGATCTTTTCTGAGGATTCTTTCCCTTAGAGTTGTTCTGCACTGGGGAGTGGGTGGGCATGACAGTGAGAGAGAGATGGTGCAGGGATTTTTCCAGACCTCAGTAAGAAAGGCCTGACAACAAATGGAGTAATAAAATAGTGATTTTAATAAAATAGAATAAAAAGAAGAATATAGGTGACAAGTAAATCTTATATCCCAGCAAATGCAGGGAACCCTGCTTTCATGTGGCATCAGGTGGACCAAAGATGGATTTTCCTTCTCCCTCGTATGCTGTGGTGCCTTTTATTTTGTGTAACAAACAAAATCATCTATTGTCTCCTGAGAGGTTGGGATTTTACCTCTGTCGTTCACCAGTGTGCAGCACAGACCAACGCAGGACACTGCGGCAGATTCTCTTACAGCAGATACTTATGATAACATACAGGCTTTTTAAGCCCTAAGTACAAGGCCCAACAGAGCAGATGTGTCCTGATCGAGCTCACCAACTCCTTGAATACAGTTGCTTCTGCAAGGCTCCCGATACAAAACAGAATTACACATTAGTCCAGGCTGAATCTTGTCACAAACCTAGATTTGATTCAGTATTAGCTATAATCAGTAATGAGAAAGCAAGGGGGAGTTTTATTTCCAGTGTGAGCAGTATTCAGTGGTGTAATGATAACAGTGATACCTAGACCTTCCAACAAAGACTTACCATGACTCTGAAGATACAATATCTGGGCTACTGGGTGGGGTCTGCTAGAGGTACCTGTTAATGTGGAAAGTGCCACTTCTCTACTTCCATGGGACGTCCGTGTGCCTTGCAGATGGATGTACTACGTTGTTTCTCTCTTGGGATGCTGTGATGCCTCAAAGGAGGAGTGTTGGAGTACGGCAGTAGTAAATGCCAGGTACAACTGGGCAAAGGAGTGGTTCTTGCCCTCAAAGGCTGTACAAGCTGCCTTTTCCTCAGGGCTCAGGTGGTAGCAGCTGAGGCCAGTGGTATGGGATGCCCTCCCCACTGTGGCCTGGCACCTGAGCTCACTGTGAGCAGGGAAGAGCTCAGATGCACAGGGCTCAGCCGGTGGAGCAGCATCTCTCTTCCTGCCTCATGCAAGATTAGGTTGGCAGCAGGAGCAGAGATGTGGAGTTTTTCTCCTTGCAGTTTTACCCTTTGTTCCACAGCCTCTGACCTTTTCTGGAGCAGGCTGGGTAGGGGCAAGCAGTGCTGACAACAAGAGTTGGGTGGATTTGGAAAAGGATCCCCCCTTCCTGACCCTCCACCCTTTCCTGACTCGGCTATCCACAGCCTTCTGTGGCTCCAGCTCTGCTGCTTCAGATTGCTGTGGGGGCAATACTAGCATCTTCTAATAACTCTGTCAGACTTATCAAGGGATTTGTTTTATTAATTCCAAGGCTGGGTGCAGCAAATAGATTTTAGCCTGGACCACTTCATAGGCTTAGCAAGCCCTTTCTGTGCTTACTTATCACTTTTTTTTTT
>VXAL01016943.1:1258298-1336841 GCA_013399475.1 Chauna torquata
TTTTTTCCCAAGATTCCCTGTGTTTACTTTTTTTTTTTTTTGTTCTTTGTGTTACTACTTATTGAATGTCCTCAGTGCTGTTTATGTCACAGGGAATATGCCCAAAGTTCATTCCCGTCCATAATTTTTTGGATGATAAGAGAAGAATGGAGATGGCACAATTTGTGATGGATTTGGGGGGTAGTAAATGCTTTTGGTAGCTGTCATGGTGATGGTCTGAGAACAAGACAAAGCTGAAAATACTCAGCATGTGTGTCGGTTCTTGCTCAGCAGGAGGGAAGGTGCCCCCTTTCTGTGGCATACAGCGGGTAACACGCCAGTTTCCAGTCTCTGTGTCAGTCTTGCAGACAAAGGTGAAACACTATGTGCTTGATTTCAGTACTTTGAGCAGATAGCAGAGTGCCTGCAGTGAAATTAGTTTTAGCTTCTTGGGTTGGTTCTTGGTTTGGCTGGTTTGCTTCAGTCAACTGCTCAAAAAATAGGTTATTTTTGTGGTGGTCAGCATGGGGAAGTCCACTGTTGCACATCATCATCAGCAAGCTCTCTGTCGTCTTTATGTCCTGATAACCTTCTAACATTATTGCTTTTGCTGGATCTTAGAAGTGGTAGCTCTGTTGCTGAATCCACGGAAGGTCTTCCTTCTGGGGATGATGTTTAATATAGGGAGATCCATCCAGTTCACATCCCTTCCTGCTGCCCAAATCAGTTAAAATAGGAGGGTCATAGGAGAGAAACTTGCTCCCGTATCCCTAATGTCTGTTGTGTGAGTCACCTCCAGCTTACAAGAACATCTCTTTTTATGATGTGCTGCAGCCACTGAAATGTCGCATTGGCTGATTTAGTATGTGTTAAAGTCAAGATTGGAGAGAAAATTTGGCTTATTATGGGAAGCTAGTTTCAACTGTAGTTAGAACATGAGGAAGCAACTGTCCATAAGAATGTCACTATCTTGCAAGTAAGTTTTGAAAGGCTTTGTGAAGCCTAAGGCTCTCCTACCTTGAAGGGAAATCTGAATGAGGGTAGGAATTTCCAGCCATAAGTATTTACGTGGAAGCAGATGCAGAGATGTCTAGGTAATGTTATAGAAGTGTGACAAAACAGGTAAAAGTATAAGTGATGTATAATTTTAGAGGCTTATAGATTCTCATTTCATCCAAACTGGAACTTGTTGAGAGGAAAAGAGAACTCATCTTCCTCTTCCTACCACTGAAGAAGACCTATGAAAATGCAAAAAAGCCTTTCTATGTAATCCTGTGACTGCTCATAATATATGAATGGTTTACAAATAATGGTTCCAAACATTGTATGTAAAGGCAGGAAAGTCATTTAGTCCCCCTTTTTTTTCTGAAGGGCCACTTAGGTGGGAGAAGCTTTGGCACTTCTAGAATGTAACATGGTGAACTATATGGTGGCTTTTGCTGTTTGCATGGAACATTGAATGATGACAAACTGTAGTTTGTGGAGGAGATGTGTGCTGCATGTGTGCTTCATGGGTACACACTATCAGAGTATTCATGTTTTTCTGACATGCTTTGTTTGTCCTCTGGTATCTATTCCTCCTTCACAAGAGCTACAGCTTTTTCTTGGTCCCAGGGTTGCAAGTGAATTTGAGGGCAAGAAGACTGCTCTTTGTAGGGCTCTGTGCACAATACTAGTAAACAGAAAGGGAAGGGGTGTGTGGATCTGCACCAGGCCCTAGTGAGGATCAAGGGTCTCCAGAGAATTGGAGTGCTCTTAGGCTCGTTTGTTCGAACGCAGTCTGTATTTTTTATTCATAAACTTGTCAGCCTGTGTTTCTGACAAGAAGGATAGCCTGGTTCTCACTGGGTTTTTGGCCCGAATGAGTAGTACTGTATGCTCCTCAGGGAGGGACAGGCTTCTGAAGGATTTAGATCTGTGCTAACATGTGCTAGATGCACATGCTGCCTGGTACAACTGACCCCAGAGTAAAATTGAAAACTAGTCCTACTGTAGATAACTTAGATGTCTTTCACTGTAGGCACAGAAAGGCAGCCATATGCAGAAAGTCTTCATGGACTAGCACTCTTCAGTTTAGAAAAGAAGTGACTAAAACAGGAGATGAGGTAGATCATTATAATCAAGTATGCTGCAGTGATGCTGAATACAGAATGATTATCCGTAATCTTTTATAAAGCAACAGGTAGGGGATGCCCAAGGCGAAATATTCAGCTGCAGGTTTTAAATGAACAAACGAAAATAGTTTCACACCACATCAATTCTAGTTCTGGAAGAGACCAGAGAAATTCAAAGAGGTAGAAGTCCATCAAGGACTATTAAACATTTTGATCTTGATGCCACCTCTACCAGTCTCTCATTGCTGGAAGCTGCAAATAAGATTACTGTGAATTTTCTCAGTTCCTTTGACTCTTCCCTGACTACGTGCACTTGGCTGCTGTCAGAGGCTCAGCCTTGCTATGAGGTTTGCCCTGCTCCATTACCAAAGCTCTTAGCTCCTGATGCCTGGTAGCTGTTATGACAGGATAGCCTGGGGAAAGTGTATTTTGAATTAGAATAATAAAATCACAGGAAATGGGATTGGAAAAGGTCTCAAGGGCCAACTAGTTTTTTTCAAGACAAGATCAGGTGTACCTGAAAAATTAATGAGATTGTACTTTCCTAGTCTTTTCTTAATAGTCTCCCATGCTGGTGGCTAACTCCTAGTAGCCATATTATTCCAGGGCCTCACTACCCTATTGCTACCATGTTTTTCTAACATTAAATCTAAACTTCCCTTGCTGTACCATAAGTTTCTTCTCATTCTGTCTATGGTGAATTTGGAGTGCACAACGTTTTCATCTGCTTTCTCCTGCCTTTCGGAAATTTTACAGTTATGTATTTTTATGTGCTACACAGGACTGTGGACACAGCTGGCTGAACAAAGATGTATGGAGGTGCTGTGCAAAAGAGCAGTGAGCAAATTCTCTTTTTCCTCTAGTGTCCAGGCCTCTACGATGAACATCAGAAGTTTCATCCTGGAGTGATCGGACAATGTATCTAGGCATTTTAAGTGAAGATCTACAGATTGCTTGGAGGGCACTGGATAACTAATTTCCAGTTGGATTTTTGCGAGCAGTAGGCTACAGAACAATTGAATTTTCTCCCAGCATTGTAGACAGGGCACCGAGGAATGTCCATGAGCATATTTGGGATATGTGGGAGAGGATGGTACTTTCACTGAAAGCAGTGAAATCAGTGAGCAGCTTTATCTAACAATAGTAATGATACAGAATTAATTAGAGGGATTATTATGAATGCATTTCTCTAAGTTGTTTTGTTGTTGTTGCTGTTGTTTTTTTACTACTGGAGCTAGGTAACTATGCATTGGTTTTTGAAAGCAGCAAGCATACTTAATCCCTCTACACCATGTTGTTATGAAAGCACTCTTCTATGTGGCAGGCAATTGTAACAAACCCGTAGCTGCTTGCAAATTTCTTCTCAGCTAGCTACAGCACACACTTTGCCTGAGTGTCTTGATTGCCTGAGAGGAGAAAGCTTGGCCCCTTGAAGTATACAGTCCATTTTCTTTAGTAGGTACAGGATCCACTTGCACTTTTTATGCTTTAGAGGGTGACATACTCAGGCACATGTCAGTCAACCTCACATTTGACCCTGTACAGTGCCCATGGCATTTGTAATGGTGGAAGCATGTGGAGTGGAGAAGAACATTGGAGGCATCAAATCAATGATAATCATTCAGATAAGATTTGAAATCCAATCCCTTCACCTCATTAAAATCAGAAGTGCTTTAAAATCACTTGGTACTTTTAGTAGAATCAGCCAAGTTAGACTGAGGTTTCATCTGCCTTTTTTAGTAGTTTTTGTTGTTCTAACTCTGACATGCTAAACTGCTGGCGTTCCTATAAGCTGTTAAACATCTGTCTCTTTCACTTCAGAGTTGGCTGCATTTCAGTACTGAATGAATGATTCCTATATTCACAGCTAATAAGCGCTTTGGGATCCCAAGTATTCGATCTTTGCACAGTACCACAAATGTGTGCAATTCTATGCAACATATCAAGTGAGTATTATTCCCAAGAGACTGAAGCCTAAGAGATCCCTTAGGACAAAGGACACAGAGAAATGTAATTGATTGTAATGAACTTGTTTGTGTATGTGTCACCACTTGTCTCTACTGAATAAAATCAGAAGTGTTCAACACTCCATTAACACAAATTACAGGGTCCTATTCTTCTGGAGTGAGACAATAAGGCCTACACCTGCTAGTACTGTGAAGTTCTTTGTGATCCCAGCATGCAGCTCAGTAACAGACATCACAGGCTCAAGTGATCTTGGATTTGTCTCAGTATCATAAATGTTCAGCAAAATAAATAGAATTGGTCAAATTTATCTGTGTTGCAATTGCATTGGAATCAGTGGAAAGATACCAGGGATGGCTCCTACTACCAGGATAAGACAAAAGATGTTAAGTAAATATAAGGATGAAATCATGACACTATCACAGTAACTGTCATCTCTTTTATAAATTTAATGGAGCCAAGATTTTAACTTGGTTAATCATAAATATAACAGTATACAAGATGCCTATCCTCTGTGTGAGTACAGGCAATACAGGGATGATGATCTTGGAATTGGTCTCATTACAGAGAGCATCTTTACCCAAGCAAACTGTTGTTTGCAGCTCTTTATACAACGTAGATGTTATTTCGATTTATGTCATAGTAATCCTCCCAGCTAGCTTTGAATCACTGTTTCCTGAAGAACAAGACAAGGAGTCTGCACAGTTTTGCCCAACAATTTGCCATAGGAAGTGAGGGAGGACCATATGTTTACCTTAACAGACCAGGTTCGGGTGGCATGAGACCACTCACCAAATTGGCATCTGTAATTAACACTTTGTTTGATGAAGTATCAAATTAATGAAGACTTTGCTCATTGCAACTTGAGGGTTTTCTAGCTCAGCCAAAATGTAGGTCTTCATCCTATTATTTAAAATGTTGCATCAGAGTTCGGTTAAGAGGAAATCACCTGGTTCTGAGTCACCAGCATCTCTTCCTACCACACCACAGGAGTCCAGACTAGCTCATCACATATCTTTTGAATCTTCTCACAAGCTGCTATAAATGCATCATTCTATAGTCTCTGAACTGCTTTCATATATACCAGTAAGTCAAAGTAAGTGACTGAGAGTTCCCAACCAACCATGCTTCTGCCAATGAAATTGTACCCATATCTATTTTATGTGCAGCATGATGAGAGCCAACGGTGCTTTATAAAGGCTTTTTTAGGTGTCCGTAACTGAGTGAGCTTCAGAAAAAGGTCATTTTCCTGTCTAAAAGCAGGATCTCCTTTTATTTGGGAGGTGGTGTCTTGTGACAAAAAGATACCTCTAAGTTTTATAACTTTTGCCTTCCTCCCCTGCCCAGTTTCTGCTAGTTCTCAAGTCCTTTCTGCACACTGGTATTAATAGAGAGGGGAACTGGAGAGCACTGGAGAGAGATGCCAGAGAGCTTGAGGGACTGGTAATGCAAGACAGAACCGTTCTTTTCTTGGCTATTATTTCCAATTGGCCTAGGATGCTCTGTCTGATGGCTGTTTTATGACGTAGATTCAGTTAGTGGCGATCAGTTTGGCTGACAGAAGACAGGTGTCCACAGCCCATCAGAGGGGGGCAAGATTGAATGGACTATGGAGATGGGAACTAAAGCAGGTCTCTTCAGGTCAAGGTGATGTGCACTGGTAGGACTGGTGTGCACAGAAAATCGGTGCTGTCCCTGTCTTCCAGGTGGAGAGAAAAGTACACTCTCGTGATGCCTTCCATTATTGCTTAACTTCTTGTTAAAAATGTTAGAATAGAAAATACCTCAGATGTTTCTATTAGAGACGCTGGAGTGATCTGATCTATAATAACGTTTGCTTTGTTCCTCCCAATCGCCTTCATCCTCCTCCTTCCCCCTCCACCCCACCCGGGTGGCTGGGTCTGCACCAGACAAAGGCAGCAACCCTGCTGATTCCTCTTTCAACCCAGCTATTAGCATCAAAGAACAAAAGCAAACAGCACCAGCTTGTGGCTCAGCCCTTTACAAAGGCACAATAAATGGACTCTTGTGTATAGGATAAAGCAAACCCTACCTTGTCTTTTGTTAAGAGGCAGACCTTTCTGTGTTTGAAGTGCCCTGAGCTGAAGAAAGTGGAGAAACCTCCCTCTGCATGGCAGTAAGTCCCATGGTCAGTGGGTTTTTTGTTAGCCATGGATTCTGCATGCTCCTTGTTTCATCAGGGAATGCTGTACCTCCTCAGTCCCTATGGTAGGTAGGAGATGCCTGTGGTGGGAGGAGGGTTGCGCTTATGGAAGAGGAAGAGAGGGGGGACATGTTTTAAACAGTCATTTTAAAAACAAACCAGAAAAACATCAAGAGAATTTGAAAGAATGCCTCAGATGACAGGGACTCGAGGAGAGTCAAGTCAGCTCCCCAGATCTGGACACTCTGTGGCTATTTGCCATCTCTGTTCTTGAGGAGTTTTTCTAATTGTGGAGGCACCAGCTGTGCATGAGCTGTGGCATCAGAGGTTTGTTGATTAAGGGTTCCTTTTGTAGATATATGCAACAAGATTTTTAATTGCGCGCCAAAGTTGAGCGGCACCCTGCACTGCAGAAGTGTTACGGGGTTCCCTGTGAGGACTGGCATGGCAATTGCAGTTGTATGCCACAGTGGTATTTCTTGTAGGGTCTTTTGTGAGGGTTGACTGGCTATGTATGTGCCATTTTTGTCTTAACAAATAAGGCAGTGCTTTTTTATGTGTGTTTTAAAATAAAAAACAAGTAGTTTCACTATTTGAAAATCAGCATTTGCTAGCAGATACCACATGGGGGGGTGTCTGCAATACAAGAAACTTCCTTTGTGTATAATATAGGAAGGAAGTAGCACTAATGACTTTTGGCTGCCAAATAGATAAATACTGCAAAAGTGTCACAGAAATGTCAACAGTGACTTTTCTGATGCAACTAGTGTATATAGAAATTGTGTTGGGTGGAGACTTTCAAAAAAGATAGAGGAAAAAGAAAGCTAAGAGTAAAACCAGTCAGGTTCAGGGGTGCCTGCTCCTAGGGACACCTGAACAAACTGCGTAGGTAAATTGAAATCCCCTTCCTGGCTGCCCCATTACTTGCCATTGAAAAACTATGTTTTGGAGATGCTTGTGTAGCTTATAACACTTAATTGTTCCCCTTTTTGACAACTTCATGACCTGTTTAATTCACACACAGTTTAATAAGTATTATTTAAAGCAGTGTATCAGTTACAGCCCACTGTCTCTTCTCTTATTTGCTTAATGTGTTTATGCCTTTCTCACCCTTGGTTTGCTTTTTGCCCTTTCTGTCTGGTGATCCTTTTTATTCCCCAGACAGACCACTGATTTCTTTCTGGAGCACAGATGCCCTGGTGAGGCTGCCTGCTGTTCCCAGGGCCCCAAGGTAGCCCGGGCTGTGGCCGTGCCTGCTCCTGTAGGCAGTGAGGCTGAGAGGACACATGGGTCTAGAGCTTTGTACCTGTTTGCAACAGGCACTTGGGGGAACTGCTGGATTATCAGTAACATTTGTGGTATCTTATGCTGCTCCCTCCTTCCTCTGTTACTTCTGAAAAGTGTGATCATCTTCTCTGACTGCGACTCTGATTTTCCCAAAAAACACCTCAGTTCAAGGTCCTGCTGTAGACTTGCCATTTTTTTGGCATCGTGGTCACATTCTGCAGTGGTGGTGAAGGGTCTGCTCCTTCCTTCTGCCCCTGTTCTTACCTTCTTTTGCCTTCCATTGCTGCCTGACACTTGTTTTCTTTTCCCGCCTAAAAATAATTACTTTCAGGCAAACTTTCAGTGCTAGGTGTCCTTCCAGGTTCACATTCAGAGACACCAGATCTTAGATACTATTATGTGTTAAAAAAGGAAAGGCAACAAATAACACGCATCGGATCTGACATACATGTTTAGTAGAAGCTACAGAACTTAAATGAGTTGGTGCAACAGTCCCTCTCCTGTTTGTGTGTTGTTTTATTTGGATTATTGCTTCATTAACGAAGGGTGGCTTGATATATGTGTGAGGTACCACAGGGACTTTTCCTCAAATGACTCTGGAACCGTTACAAAGTGATAAACAAAAAGCAACAGAAAGTGAAAAAAAAAAGCAACATGTACAGGAATTACTCACTCACCACTGAAATGCCAGTGTCTTGGGAAGACAAGTGGCACTGGTTTCACAGGAGCATAGCTGGTTTGGATCGGAAGGGAGAATAGTAATGGAAATTGGAGAAGGTATTCAGGGAAGGAGAATACGTTCTTAACCTTGGTTTGTAGCCAAAGCACCCAGCATGTCATGCTCCTAGACTCATGGCAGAAATGCTCTGGGACCTGTAAAAACCTGAGGGGTTAATGTATTGCTTTGAAGCCTTGCCTGAGGGATGGAGACTGCAGCAGCATAGCTCCTGGGCAAGGTACAGTCTTCCAGGGAAGAATGCTATTTAGGGACTTGGTTTTGCACAAGTAAGTTGATGCTCTTCTTGGGAAGACTGCCTTGCAAGGAAGGTATCAATCTAGTCTAATCCCATGAGATTTCAGAGGTTCCTCCCTCATGGTGTAATGATAAGTATGGCTGTTCAGAGCAAGGCTGAACTTGGGATGCTAAAAAAGATGTGAAAGGCATTTTTTGAAAGCACATTCCCTGGGGTTGATGGACTCTACCCAAAACAGATACTATGTTCAAAGTTACGCCTTTTCTGTGATTGATATCATCACTTACATAGCCTTGCTCCTCTGTTTTTTAAAGGATTAATTTATTCTGGGATTTATGTGATTGATTCTTAAAGTGGTCTTGTGTCACGGATGAAAAAGTACTGAATGACATTTGGTCTGAATTCTGCATCTTGTGAAAAAGCAACATGTGGGATGTGCCAACCTGTGTCACTCCTTCTCCCCCACCCCCACTGCTGTCTGCAATGAAGGATGGTTTTTTTTGAGAATGATGGGCAGGAGGAATGAAAAGGAATGGGTTTTCTTCTGGACTCTGGGACTGAGTGTCTTGCAACTGGTCATAAATTCACATGGCCCCTTGTAAAAGGGGAGCAGGTTCTTTTTTTCTGAAAACTTGCTTGAATTTATGTGCAGTAGAAACCTACTGCAGGCAGGTAGGTTTTGTTTCTTTCTTTTGCATTTGTGTGTGACAAATAGTAGAATATTTAAACCAATATTCTTACAGGAACTGATGTGGCTTGGATCTATCTGATTCCAGGAACTCTCTCCGGACAGATATGATGGTGGATTCACTTCTACATGCACAGTGGAGAGGGAGCCAGAGCCTCCTCCCTTGCATGGCTGGGTGCTTGGCTGCAGATGGGTGGCCTTCAAACAAACCTAATTACTTATGGTTTTGCATGAAATTGATTTCCATGCAAGGATGCTGAGTTTCTGTGTGAATCTCTAATGGCTTTTCTCTCTTCTCTCTCTCTCTTTTCCTTTTCTCCTTTCTGCTTGCCATGAAAACACCTCAACAGACGTCAATCATATTCCAGGTAAGTGTTACCTTTGCTGAGCTGAAGGGCTGCTCTTTAAGAAGCGGTGGTGGTGGTTACCAGGGACAGAAATGTCATCCTGCCTCCTGAGAGAGTTCAGCACAAATCTTCATACTGGGCTTCACAGGGTCTGGATTGCAAGGTCTTTGATGAAAGGAGGATTTCATAGTAGCGAAGGTCACAAACTTTCCTGTTTGGAGATTAAGCTGTAATGGTCAGTTAAAAGGATGTTTTCTGAATGAAAATTACATTAAACATGGTTGCTTGTATTGCTAATAAGCTGGCATTGAACATTGCAATATATACAGTTTATTTCTTTTACGTCTATATGTAAGCATACAGATGTAGTTCAGCCATTTTCCTGCTCCCAGTGTGGTCTACTCCATTTGGTAGTCTCACTGATAACCTCCTGATGTTCATTTCCACTAACAAAGGGTTTTATTGTTCTTGTTTTACATTAGGTTTTAAAAAATCAAGAAGTATGTTTCTGACCAAATGTGAATGTATGATCTTACTTAGGTCTCAAGACTTTCATACCCCACAGCACACAAATGATTAATTCAAAAGAAAAAGATAATGTGTTGTATATGCATTGTTTATTTGGGGAGTTCTTCCCACAGGGAGCATTTTGCCACAGAGAACTCCAAACCTCCCTCCCTGAACTGCTTTCTCATTGAAAGGATCCAATTCCCCCAGCTTCAGCTACAAGGGTTAATTGAACTAGACCACCTTACTCTGCTGTCCACATCCTGTTGCCACTGAAGCTTAAGAAACTAATTTTTACCTCACGCTCAGGCAGCTCCACCTGGTTTATCCTTACGTGGAATGGAAATGAGAGCCCAGGGAAGCAGCTGGCATTGCCATGGCTGGGGGTGGGATGATGAGAGAGTTGAGGCTTTTTTCTTCTTGGCTTTGTGCATAACTTTTGCTAAACCCAACCTGGACCTGGAACAAGTTCTCCATTCAGTTTGCTTCTTTTCTACAGTTGGAAAATCAGGTTTTGTGAAACACTTCAGAGATAATGCAGTGGTGACCAGCGGCTCGGGTAATTTCCTTGCATATTTAGCACTTTTGGCTTCTGTCACCAGTCCCCTTTTTGTTCTGCTGAGATCCTTTGCATTCTGTGTGCATCTCAGCTTGCGATAATGGGGATGAAAATGTCCAAACAGCAAATGTTGCTTGGCATGTCTTGGAAAGAAGGGTTCTGTACACTATAACCTACAGGGCTGAACATGTACCTTCTCTGCCCCAGTCTGAGGTGTCCAGGAACTCCTGTCTCCTATCACCTGACAGGATCTGACAGGGCGTGCACCAAAGGCTCAGGGTCGCAGGTCTCTCCACCATGTCCTGAAGCTGTTGGTGTCTGTGGCAGAGGAGGATGGTTGAATTGGGAAGATGTGGCCTTGCTAGGCTCTACCAGTACATGGATATTTTATTACTGTCATATGCCATGAACGAGTGTTGCCTCACACAACAGCAGTGCCGTCCCCAAGGCCTGCACAGTGTGCAGAGGACAACTGCGTCACTAGTAGGAACCCAAGCAGAGGTAACACAACAAAGACAGGGCCATGCTGTGGGCATCATGGAGTAGTCCATGCCTCTGCTCTGTGAATAGGCTCTTCTGCCCCACTGCCCTTTTATTCTTGCCATTTATATGCTTGGATGTACATTTTTTATTCTCTCTATCACTCAAACACATATGTTCTCATTCTCAGGACTACATGTGTACTTTCTCATGTGGATTTCTAGCCATACTTGGATGCTCTTTTCCGTGTGCTGTCGCAGTCATCTGTGTGTGTTTTCATTCTGACAATTACCTACCCCTCATTACTGGGCTCTGTAACTGCTTACTCCTAGACATCTAATCACTCTGCTCAGCCCCCCGAGGGAGGACACTGATGTTGCTGCATGCCTGGGCTGCGATGTGGACCACAGGGAGGGTTTGGGTGCATGCTTCCCCTCTGCCCAGCAGTGCAGAGGCTTTCTCTCTGTCCAGCCATCCAGATACCTGGATTGTGAGAATGGAGCCCCAGGCCCCTCCAAAACGGTTGCTTTAACCATTCACTGTTTGCAAGATAAATTAAGGACTTTATGAGGTACTGGTAGCTATTTACCCACAGGCAGCAGAAGGGCTGTAAGGAGCCCATTGATTAACTGAATAATTTTTCTTGTCAAATAGACTGGTTAGAACTAATTCCCTAGTAAGGGAAGACTGCTGTGAATGGGCTAGGGTGGGCAGCAGCAGGGACCACAGCACAGGGCTCTGCTGGGTTCAGTTCTTGCAAGGTGTAGAGAAGTTGGTCTTGTTCAAAGTAAACAGGAAGGTGTAGTATGAGCCTTCCTCAGCTGCGAGGTCTCTGCTTGTGAAGAAGTGGAACTCTGGCAACAGGGGCTGGTATGTTACACTCCTGAAAGTTCACACTTTCAAGAGCCAACTGAAGATCCCATCTGGTTTATTTCACAAATGAAAGGAGTTGGTCATGTGTTAGCCCAGCTGCCCTGTAGATGTTTTCTCCCAGTCACAAAATAACACCACATCGTAAGCAGCAAAATCAACCGTTTAGAGCAGGGCCCTGGAGTTGGGAGCGTTGCTGTCTGTGCTCACTTGGACCACTGACTTGCTGTGTTGTTTAGGGGAGAAATAACTTCTTTCCATTCTTCAGTTTTCCCTCTGGGGGAAACTTATCTTCACAACATGCTTAGAGATCTTGGGAAGTTAAGTGCCTTTTTACAGAGGTCAAGTGCCTTAGCTGGGGAGCGGTGTGCAGCTAGGCTGGAACGGATGCCTCTGTCACCTCTGCACAACACCTGCCCCTGTCTTTGCACCTTCTACTCTTTGCCAGTGGTCTAGGTGCTGAAAGACAAATTGCTGGGGAAAGACCAGGTGATCAAGGAGCTAATGATGTGCTGTCTCATTGAGTTTTTTTCAGTGGAAGAATATATGAAGGAGAAAGGACTAAATATGGGTCCTTAATATTACGGTGACTGGCATTGACACCTGGGGGGTGTCGATCTTTAAAGAGTGCTTTGGCTATTCATGCCACACTTACCTGTTTTCTGGAAGAGATCTTCAGATCTTCATGGGGAGAATGTTCAGATATGAAGTTCTGGTCATTTTACTGTCATCATTTTATTGCTGACTAGAGCTTACAAGTAACTGAATGGGCACAACCCTGTAGAAATGACCTAGTTAGTTGGGGTCCTGAGGAAAAATTAGTCTTTGTTTGCCTGAGCAAGTCTTCCATAAGGATACAGAGGTCCTTGAAGGCACAAGCATATTAGCACTTTTTTGGTCCAGACCTTTAATCTTTCAGACTCGCTTGATTCTCCTTTCCGTTCTTTGTCTCAGGGCTGATGTTTTATTCCGTCGCCCTAACTCCATGTCGTAGGGTCATTTAAGCAGTACCTGTATGCTGAGTTCTGCTTCCTTGAAGCTGAATTCTACTTTTTTTGGACATGAATGTATGTGAATTGTGTTGCAACCTATTTGAAGTTTCCTATTTGCAGAAGGTACTAGGTAAGAGTACAACTGACAGCAGAAGCCACCCATGCCATGTCTTCAATGCCACTCACGCAAGTGGTTGAAACCTGTGTGTAGAGGCATATGTTCTTCATAGGTGCCACAGTTGTTCTCGTTCTTGCTTGCCCTGTGCACAGTCACTGTACTCAAATGGGATTCTCCTGCACCGAAATGTTAATGCTTTTCAGCTCCACGCACGCCCATTTGCAAGAACATGGCAGTAGTGATGACTGGGTTCAGAGCAAGAATTCCAGGCCGAGAAACCTCTTTTTATGAAAGTAGGTGCTTTGAAACAAGTTTAAGAAACAAAGTTAGTATTGGTTTTTCCCTGATATACCTTTGTAGTTTCTGGTAGTCACTGCTTTTAGGACTTTGTGACCTGACAACATTGCATCTGGTGTTTTACAGTCATGGATGGACCAATTTTCTTTGGATATGTCTAGTTTTTGTTTTTCTTAATCCACTTATATATTTTTCCTCCACAGTATCCTAAGATAACAAATCCCGTTGTTTAATTATGCAACTGTGGAAAGTACTTTCACTTGTTTTTACAGCTGTTAGTTGAGAATTTTATTCAGTGACTCCTACTCCTTGTGTTCTGACAAATAGGGAAAAAAATGTTCCCTGTTCACCTGCTCTGTGTTATTTGGGATTTTACCTCTATCATATGTATTGTCAGACATCTCTATTCCAAGCTGAGGAATCCTATTCTATGCTTAACAGTGCTTCCTTTCCCACTTGTGCACCTACTTGGTCAGGTGCTCTGATTTGCTATGGTATACATCTTCTTACCTGCCAGCCACAACATGCATTCACCCTCAGCTCTTGCCACCTGCATACGTTCTCTTGTGCATGCAGTCATCTTTGCAAACAGTTGCATGTATATTTGCATGCTTTCCAACATCATCATCTTCCTAACCCTCCCCATGTGAATACTTCTACTAGGCATATGTCACATAAAATAATGCTGAATGCTATTTCTGCCGTGGGGGGTTTGATCTCTCTCTGCCCATAGATGTTGGGATAAACTACTTTCTCTTTGGCTCCTATCCCATGTTATTTTTCCTTCAATTACTCAGACTAGGTGCCACTCACCCTGACTTACTGCCCCCGATAATGACAAAACCTATCCTGGAATTGCATTGCAGAGGAAGCAAAGGGGGTGGAAAAGAGGAGCTAGCACAGCTGTTGTGTGTAATTGGATTGGAAGTAGGCCTCCGGCTACAATAACAAAACTGCACTCCCGGCTGGCCTCACTGCTGGGGCCTGTGAGGAGCCCCTTGGCTGTTGTGTGTATCATGGTTGAATCAAACAAAAATGACTGCTCCCCAGCCTGTGCTACTGCTTTGCCCATTTATAAAAAATGGGTGCCATGTATGCCAGCAGCCAAGAAATCAGGTCATCTTCTTGGCAGAGCTGTCTAGCAGGTAAAAGATTTGAACTAGATCTGAGAATGATTTTTCCTCCTCAGCCATCTCTTCAAATCCCTCCAGACAAGGGTTTTGCTCCTTCCTCTGAATCCCATCCTTTGGCCTTGCTGAGAATGCCCTGGTTTTGGTACGTGGGGTCTCTTAGGGACGCTTCCATGTTCTCTGAGTTTTAGAAAACCTCAGGATGCCTATTTTATCTTAAATACCACACAGGAGGAGAGGGACTTGTTAGCTTTCCTCCTTAACTAGAAGAGGGAGTTGCTGGTGGAGTAGGAGGCTTAGAGGGGAAAGAAGACTATTTCTTAAGGAACTACTAGTTCTAGGAAGTTAGGAAAGGAAGTGTAAAGAACAGATCCCATCACTCATCAGAGAGCTCTCCTTTGTAGTAGGTGTCATTTTATTTTTGGAAGAACCAAATGGTTCTTCCAAACGTTTTGCAGGATTTCTTTATTCAGCTGTACTGTAAGGGAGTTGCACATGTATCCTGGGCCAGAGGGCATGGTACCCTGGCTCAGGAGCATCTTGCAGCTGGCTCTGTTATTGACTGAATGGGTCATGGATCCTGATACCCAGGAAAGGATCGTCTGTGGGCAAGCCTGCCCCTGTGGAAAGCTGGTCTGCTGCTGCGTGGCAGTCTCTTTTCCCTTCCATTAAGAGCTTTTGGGCTATTCATCTGGCAGCATCATTAAAAGGGAAATATCAAGGCCGCCCACCTTAACAGAACAATTCAGCAGTGCACACCCACCCACGCACATGTGTGCACCCCCAGAGCACAGGCCCAGTAACATCGGACAAGCTGTAATTAGCTAGATGAAAGAGTCCATCTTCCTTTGTTACTGCAATCAGTTGTCACTGTCAGCTGTGTTTTGTGCTCTCCCCACCTTCTTAGGTTTTGTGGTTTTATTTTTCCATTTTAAATGCTAAGTACCCAAATGTGCTGCTGGGGGGAAGAGGGAGGTGATGTTCAAACTGGCTCCAAGGTTTCCTTCACTTCCTCTTCCACCCTACAAATTGCCCCTAGTAAATTCTAAAAGATGAGGTCTGCTGCTTAATTACATTGCTCTTTCATATCATTGTACTCTGAAGTTACTTTTAAAATTGTCCTTCTGGCTTCATAAGAATCCAGCATTGGCCCTTGATACTTTGTACAATTAGAGCCACTTAATTCTACTATTTTGATGGAGAAAGCAGATGGTTCACAATGTTTTTTTAAATGTAGTTCTTTGAAATATTACTTTGAGATCAAGGGAGATTAATATTAACCTTTAAGAAAATATTGATTTGGTAGCAAGTTAAAGAAATACCAAAAAACCCTCCCAAGCCTAAATAGGAGACATCAGTTGTGGCAGGCATAGATCATGGCCAGAGTGCAGAGTTGATATCTGTCTGCCCTCAGCAATGAAGATATTATTTTAATAACAAACCTATGTTCTGAACAACCAGGCCACTTTCTCTTCACGTTTCTGCTGAAAGTCTGAAGAAGCTGGTGCTCCAGAGTCCGAGCACAAGCAAATGCTTATCATTATCTAAGAAACCTGTTGAGAGCCTCCCTCCAAAGCCATGAGCTTGTCTTTATTCTAGCTCACACTTGAAGTTTAGGAATAGCAAGTCACCAGCTTTCAGGCTTTGACATTAAGTTTCTTTGCAGCAGATAAGCTGTTTATTCTGTGGTTTTCCTGAACTTTTTTTCCAGACCACTTGCTACCCACCATTTTTGTTGGGTAGTAGTTGTGCCCAGCGAATAGATTATTGTAGGAATGGCTAGATCTGTTTAGAAAAACCACACAGTCCCTTGACCATGGCGATTCATGCAGGTTTGTGTCAAGCTTTTCCCAGTTCTACACTGTCTGGGACTGCAGCCCTGATGCTTCAATTGGGGTATCTTGTTGAAAAAATCTAGGATTAAAAGGGGAAGCTGAAAGAGTGCATGTTTCACCTGAATTTAGGGGAAATTCAGATTTTCAAATAGGATTCCCCTGGAATGGGATGCCTATTGACACAAGCAATGGTTGTACAGGTAAATAATGCTTTGTGGCCTGATGAGTTCATTTAGCACCCTGAGTCTGCTGAAAGCTCTTCTGGCCTTTATGGTAGATGCCCAGATAGCATGGGGATAGATGTCCCTGCTGTTCTGGCAAAATCTGGTCTAGTTTTCAGGTCTACACACTTCTCAAACCTCGTGCATTAGTTTATTGGATGCCCTCATGGTCCAATAGCAAGTGCTACCCCATGCCACCTTGAGATGACTTTGAGTTTTATAATATGAAAATCATTTTAGTATCTTGTCATATCTTGAAACTGATGTAAAGGTGAAACAATGATGTCAGTTCATGTTTTCTGTGTTGATTTTACTGTGACTAATTTGGGGCCTTTGTTACACATGCTGTAAATGTCACAGATTTTAGATCTCCAAAGTTGAAGGTTTTGGTTGTTAATGACATTTTGCTGGAGATAAATTCACTTATTTTCACTCCTATTTTAAATTGCAAGAGAGGAAAGTTTTCAGATGAGGAAAGTTGATAAGTTATTTCATTTTTTATATTATCTTTATATCTAACAATGAATCTGGAATTCTGTTGGTGTTCTGTTAGTTAAAATAAGGATCTGCATCAATGGACAAATTGAGAGCTAATACTGTTTTATTCTGCTCTATCTCCAAGTCCACACCCCTTTTCCTTCCTGTTTTAAGAATGAAAATGTTGCGCTGGTGGGGGGGACATTATTTTTATTTAATCTCACTGCTTCCGTTGCCCAGTTGGGACTAGAAGACCAAGAGAAACACACAATACCACAGCTTCTGTATTTCAAATTTGACAAGAAGCGGAGAGAGTCAGAAGGCTTCTCAGGGAGACTTCCTCTCGCAGGCATTTGAAGCAAGGCCAGACCAGGGGCCAGAAGGGTGGGTGCGTCTGGGAGGTGCTCTCACCCCTGGGCTACAGGCGAAGGGCTTTGGGCTGTGCCTGGCTGATGTGCCTGACAGATAGGGCACACAGCACTGGCCTTCTGGGATAAGGACAAAAGGTGGTATTCACATTCCTGACATTTTGAGATTTTTGTAGCTCCTCTGTGGCTTATTGAGAGAGAAAGAGGTGTTACTTAGGGTGTGATTCAGAGTGTTTAATGCAGGCTCCTGCTTTGAACCCTCTCTGGAGGTTTCTCTTTGTAGTGACCCTTGTCCCCAAGTGGACAAGGCAGCTGCCATTCCTGGTAGCTGTGCCTATTGGTGCTGTTCCTCTTAGCCGTGGCTGTCCTTCCTGCCAGTACAGAGGGGCTGAGGGTCTGGGAGCCCTGTCTCTGCTTGCGGTCTGATGTCAGCTCCCTGCTGGGCTGGCTTCAGCTGCATGTCATACTGCCACCTTCTCACTTCTCCTTTTTTCACTGTTGCTGCTAGGCCTCTGTGCTTTGTAGGTCCTAACAATTATACTTTTGCCCTCTCCTGGCCTTTTACAGTGCCTTTTATGGTGACTTTCAAGTGCCCATTTGGATAGACCTAAGATTTGCCTATCAAGACTGATGGGCTCAGTGGCCGTAAATACAGACACAAATTCAACCCACTCTCCTAGCAGAGAAATACTATTCAGTGAAATTGTATCTTGTAATTTGGACCAGAAATATGTCCTACAATATCAAATCTGTTATATTTATTTATAACTAAAACTAAGCTAAAAAACATCTAAACCTGTGTTGTTTCTGATTATTTTTCTAAATCCACAATAATCTTCAAGAACATTAAGATATTTGCATTCCTTAGACTGTACAATTATTAATCCCCTTATCTGGCTTGGAGTTCTCTGTGGGTGAACATATTCTTGGCATGATCTGGAATTTAGGTTTCTCCAGCAGACGCAAAGGAAAAAATATAAAAGAGAGATAAATAAACAAATTCAAACTCAGCATGCTGCTTGTTTAAAAAATCTCATTCTAATAAATTCACTTAACCTCTCAGTCTCCATGAAATTAAAAAAAAAATCATAGCCTTGCTTGATCAATAACCTGGCTTGGGATAGGGGTGTGTGTGTGTGTGTATGCGCATACCAAAATCCCTGCAATATTAAGTGCTGCGTGAAGTAGATGTGGAAAAGGATCAAGGTGAGGGGAAGAAGGTCAGGGAAACGAGTATAGAAAGGGTCACTCATGGCTTAAGTGGGTAGGACTTGATTGTTGCATATGTTAGTTCTGTGATGTCGTGTGCCACAAAATTAACTGATGGGTCAGTTGTTGTTTGATGGATTTGGCATGAATATATTTTTAATTGTATCTAAAGGATATTTGTATGAATACAGCTGTACGGTAAACATATTTGAAAATTGGGGCTGGAAACATTGTAATTGGGACAAACAAAATTTATGGCAGAAAGAGCTACTGGACAGAGACTGCAGCAGGCCCGGAGACCACCACAGACCCATCTACAGAGCTGGCATTGACTGTCACTGCTGAGAGGAGCTGTGCTGCTTCCTTCCTTTGCCTTGAATTATGAAACCAAAGAGTGGCTTTAGCTATAGAGCTGTAAAGTAACATGTTGCCCTCAGAAGTTGAATCTCCAGTTCTTACCAGAAAGGAAATGGATTAGTATTAAAAACAGGTTAGGTATACTTCTTTTAGTCCTTGCCAGATCTGGTGTACTGGTGTGTGTAAGGAGTGTTGATCAACCCCTAAAAATACATGCTGAAGACACTGCATTCATGAGTGAGGATAGCTTTGTGTGTATATATGAATGCATTTAGCCCAGATGTTTCTTCTGAATCATGGCCTCCCTTTCACTGACCATTGCAACTTTGAATTTTAAATCTCTAGTAGAGGAGAAGTTATTTCTATAGCTCTCCAGAGGAGCCAATGCTCCCTGTAGAGCCCCATTGCAGCCCTGGGCTTTCCTAGTCCATTTAGCCGTACTGGTGTGCAACGCCTCTGGAGTTGCTCCCCAGGGGATATGATGAGCCTCAAATACAGTTCTACAACTAACAGCGGGTTTTTTCTACCTGTGACAGAAGCTTTTCCTTTCAGTGTGGAAAGCAGCACCTGCATACGTGTGCCCTGTGTGCTACACCCATACTTGATCTAGCTCAAGTATGTGAGTTCCAATCCTGAGATGTATTGGACAGCAATCAGTGTGCATGTATATTGCTGCCTCTTTTCTGTTTTGTTCTTTTTTTTCTTACTTCCTCTCTTCTCTCTCTCTCTTTCAAAGGCCTCTCACACCTGATGATGGGTGAACAAGGTAAGTCCTTTGACTTTCTCTTTGTTTCAATCACTTATCATGAAAAGAGCTTCTTGCTTCTTCTCTGAGCCGGGCTTTGCATGACAAAAGGAACTGGGCTTACTGGGTGCCAGTCAAACCATTTGCATTTTTGCCACTCTGAGTCCCATGAGCTGTGGCTACTTGTCAGCCTGGGACCCAGGAGGGAGAGCCTAGGGAGCGTGAAACAATTCCACTAATGATAAGGAGGAACATTTTCCCCCTCCATGCAGCCACCTAAGTTCCCATTTCTTTCTTGTGCCAGCTGTAATGATTTCCAGTCCTTCTTGGTAAATGTAAACCTCAATGTTGTCTTTATTTTTAAAGTGCAATTATTACAAAAAATATGTTAATAGCCCTTGTGGCATGATCCTAACGCATTATGAATCCTGAGGAAAATTGCATATAATGGCCTGTAAGTCCTGTGTCTGCAATTTAAAATATTCAAATATGCAAAGAGCAAAATGGTTTAGAAAAAGAACAGGTCTAACCCCAGGTTGGGCTACAAATGGGATCTATGCCGGTATCAGAGTTCACATTTTAATATCTAAGCCTGGATTGTGCTATTCATCTATTGGTTGTGACATGATGGGATCATTAGTCCCATTTTGTAATATGGGGGTGTGGAGCAAGAAGCTGTCGAGCAAAAGCAAGGCGAGGAGAGGGGTGATTCTGTTTTCCTCTGACAGCATCAGCATCTTGCTGACACAGGTACACAGGGAGGAGTTAGCAGCACTGGTGATGCATTCTGATCTTGTGAATAGAGCTGTTAAATCGTTGGAGACTTGGGGAAGGTGTGTGGGGAGGGAGATATGTGGGTAGGACTGGGAGACTTGATTCCAGAACATACAGTGCGCTAGAAAGACCAGGCCAGCAGTTTGTCTATGGGGAGAAAATGTGAATGTTGCCTGTAAAGCCTGATGAGGTTTTCCTAGACTAGATACACAGAATTGTGGTTTTGCCTTTAAGTAAACACATATCCAAAGAACGCAGTGCCTGTAGAGGCTCAAAATTAGGTATTTGAAGAGAAGGGACATAATATCCCAATGAAATGTAGAGAGATTTAGGACATAAGCGGTTTTTATTCTGTAGTTCAAGGCAGATGTCTGCTATGAGGTCATGAAAGCTTGGGAAGCCGAAGTGAAGCTGGGGCTCACTGTTGAGGGAGTTAGCATCCCCTTGTGGTAGGAAAGTAGGCTCTTTAGGACTGCATGTCAAGACCATGGTATTTGGCATGTGAAACACCTGGCTAAGCTCTGGGAAGCATTGAGCTACTTCTCTATCCCCACTTGTTCAGCAGGGATCACGGCTCAGCGATTGTGCTTAGTGAAGGAGCATCCAGCAGAAAGGTCCCTTCAGCATGTCCGAGTTGCTGAGGATGCAGCTGAGTATGGCAAGCTGTTGGCAGAGAAAGGGTGACGGCATTTTAGGAGTGATCAGGACAGTGTACTTTCCTGGCCACTTTCAGTCCAATAACACTGAATGTGTCTTTGCAGTAGTCTGTGATTTAGCACTGGATTATCTAAACAGACGGACTTGGCCATTTAAATTACAAGTTGAAACCCAGCTGGCTCATGAAGGCTTGCATGACCTATTCTAGACTGTATGATTGCCTTCAGATCTTTCTGCACTCTTGTCTGGCAAAAAATGTGAAAACTATTGGTTTCTGGCAACTTCAGCCCCCCTTATTTATCCATGATGCGTCAGGGAACAGTGGCTTCTTTTTTCTTGCCAACTAACTCACAGATATTTCTTTTTGATAAATATTTACTGTCTATAAAAATATGATGGATGTGAAATATGTAAATGTATATATGTGTGTAAATATGCAATGTCAATGTTATATACAAACACATTAGCTTCGGTAGGTGAAATGTGTTTAGCAAATATATTATGATGAGATTTACTTTTGTCTGTCCTACTCTGTTGTTTCCCTTGCTCTTCTGAATTTGACGTGGAATGAGGCATATCACTGCTATGCTATTGCATGAGAGATTTGCATTTCTCAGTGGAAAATCGAATTGAAGCCAAAGGGCTTAACCAGGCAGTTGCTGGTTGTGCTGTCAGTTGTTTAAGCCTTGCTTTGTGCTTTAGTTGTGGTATGTCTCCTGTTTTTCCCTTGACATTGTGTTTTTTGGGGGGTTTGGTTGCTACATAAATACTCTTATTTTCTTGTTTTTGTTAAGTATAACCAGTGATATCATTTTCTGTTTTTTATGCTTCTTCCTTCTTTTCTCTTTTGCCTCCTCCATGATGGACACCCTCCTGTTCCTCCTCTTACCTGGATGCACACCTTCCTGTCTGTAGGTAGAAGTAAAGGTAGAGACTGCATTATTTCTAAGACTTCATTGCCTGTAAAATGTTTGTCAATGGACAAATTATATTTTTATGAATGTGGCTCATTTTGGAATTTAGTGCCATTACTTTAAAAAATCTTTTGCTTTGTATTATGGAAGAAGTAATTATTAAGATGAATGCTTTGTGGCCTGCTTAACAAATATTATTTCCTCCCTGTTCACACTGAAGTATGGCCCGCGCACTATCAGGCCCTTTGTAGCTGATGATGCCAGGGCGCAAAGTGACAGTCACTTTGGTCAAAGACGGAGCCAGAGGCCAGTTAGCTGGTACTGGTGACTCCTGAACTGGAGTGATGCCACTGCTGGGAATTCTGACACTGGTGTTGGTGGAAGCAGGACCTGGGCTTGTCCAGTACTCTTCAACCACGGAGGTCTTTTGGGCTATCATTTCTCCCTCCCTGCTTTGTTTCCCTCTCCCTGTTAGTGAAAAGGTGCTTTTCAAGGAAGAATTGAGTTGCAAAGAGCTGCAGAGGAAACAGGAATAATCAGCATTGCTAAACAGAGAGGGTCCATTCTCTTTGCAGCTCAGCACAGCACAGTGCATGAAGTGGAAAGCCTGCTGTGGGGCTCCAGCTTGCTTTTCAGCATTTCACACCTATCTTTAGCATGCAGAGGGCAGTCATCCATCCCTAATCAAAGCTGTCAAAAAGGCAAAATGCTGCAAACCTGCTGTGGGTCTCCAGTTGGAGTGGAGGGAAGGGAATTAATTGATAAACTGTGAGTACTGCTAGAGTAAAATCCATTTCTTTGTCCTACTTTCCAATGAGATAGAGAGATGAAAAGGTTTCATTATGCTGAGACTTACTCATCTTCAACAAATACACTGCTGAAGAATCTGATCTATCACTCAGAAGGATTTGAACACATTGGAGGATGTTGGTTGTGTCCATGCCAATAAGACATTGGGGGATGAAATGACTAATTGTACTACCATGAACGGGGGAGGATATGATAGCTCAGAGGATTTTTTTCATGATAACTTTCTTTTGAGACACAAGCAATCTCTGTCCAGTGATCGCTACTCCCTTAATACCTGAATTCTGGGGAGCACAATGGCTTATTAAACACTTTCTCTTTGTATGATTCCTCTTTCTGAGGCCTTGCCTTCTTTTAACAAGTTCGTATTGCTGAATTCTCTGTGATGGGGTGTATCATGTAATTAATATTATTTGTTGTGTTTAGAGGTTGAAGAAATATTCCACTAATTTATTTCATAGCTTTTCTGCTCTGTCCAAAGTTGGGGGGCATATGATAATACGTAAGCTGTACTCAGAGCCATCTTCTTAGCAAGAGGTGAACATCAGAACTTAATAATCACATATACACACCATAAAAAAAGTGAGAACCTAAAGCTGTAAGCACACCATACAAAGTGTTACTGTGACTCAACACAGCTGCCAGTAATTGAGTTAGCTGATGTATAGCTTAGTGTGATTTAAGGGCCAGTGTAGATCAGGGCAAGTCTTGTACGGTGTAATGTTAGCTGATGTTGCTCCTTCTTTTCTCAGGTGGCGTTTATGCCGCAGGCCAGTCTGTGCAGGACTAAATGGAAAGTCTTTTCTGAAGGAAAATTCCCACTTGAGCCTGTACAAATGAAGATTATAATGTATAGTCTGCAATTAATTCATATGCACTGGAACAATTTATTGTGTCATTAGGTGAAAATATTGTTTCAGTTCCCAGCTATGTGTAATTTTTAGCGCTAGTTATAGCAAGTGACTTAATCAGAGAACCATCACTCTGTGTGAAAAATGGTATTATTACTTGCAGAGGGCTCAAGCTGCGTAATTTTGAACCCACACCTGGCCTTCAGCTCACAGAAAAGGTGGTACCAGATGCCATAGTGATTGTACCTGGAAGGTTCATATTTTTTTGGCATTCTTGTAGTTTGTAGCAAAAACTGTCAGCCACTCTGTCTCACGCCGTATATGCAGCCAAAGGATATGATGTATTTGATTTCATAAAACCTATTCACAAGGTATAGCAGTCTGTGACCTTGCATTCATCATTTGGAATGAGTCTTTCATTAATTGCTTCCACTGTAGTGAATAGGCTCCTTCTGCATCTATCTATTTTAAAAAGTTCAGGAGTTTTTTGTTTGTTTGTTTGTTTTATAAGTTCCTGGAAAGCTGAAGAAGATAAACTGTAGGTATTTTGGGGTAATGGCAGGAGTAGTCAGATAGAGAAAAACATCTATGCACCACTTGTGTTTTAACTTGAACTAACTACATATTATGCACTGTTTGTGTTTTTATTAGCTGTATGAAACTGGTCACGGAGATGAGGTAAATGTATGTTGATCAGGAAGGACTTTTATTTAGTTTGGCATGAATTGCTGAATGCAGCTCTTCTGGAGAGGAACTGACAATTAAGGAACAATTACATTGAATTTATTTCCCTAACATTCCCGAACAAGAGAATGATACCATAGGAGATTATAAATATCCAACTCTCATTTGCTATTGAACTGGAAGTAATGTGTAGTCATGTTCTTCCATATCATTTGTTCTCTTGACAGCCTTTGTTAAGGAAATGATAATTTGCATTTTTGCTACCCTTCACTGTTCTGTTATATATGTAGTGGTTTTTGTTTTATCACCACTCCTGGTTTGGATCTTACTTCTACTGAAATTGGTGCCTCCAAAGGAAATTGACCATTTTCCTGATAGGACCCTGCTCTTTTTAGTGACGTTCTCTCAGGAATGAATTTCACCTAGTCAATGAGGTCCTGTGTCTTCTAGAAGGCAATAGCAAAACTTCCACTGAGTTTAGAGGGCCAAGATTCACCTGAAGAATTGAAAAGTCCCCAGTATCCCCTCTGACATGAAGAATGATGGTGAGGTGTATCTGGTTTCTGGGTGTGCACAGGACACCTCCATAGTGTTGGTGTAGCCTACAGATTCTCCCCTAAAGCACTGGGTCCTTCCTGCTATCAGTAACTATGCTCAGGATGAAAAACAGCACAGCTGCATGCTGGTTTTCAACATGAAGCAATTTTTTCTCCTTAGAACGGAGAAAGCTCTTACAGAGAAATGGAAGAGTACTCGCCTATTTCATGGATGCGACATTTTTGATGCATGACATGTAGACCAGAGGTTACTGGCAAATGTCCCGTATAGTTCTCAGCATTGCAAAATCAGATTCTCTCTCTTGGCCCTAACTACTCTTAACCCAAGTAAGTCTTTCAAGTCTTATAATGTTAAGCATTGTTTTCAGTGAGCAGTGTGAGGTTGTTATTTCTTTGAATTGTTCAATAATATTGACCAGGAGGTAATGGCACAGAAAAAACAAAATCACATTTGTGGACTTGGATAGAAGGTAAGGACTGGACTTTACTGATTTGGAAAATAATTTCGAGTTCTTCTTTGCAAGTAATACCATTAGGATTTCAGAGTGGTATGAATAAGTACATCTGGGTGGCCAAGGGTTTATGCAAATGTTCAAGTGAAACATTAGTAACAAATTAAATCATTTGTACTCTATAAATATCTAATTATACAACGGGAAAAACAACTCTACATTCATCTTGCCAGCCTTGGCAGTGGTTCTTAAGCTCTGGTTTGCCCTCTAAAATATCTTAATACTTGGGTTTTAAATTTGAATGTCGTATGTTCTTGGTTTCTACACTTATAGTCCTTTCTTCAGTAATTTTAAAATGTGTGTTTTTGGGTTTGTTTTCCTCCTGAAAGTAAAAATTCCTGCATTCTTATACGAATGGTGACTCGGTTTTAAGTTCTCTTTTAATCACTGCTTAAGAAATAAAGCATTTTATTTTATGGTTAGCAAATATCCAATCCATAACACCTCTTTGACAGAATGAAGGCCTCTTAAATGTAGACTTCATTCTTCTGGAATCATTTTTTATAAGCAAACCTTTGCTTCTGGTTTCATATTTTATTTAGGAAAAAAAAAACAACAAACAAGTATTTTAATGTAATTCTTCTAGGTATAATTAGAGATGATTGATAGTTGATGAATTTCATAGTGGGGACACTTTGGCAAGACATTCATCCTATTTCTTTATATTCCAGAACTGAGGACTATTCAGGGTTCTGGTGAATAAAATCACTGAAATGTTGAATACTAGCTAATGGAAAGCAGTAGATGTCTTACAGACTTTCTTCTTTTTACACCTCTCCATAATAGATTTATGAAGGCAGACAAATGCAGTACTAAATAGGACATTTCTGGTAAATTATTTTTTGTTTGGGCATATTGGCATGTTTGTGTTTACAATAATGTGTATGCATAAAATATTTAATAATGTGTTAAGTAGTTTGTAGTTTATAGGTAATTTATTTTTCTTGCATACTTTGTTGCTGCCTTATTTGAAGTCTCTGTCTTTCTAATGTGTGAATAAACAGCTGATTCTTGATTAGCTTTCATTTTTATTAAGAAGAATGATTCCTGAGAGAGTTAAAGGCATTGTGGTTGTGTTGTGTGTAAACAGGAGCTAAAATATTGCCCTCTCGTGCTGTGGTGTAGTCTTCTGTTTTTGATGGGGCTCAGGTTTCACTCTGCCCCAAGAGAATATTTAATTGATATCACTGAAAGGCTTTTTTTTCTTTTTCTCTCTTTCCTTCTTTTTAAAATTTGAGGCATTCAGTGGTGGGTAGAGATGCAGAGGTAGCAAAACAGGCCATATGTTTTGTAAAAGCCAGGCTAATAGTCCTTTTGATCGACGTCTGATTTTTAAAATGCTGTATCTTTCATTAAAATTTACATGTAAAGTAAGGGCAAGCACAGTGACAAGAAAGCTAATGCAAGTTGCACATCTTGACATAATAACAATCACAAGAAACTGGAGATCCCAGATGGCAGCTTGGCCTTTGCCATCCTTTTAATAAGCTACTAACTGCTAATTATTGCACTCTTATGGGCAAGTTAATTTACTGTTGACTCTTAAAGAGACATTGTGCCTTTTCCTGGCATTTAGTTTTTTCATTTTGAGAGTGGCTTTTCCCTGCAGATTGGAGTACTTCCAATGGCCAGCAACAAAGAGGCAAAGAAGCAGGGAGGGAAATGGAACATAATAAGCATTTTTCTTTGATAATAGCAGAATATAGGTTTGTGGGTTTTTCCAGGGTATGGGTTTAGAACTGAAAGGGACACCAGCATATGTATCAGATCCAGGATTTAAATTTTATATATAAAAGAATGTCATTACTTTGGAGTTAGTATTATCATTAAAATTAAAATAAAAAGGAAAGTCTTTTCCTGAAATAAATGAGGCCTGAGATTCTGAAAATGAAGTAAACTAGAAATAGAAAGTAAAAATTACAGGTTCATTTCTGTAATTCATTTCTGTTCATTTCTGTTGCCAGAAATGATTTGAAGGCAAAATTTAAACTCACAATTCTGAAAGATAAAAAGTCCAGTGTATTTTTGGAAAAAAAATCTTTGTTTTAATGTTACTTAACATGGTTGTCATAATACAGGGAAGGAGTGTTATCTGTAAAACATGTAATTTTTTTTTTTTTTAAATGATCTTTTTCTTCTTCCACTTTAAAGGGACATTTGATAATGAGGCCAGTCAGGGAGAAGTTTTGATCTAAGAACCTATTTAGGAATGAAGGAACAGCTGCAGTTTAAATGGACTCTAATTCTCACAGTTAATGTTTTGTGAATGCATGATTCTCTGTGATAACATTTGGGAGGAGTGCTAGTAGGTAATAGCTTATTTCCTGGGCTTTATGGTAATGCAACAAAGTAGTGATAATGTCATCAGGAACTGAAATAGACCCCTGTCACACACATCAGACATCCCTGCAAAAATATGAAGAACCCACTGGAAGAGAGGAATTTCATGTTTTAAGGCTCATTGTGGCCTTTTGTGGACTACAGTGATAACATTATGGTATTGAACAGTTTAGAAAATATGTGCTGTGTAAGCTGGATCTTATGCATTAGAAGTAAGTGCTTAGAAACAGCAGCATTGTTTGTAGCACATTACCAGATAGTAAATATTTTGACTAGATATTAGTGGATAACATGACATACAAATGGTTGTAAAACTATTACTGCGAAGAATGTCATGCTTTCTCAAACTGTCTGATAAAACTCATGCAGTATCTTCTGTCTCAGTTATTAAGTCATGTCTAATGGTGTGTGATTTCCACCACATCCGATAAAAAAGTATTAGTATTCTGTTTTTTGACTCTGTTGCACCATTGCCAAGTGCTGATGAATCTGTGACACCCAGCACCTCTCATGTGTTTGGCCAAACTCACCTCTTCCATGGAGCTAGAGCTCCTTCTCATGCTGGCTTTCATTTCCACGTTTGTTTCAAAAGCCTTGATAATTCTGAGTGCACGTATCCAAACAGAGCTCGGTACTGATAGGCTATGAAATAAGGGAAGATAATAGAAAATACCACCACAGAGACCAAAGAATCAGTGTGAATCCAGCACTCACAGGTTGTAGTGTATTCATTTGTTTTTGAAGCTGTTTTGTTTGGAAATTTATGCTATGGACAGTTTATCCTGCAAGCTGATTTGCTAAAGGTACTGTATTCCCTAAACGGCTGGTGAAGCCCATGGAAATTAAAGGTGTTTTGCACCTGGGAATGTGTTGTGTATATGCAACGACAAAGTCTCCAATTTCTGTTTTAGCAGGATTTTCTGTGAGATGTTGGTCTCATCCTCCTATATATGCTTTATATACCAAGAGGTTTGATGTAAGACTATTAGGAGCTGTATTCTTCACTGCATTGCATGGCTTTTATTGTGGTATAACTGATATCGAAGCAGGGGAATTGCTCTGATGTAAAAGCAATAGTGCAGGGAAGAATCTGGCTCTGAGGCTGTTCTGACAATAACCTGAGGGATTATGGATCATTCTCAGTAAATGATGGCCTTATTTTTGCTCTTGTTAAAGTCAAAGACTGCAAAGCATTTAATAGAAATGGCCCTTTACCAGCACTGTTGTGCGGGGAAAGGCTTCAAGCAGAACTGGTACTTTGAGAATTTGTGTACACAGTTGTCACCATTAAAAAAGTCAGCAGCATTTGCCAAGCAGTACCACACTGTGGTGCCTGAGATATCGCTTTCTCTCCTACAGTACAGCAAGAAGAATGTATGTAGTATATGTAGGTAAGTGTTTATGATTTGATTCTGTCGATTGCATGCATTTTAATAGAGCATTTCCCTCAAATCACAGTTTGATTTGGGAGCTGCTTATGGGTCAGATTATTTCTAAAGCAAGATAAGGTTCCTTTTAATTGATCAAATTCTTTTTACTGAAGACTATAAAAACATTTCAGTATTTTTTCTAAAATCATACAGCTCTGTGATTGTTAGTTGTTAGTGGTGGTAACAAAAATGTATAATTTGAATGTTAAAATAATTATATTTTAAAAGGAGCTGTGGTCTTATTAGGTACAGCAGAATTGTATTAAGCCAGCGTTATAAAGCACGCACCTTTATTCCCCCTAATTACTGGTGTATTAATAATGACCAGGTTGACGATGAATGTGCTGATCACCAGCTGGGATCAGACAATTACAGTTGATTATGTAAAGAGTTACTTGCTATAAGCCTTGAAATATTAAAACTTGGCTAGAATAAATATTACTGAAGAACCTTTGTCTTTTACATGTGTATTCAGCTGCCAGTTCTCTGAGCAATTCTTGGTTCACCTGGTAATGTCGGGAACCAAACTGTGAACAGTTATTTTCTAGTCCTGTGAATGTTGATAAAAGGATCTTGCATAGCTGTAGGCTTGTCCTGGGAGGGCAGAGCACGCTGCTGCATCGCGGCACAGGGATTACAGGCTCTCACTCAGCTCTGCATTGAAGATGTTGCAAGCTTTTATAAAATCCAAGGCAGCACCTCACATTGCTGTGCGTTTGCATTTCCCAGCTCTGACGAAGGGCACACAAGTCTTGGGTGCCAGTGCCTTGCAGGACTGACCAACAGCGTCATCCAAATAACACAGTTATCTGACCATTTTCAACTACACATATTCATTTGAGATATAGTCTTACTCCAAAATGAGTCTCAAAAAAGTCTGTATGCAAGCTGCTCTCAGAATCTGGTTTTTGTCCCTTAGGGTACCAATTTTTTTTTTATTATTTTTTTCCCCCAGAATTTGTTCAGTTCCAAAATATCCACTGACTTCTCTTTCCTCCGTTGCTAAATTGGTGAAGAGACTCATCCCTTTAGCTACTAGTCTCCTGGAACACTTTCATAAAGAACATTTGCTGGCATTGGTCATCTGCAGTTTGAACAGAATATCATTTTTACCACAGTGTGGTGGACCATTTATGCCAGACTGTGGAAAAATTCTTTTCCTACAGTTGGAAAAATCAGAATGTACAAATTGTTAAGTCTTTAAAATCTTTAAAAATGACTTGCTGTACCTAAGGTACTCAATTCCTGACTTAGTGTTTCAATTTCTCAATTTTATATTACTAGGTATGATACTAGAGGCATCATTAGTAATTTTTCTTCTGTACATTCTTGTACTTTATTTATTCTATCTATTGACTCCATCTTTAATACAGATGTATGTTAAGAGAAATCTGTGGACACTTCATTGCCTGCTGTGCTGCACTGTATGTCCATAATAGGGTGAATATATTATGTGGTAGATGCACTGATTTTATTGTCAGCCAGAAGTACGACTTCTATTAGTGGCAGTTCCTTCTCTCTTTCTCTCTTTCTCTCTTTCTCTCTTTCTCTCTTTCTCTCTTTCTCTCTTTCTCTCTTTCTCTCCTTTTTTCCTTCTCTCTTTTCCTGGTGGTGATAATATCTGATTTTCTTTCTTTTTGTCTCCTAAGGTACTTCTATTTAAACCAATGTATTTTCTTACTAATTTTCTCTTTCAGGTGTTTGCTATCAGTCTGCTGGGTTAAACTTTGTGCTGTTCCATCAGGCAAGTTTGGTAAATGTTGATCAGTGCATGAAATCAGTTCTTAAATGGTTGCAAAATTGCCATCCTTCAGACTGTTTTGATCATAAGGGCTTTCAAGTGTCAAAGTCATTTGGAGAACTAGATAGATAAAATGCATGAGCACTAAGCTTTTTGCAGGATAGAATAAATAAATGTGTTTTCTACTGTGTGCTCTGCCTTTGATAGTGATTTGTTAAAAGGGAAAAAAGAAAGGCAATCATATTAAATATTTACAAGAGTGATTTAGTTGTGTAATCGTGTGCTATGCATCCCTGTTTAATAGTGAAATCAGCTACTGCTGAAGTAAATGCCATTAAACTGGTAGCACTGTGAAGGTCACTGCCTATACAATGTCAAAGCAATTTATAGAGAATAATGATTTTTGTCGGCTTTCCAATGTACCAACCTCCCTCCTTTTTGTCTCCTTTTCCAAAAATAACCAAAAAGAAATTTATTTTAGGACTCACTTTTTCTCTCGCTCTTCTCCCATCCGACTGATTTGGGAGCTTGAAACCTCTTTACAAGTTTTCCTATTGATGTGCTCAGTGGATAGACACTGATTCCCTTCTTTCCGGCCCTGAGCTCGTTACAGCTCTATTTGTTGGGATTTCCGGTTGGTCATTTCTCAGCAGTTCATTTTAAGAGATGCTGAATTATCACTGCCACTTTTTTTGAGCAGCTGGTTTTCTCTCCTATGCTGTTTCCAGCTCTGTCTGCAATTCTGACAAATACTTTCTTGTGCACTCATTGCTTGTCATCAGCAGTGCACACACTGCATTTTGACATCCCACCATCCTACTGTCCTGAGGAGTGTCTCATAAATGCTTAGAGTACATTCCTAGATAGCGTCATGCTTAATGCAGAGGCCTCTGAAGTGAGAGGTGGGTGCTTCGCTCCAACGGGCTTCCCCTGTGAATTGTCAGGGCCTTTGTGCCTCTGAAGTGGTGAAGTGGGGACAAAAGCCCTTCACTGCTGCACAAGGAGGCTGCTGCATTGACACTTACAAAGTGCCCTGAAAACAATACACAATGAGTACAAAGCATGATCATTCAGCTTCACATCCATCCAGTAAGAAGGTTAATTATTTGTTTTCCTTGTTTTACAGTTGAATAAGCAGAAGCACAGAGAGATGGAGTGAGCTGGAGGAGAACAGGCAATAAATGCCAGAGTTCTCTTGTCCATTCCTGTTTCTGTAACCAACAGAGCAGTGTATCTTATAAACCACTGAATAACTTGCTTGTTCTACCAAGGACTCTCCCAATTAGATTCCACCTGCTAAAGCAATTCTCTAAGAAGATTAAAACTATATTTATCTATTGATAAAACATGTACACAACCGTATAAATAGCAATCATATTTTACAAAGGGAACAATACATATTCTCTGTGACAAAAATCTACAGGATAAAAAAACTCATAACGCACAGGTGCCATCAGTGTACTGTTTAGAGGGTGTGCTGGGAAAGTACATATGAGCGCACAGAGGCAGTGTGGGTTTCTCCTCAAAGGCATGAATTTTAAGGACAAGTGGAAAAAAAGAGGGTACTTAAATAGTCAAGGAGTGGAAATGCTTTTTCTTCCCAGTTATGAGGAAAAAGAAGGGAGGTATGGTATCTACAGTGAGAAGGGACAAATGGAATGGGCAGGAGGGGAAGTCAAGGGAAGGGAATCAGGAATGTATGAGCGCTTGCGCCAGAGGAGTCTGAGTGGGGTCAGGAGAGATGGCTTGAAAGGAGTGTCCCAGGTAAAACAGTGGGAGAGGAACCTGCCATGAACACTGGTCTTCTGGCCCGAATGAGTTGGGAAGATAGTCCCATGTCTTACTTTTTGTTGAATTTGGGACAGATAGGTATTACTGCTGGTAGCTTATTTAAGTTCTTTGATTTTTGTAGCATCTCATTCCTCAGTGCACACAGAAGAAGACTAAATCCTTGATTTACTGGCTTGGCTTTTCTTGGCCTTCTCCTCCAGCCCCATTAATGGATCCTTTTATCTGTTTGTGAAAGAGGCTAGTTCAGCAGGGTGTCTGGAACAGATGTGTATGTGCATGGTTAATTCAGGCCCTGTGATTTACTTTAGTCTGCTTTATCTGGTTCTTTGTCTTTTTGTATGCAAGTCTATGATTAGTATTGAGTTCTTCCCAGAATGCTGGCAATTATCTCACAGGTGGAAGGATTAAGAAAGAGCAGTGAGAATTACACTGGGATTAAATATGAGTTCCTTTAGAGTGTGTTTGTGGATATTTTTTTCTTTTTTTTTTCTATAAGCAAGGAGAAAGAAGAGTGAAGCCAGCTCAGCCTTCAGGTCTCTCTAGGGAGGAAAGTAATACCCCTGAATATGGAAAAGTAGCATCTCAGCTTGGGAGGAGGTCATGCTGAGAAAGGAAAGGTAATGCTAAGGCACAAGATTTAGAGTCCTCAGTTCAACTCTTGGTTGCTCTGGTTTTGCTTCAGGCTGTTCTGTTTGCCCACAGTGAAGCTCAGCTTGTCCACATGTGAAATGGAGGCAATGATGCTTTCCTGTCTTATGTTGCATCAAACCAAATTTATTACTCTGTACATGTGCTAGGTTTTTGGGTAGTAAGTACAAAAGAACAGAATAGATCATTGTTCTGATGACCCTTGCTGCAGTCACACATTCAGCAGTGATGTCAGATGTTGCTGGTGGTGGGTTATTCCTGTCTATCTATTCCAACCTCTATGAAATGAGTGGGGCTGACACTGTGCTGGTAGAAACAGGGGACTCAGCCTCATTTTGGGATGAGAAGAGGAACTGCTCCATGGGACAGGCAGGCCACGTGTCCCAGACTCCAGAGGAGCAACACGGTTTACGGGCTGGACCATACTGTACCTTATCTGCAGACTGGCCTGGAAACTGGCCTGTGCTTGTAAAGGGGCCTGGCAGATGTCACCACTAATGGGAGCATGGCCTTTGGACTGCAGCCCGGGGCAGAGAGTTTAATTCGCCTTCAGCCCTGGTCTTCACCTCTCCTGACTGCAGCACCACTTGCGTTTGCAGTGCAAGACATTGTGGCTTGGTGCTGAGAAAGCAAGTAGAATCATAGAATATCCCAAGTTAGAAGGGACCCACAAGGATCATGGACTGCAACTCCTGGCTCCACACAGGACTACCTAACAATCAAACCATACATCTGAGAGCACTGTCCAAATGCTTCTTGAACTCCAGCAAACACGGTGCTGTGACCACTGCCCTGGGGAGCCTGTTCCAGTGCCCGACCACCCTCTCAGTGAAGAACCTTTTCCTAATATCCAGCCTGAACCTCCCCTGTCACAGCTCCATGCCGTTCCCTTGGGTCCTGTTGCTGTCACCAGAGAGAAGAGATCAGCGCCTGCCCCTGCGCTCCCCTCGTGAGGAAGCTGCAGGCCGCCATGAGGCCTCCCCTCAGCCTCCTCTTCTCTGGGCTGAACAATCCAAGTGACCTCAGCTGCTCCTCATACGTCTCTCCCTGTGGACCCTTCACCATCTTCGTAGCCCTCCTTTGGACACTCTCTAATAGTTTTATGTCCTCCTTATACTGTGGTGCCCAAAACTGCACACAGCACTTGAGGTGAGGCCGCAGCAGCGCAGAGCAGAGCGGGACGATCCCTCCCCTCGCCCGGCCAGCAGTGCCATGCCTGATGCACCCCAGGATACGGTTGGCCCTGCTGGCTGCCAGGGCACGCTGCTGGCTCCTAGTCAACTTGCCATCAACCAGAACCCCCAGAATCCTTTCAACAGGATGGAGTCCACAAAAAGAATTTGGATGGAGTTATTGCGTGAGCATTTTCACATGCTTTTTGGAGCTCTTCTGGTGTTTGTTCCTTACCCCTTCACATAAATCAGTTAACTGTAAACCTTTTCCTCTTATAATGCAGATTTGTCGGCTTCAATTGGAGTACGTTCGGTTGATTGGGCACCTTGGGGACGGGAGCAGACTTCCCAGAGCTTTGGCTATGTAGAATATGAACTTGTGGAAGTTATAAATAACAGTGTTCCATGAGGGTTTCAATATCCTGATACTGCTGTTCCGTAATGATTGCCTCAGCCTCTGTTCTCCTTCCATCTGGTGATCATTATTTCTCTTTTATTTTTGATACTGATTTTATTCTTAGTACATCAGGTTGTTTTTCCTTGTTTGTTTTGATGGATAGCTGTGATTCAAAAATCTATTTTCTTCTAAGTATATTTTTATCAGAATAACCCTCAGTATCTTTTCATCTCAAATATCTATGCCAAACACTTTTTAAAGTGTCTGCTTATGTTGTCCTGCTTGAGTGGATTGCCTCACAGCTCCACCACAAAAACCTTGATCTTCACATGCTTTGACTTGCCGTTGCCAATAACGCAGCACTGGGTCCCTTTGAACCCTGATATAAGGCATTGTTGCCATTCCACTGCTGAGACTCACAGCTAGGTAGGCGCACTTCACTCTGGACCTTCAGCATTGAGAACTTGGTGGGACAGCAAAGCTAGAAATGAGACACACCGGTAAAGCTGTAAATAGGAAATACTGTGTAGTCACTCAGAGCGTTAAGTATTTCCCACTTAATGGAAGAAGATAGTGAAGGACAATGCAGAATTTCCTTGTATTGCATTTTCTTAGTCTTTCACAGGCAAATAATACTAATAAAAAAGTCACTGCTGCAGATGAGACACTGGCTTGCCAAGGAATGGAGAGACTAACTTTCATCATACATGCAGGTTTCACTTTGTTAACAGACTGCTTTAGAGGAAGAGAGGAAACACTGGAAGAACAAGACTGATTCAACAGTCTCTTATTACAAGATTATCTGTCCTTTTACAGAGATGCGTATTTATTACATGGCAAGGCTCTAGTTACAGGCCAGTGATTGCCTGGGTTCAGGTGTTTACCTGCTGGCTTCTGGGATACCACATAAACAGCTGTAAACAGAGCCAGTTATTCAATCCAGTCATAAAGATGTTAGACTGTAGGTCTCCAGGCTTCCTGGGTACAACGTCAGAGCCAAAGCAGGCAGCAAGCTGTCCTGCCAGCTGACAGAGCTCTCTGCTGGTGTTACTACTGCTTCCGCTGGAAAGATTTAGAAATATTAATATTAATTTTCAACAGGGGTAAAGCAAAAGGGGCTGGGGACAGTTGGCGCAGTGGGGATGGGGCAGGGAGATTCAGAGTCTCTTTTTAATCCATTCAGGGCACCCCTTACTGTCAGGTGTTGGCATGGTGGGCTGCTCAGGGAGGGAAAGTGCCGATTCCTCTTGCTCTATCACGGGACTCTGGGAGTTCACACTCCCCCCTTTCAAGCCCTTTTCCCCCAGCTTGCTGGCATTACTTCAAAGCATGAGTTTTAAGTCCACCTCTCCTATTATATTTTCTGGTGTGTGAGACCCTGAAGTTCACAAGATCTCTTTGTGATGTATAGGATGATATGGAAAAGGACAGACCCTGCTCAGAGGAGTTCATGCTGTTAGTGTTAGTTGTGATGACAAAAATTAATATAAGAGATAGAGGTATTTGTAAAGAGAAGCAAGAAAATATGCTAGGTACTTGGGTAAAAGAGTCTTGCAAAATGATAGCAAAAATAGACATGCATACAAGAATGAAATATATAACAATTAGCCAAACCCACAGGCACATCAGTCTGTTGTTCTATGAGTGTGGTGGTTTTACCCAGCTAAACAGTGGAACTCCACCACAACCGCTCACTCACTCCCCCTTCTCAAAGGAACAGGGGGAGAATATATAATGGACAAGGGCTCAAGGGTTGCGATAAGGACAAGAAGGTTGCTCACGAATTACCATCATGGGCAAAACAGACTTAACATAGGGAGATTAATCTAATTTATTACTATCACTAGCAGACTAGAGCAGTGAGAAACTGAAAGCAAACTAAAAACACCTTCCCCCCATCCACCCTCTTCTACCTCCTCCCCTCGAGCGGTGCAGGGGAATGGGGAATGGGGGCTGCGGTCAGTCCACATCGCTTTGTCTCTGCCGCTCCTTCATGGTCACTCTCTGCCCCTGCTCCAGCGTGGGGTCCCTCCCACGGGATGCCGTCCTTCCCGCATGGGTCCTGCGTGGGCTTCCCACAGGCTGCAGCTTTTCAAGAGCTGCTCCAATATGGGTCCGTACCACGGGGTCCATCCCTCAGGAGCAAACTGCTCCAGCATGGGTCCCCCACGGGTGGCAGCTCCCACTGGATCACCTGCTCCTGTGTGGGCTCCTCTCCAGGGGCTGCAGCTCCAGCCCAGTGTCTGCTCCTGCGGGGGCTCTCCATGGGCTGCAGCCTCCTTCAGGCCACATCCACCTTCTCCTCCGTGGTCTCCTCCACGGGCTGCAGTGTGGAGATCTGCTCTGCTGTGGTAGGGGACAGCCTGCTCCACTGTGGTGCTCTCCGTGGGCTGCAGAGGAACTTCTGCTCTGGTGCTTGCGGCCCCTCCTCCCCTCATTCTTCACTGACCTTGGTGTCTGCAGGGCTGTTCCTCACTCCTCTCTCCCAGCCGCTGTTGCGCGGCAGTTTTTTCCCTTTCTTAAATCTGCTCCCAGAGAGGCGCAAACAACATCACTCGCTGTCTCAGGTCTGGCCAGTGGCGGGTCCCTTTTGGAGCCGGCTGGAGCTGGCTCTTATCTGACGTGGGGCAGCTTCAGGAATCTTCTCACAGAAGCCACCCCTGTGGCCCCCCTGCTACCAAACCTTTACCACGTAAACCCAATACAATGAGGCAGTCAATCCCTTCTGAGTTTGTTTAATAGTTGTGATTCCTTGTGTGTATGCCTCAACTATATTATCAGCAGTATAACCACCATAACATAACCTCTGGTCCTCATCTGCTCTCGTTTCTTCTGGTTCTGTATGTTGTGCTTAGGAGAATAAAAAGCTGTGACAGCTTTTAAACAGTTAGATTCTGAGTATAGCTAAATTGTAGTCCCTCCCCAAACACTTCCATGAATTAACTTTGAAACCATGTCTTAAAAGCCTTATCAGCCTCTAATAAAATAATGGAAGCAGTATTAAGAAAAATGAATCTATAACTATACAGGATAACAGAACCATGAGCAATAACCAGCAGCATTTAATAAACAAAACTCATAGCTGGCATTTGATTACTTTTGGACTGAGTTACAAAATTAATGGATGAAAGACAGTGGTTGTGATATATCTAGACTTCAATGAGGTATTCGACAAAAAGCCCTATATAATCTTGCTTGGAAAAAAAAACAATTAAAATTTGGCTTTCACATGAAGTGTTTTCTAAAATAAATTAGCAATTCAAAATGCAACAGCATTTTCATGAACTGGGAAGGCTAGACAAATTGGAAGTTACTGTCATTTCTGCCTAGCACTTTTCTCAGTGATCACAAAAGGGGAAGAAATGACATATTAATGAAATGTGTAGATTTGACTAGAATGGGATGAATTGCAATCATCAGTGTGGATAGAAAACAGCATAAATGTCACATAAGTGCCGTGACATCTTTCATAAAGCAGTAGGTGGATAATTCATCTGTAAAGAGATCTCATAAGCTGCACCTAGACTAAACTGTTAAGGGCCTTAAATACAATAGGGTGGAGATATGTCAAACAGTTTGTAAGAATTTTGAAAGGGCTTGATGATTAAAACTGTTACAGGTCTTGATTATGAGGGAACAGTGAAAGACCTACTATGTACAGCTAAACTTAACACTGAGGAAGTGGCAAGATACGAATGAAAGCCATCTCCAAGCACATACAGAGCATAAATGCAAAGAAGAATAAACTTATCCTGGTACTGTCTCAGGGAAATTAACTACAAGGGGTGCCACTCAATTGTAAAAAGGTGTTTTAGGTCCAGTATCAAGAATGATCTTAACAATGAGAACTATAACATCAGCTTATAGAGTGGTTTTCCAAGAGAAAAGATGGAAGCCACTAACTTTTTGACGATTGGATTAAAACAAAAACAAAAACAAACCATAATTGAAGTTCTCATTCTTGAGAGCTAGCCTTTCTCTTCTCCACCTAGTGGATGAGATAGCGACTTACAGGTACATTACTTGAATCTTTTCCCTTCTTCAGAGCTCAAGTATACCACACTGTAGATATGTACCCTTCATTTTCCTGAGGCTCTTTATCTGCTCCATATTGAAATCCTGTGTGTGTTGCACTTGTTGATGTCTGTATCTCTGAGGGATCAATAAACTGTTGTTGTATCAGCTAGTGATATAAAAATAGCCCACCAAATGCAAATAAAATGTTTTCATAAAGAAAACTGAATGGTTTGCCATAACTACATTAGTTCTAATGCACTACCAGTTCTCTTTTTTCTTTGTCCATGTGTTAATTTTGTTCTTCAGTCTCCTCATCCCTTCTAGCTTAATTACCCTCCCCAGACTAGAGGCTGCTGCTGCCTTTTGGCTTCATTACCAGCTTTCATTTTCATTAAGAACCTTGTGCTAATGGACTGTTATAAAACACAGTCATCACTGGCAGGTGTTGCCAAATGACTCTCAGCATGATGGCATTTCTGTGCAATGGAGCAAACAGTCTGGACATTGGATTTGTGGAGCATCCAAGGGCTTGGAATGGAAGGCAAAGAGAGAAAACTTTGGTGGATCAGTACAAAGAAACCCTCAAATATTCACATGAACAATGATGGAAAAAGAGCTCCATGAACAGTGAGCTTGTTCTGAGACCTCCAATAGTGCCAGCATCTGTATCTGCTCAGGTTGCAAATACCACAGAAGAGCTTCTCAAACAGTTCTGTAGTAGTGGTGGAGCCCATATCATAAAGTACTAATCCTTATAGCCTTCCAGTTTAGAAGGGAATGAAAATGTGTGTACTACCTCATTGACCGAGTGAAATCATATACTTTCTGGCTCATGTCCTCCAACATTAGTAATGAGAATGCACATTTTTGCTGCAGAGATATCTGTCATAGTTGTCTGTGTGTGCCCTCTGAACCATTTAGTGATGTTGGAACAAATGTTCATCAGGAAAGAGCAAGGACTTCCTTTATTGTCCTTCAAGGAGCTTGTTGTCCCAGTCAAAATAACTAAAGGCATGTTCCAAAAGAAATACTGCCAGATTTTGACTCTTAAAAGGGGAAGAAGAGTGTTAGAGTGATTCAACATTGAGGAACTGAAATAAAAAATCATTATTCTTTATTAATCTAAAGTCCCTCAACTTTTGTTACTGTCTCCCAAAAGACCATAAAGCTACCCAGTTACGTCTAAAAACAAATACCGAGCAAAGGGATGTGATGACTCCACTTGCAAATAGGCAAATCGTCCATTTTGCACATTCTTTTCTGACTTCTTTTGGATTTGGTTATGTTTCCCATTTGTGTTCTTCTACCAAACACAGGTTTCATGTCACCTGAGTGATCTATCTATGCTTTAATGGTGAGTGACAGAGTGGTATCACTTGCTGAGAAGTAGTGACTTTCTTCTATCAATTCTTTTCAGTCTTTTCTCAAGGCACTGCTCCCCTGCAGTAAAAAGTCATGTTTGCAGATGGGCCAACCTCACAGGGTAGGCAAGGAATGCTTTATCTGACTGACTGCAGGACATGTGTTTCGGCTGAGTGCAAGAGGGTGTGCTTGCATCTAATTCTTGACTTTTTAGCAGTTCTTGGGACACTTCTAAGACAGAATGGCTTTTCACAGGCCAGTGCAGTCAGTCCCTAGCTGTTGCTGGAAAAGAGAGGAAGTCATCCGTATTGACACATACTGCAGGGCCAAATCCAGTAGCTCTTCCTTAAGCAGAACTTTTAATGACTGTGTGGCAAATGGAATTTGTCTTACTGGTTTCTATGCCCCATTATTCTCTCCTTCAGGGGATGAGCTTAGACAAGAACTGCCAGAACGAGGGAAAGTGTCTTTCACTGCGGAGCCTGGAGCAGTGGCAGGAGGGAGAGGACCTTCTGGAGTGTGCAGTGGGGCTGGCAGAAGAAGGGGACTTCAATAGGCAGGAGCTTTGCAGCACAGCATGGCCCTGGCAGACTACTGGCAGGAGTAAAAAAAGATCCAGGTCGTAGAGGTGATGGAAGGATAGACTTTTTCCCAGAGACCCTGCTAGAGCTGTGCAGGGTGTGCAACTCAGAAGACTGCTAAATTGCGTGTTGAAACAGGGTGGAGGAGAAGCCCCCCAGCAAAGAACAGGCAGGTAACTTTTAACTTTTTTATAGTCTGCCTTATGTCCTTGCTTTTAGTCTTCTCCATCTAAAAAAATGTAATAGGCCTAATTTATGTTCTAAAACAGCTTGGTTCTGAGTATAAAGCATTTGTAGTCCTGCTCACTGCTGCATGAGTCTTGGCTGATCTACCTTTAAGCCCTGATCACATCAGAGTCCCATAATAACTTGAAGGAGACTTTTGGACTGAGTATAGTGTGTGCATGCCAGCATGTGATCACCTGCATGCCATCCCAGCAGGTGAGAATATTTGACCACAGGCTTTGTTGGTCTTGTGTGACTCTTGCTCTTTGCAACACTGAATAATGCCAGAAACTTCTGTTCACCTGAGCTCCCCTGTGGAGGTACAGCTGCTGGACTTCCTTTCTGCTTTTAACCCCATCTGACATTAACTCTGTGCCATCATTTTCTAGGCTGAAGTGGCTGCAGCTGAAGGCTCATTTTCCATCTTTTATTTAAGTAAACCTCATAGGAAATTTTAGTGTTTTAGAATAGGGGGAAATTACTCATAGTTAGAAGCAAGAATAATGTAAGTAGGTATAAATCTCTCTTCCTTTTCCTCCAGTAATTCTTTCTAGGTCACATAGTAGAGCTTTGCCAGTACATGCTTAACTCTGACACTGTGTTTCTTCTGTGTCTTTTCTTTGTACTTGCGTAAATGTTGTGTATGTCTGGAGGATTCCAGTCTAAAGTGATCAAAGCTAAATGTGTGAAGAAACTGGACCTCGAATCACTTCAAAGTAGATTAGGCTAAATAATGAGAATACATAGCTGGAGAATAATCTTACAGTGAACAGCAGGCAGTATGGGGCTGAACATAAATTGCTGTAACATGATAAGTCACAGGGAAAGGTGTTAAAGAGCATCCTAATGGTGAGTGTTACTTATTAACATCGTTGCTTTTATGTTCTTTTTGTTGTTGTTGTTGTTGTTCTTTTGATGGGCTCTTTTTTGCTAGGAAGAGTTTTGTGATAGAAAGGGTTTCTCAGTACATGAGTCCTTTCTCCTAATCCTGGCTCTTCTGTTATGTTTGAGTTGGAACAGTATGAATGTATGAAAGTGTGAAGCCAATACTCCTTACTCTGTCACTGGCACCTCCCATCTGTGAGTCACATTTCTTTTGATTTGTGTTCCTACAATCACTGTATGAGTTAGAGAATGATTAGTGCCTCGTCTTCAAAGAGGAGGAGGATGAAGAGGGTCCCTAAGGGAATTAGAAGCACAGAAGGGAATAAAACCCAGTCACTCTTGCCTATTTTGGGGCATTAATTGTATGTGTACTCTAAACATGAGATTTAACTATTTACCAGAAATGGGGTAGAATTTGGTCTAATAGATTGAAAAAGGCCCTATGATGGGTAGAGCCATTATCTTCCTCCAGAAGGAGATTTACTTGTTATTGCTGGGCTGTGACTCAGCCCTTTCTTTCTGAAGGGATAAATCATTCCTAGAAGAATAAATGTCGCATGTAGATGTATCGGTGACTCCAGAAAAAGTTGCCCTTTAACAGCTTCCTGGTAACATTTCCCTTGCAGCACTTGGGTAAATGCAGTGACAAAGTAAAGGGAGCATCTATTCCCTTCTTCTGCCCCTCTTCATCACGGCCTGTCATTGCCACCTCGGGGCCACTGTGTCTTAAAGGGAATGACTCAGACCACTGGCAGAGCAGATAATGCCAAGCCAAGAGGAGCTTGGGCAGCATATAAATCTCAGGCCTTGGGACAGGAGCTGACTGGGACCTCCGTGCGTAATCACAGAGGCCATGCTCCATGGTGGAGTATGTTGAGACAACTTTCTTGGAGTCCAGGGGACTTATGCTAATTTATGCCAAAGAAGAATCTTCTTGACAGATGAATGGAGTAGGGAGCAGGTTGTGCAGGGAAGGTGGGAAGGTCACAGTGTGGAAGGCTGTAAGTACTGATGAACTGGTTGGTGCTTAGATTTATGGTTGTGAGCCAATAGAGAAATTATCTGTCTCAGCATTCTTGCATATACTATCCTCATCACAGTAATAATGTCTGATCTTTTATGACAGCAGACTTATACAGAAAGATCTGGCTAGATTAAGGAACAGAAAATGGGGTCTTTACCCTTTATCATGCAGGCCATCACTATGACTGTAGTTACATTGGCTGGCAATGATTGCGCTTTCCATCCGACAGCCCTTTAGTGATCTCTGCAAAATGAAGTGGTGAATTTTAGTCCTGCTGTGAACAAGAACGGATAGGTGTCCTCCTCATAAGGCCTTGCTTCCTTCCCTGTGGTAACTTTAGAGAGGCTCAGGCATAGCATAGTTGACCATTCCTCCTTTTGTTTAGGTGTCTTTGAGAAGGCAAGGGTTGGCCTATGAAGTAGAGGCAAGTTCCAGCTTGAGGAAAACACATCAAAACTTTCCGCTGAAATCTGCAAAAATGAGCAACCTTACATTAAGAATGAGAATCTGTAGGTGACTTGTGTAAATATGTGAGCAGGTGCTATGGTGATGGATGTTGCTGTAGGACTCCGAAGTTGACCTGTACACAGGCATTGGTATGTCTTTCAAGGTGCAGACCAAAACTGGGACACATGAGGCTTTAGAGTGATTTAAGTATGTGAAGGCCAAATGTAGTGGAGATGTTAGCATAGTAGCATGCTTAATGAGATTGATCATCAGAGGAATTTTTCAGGGAGAAGGGAGAAAGGAGGAGAGTTCAGAGTGGTGACACAATGCTACTTAATTGTTATCTAGAGAAGTGAGATTTTCTTGATCTACTGTCTGGAGAAAAAAGGCTTCCCATGAGTGTGATTGCTGCCACACAGCTCTTCGGATAACAAGTGTGTTATAAGAGAATAGAAGTAGTTACAGGAGTTTATTGTCTTACTGCACCTTCGGGTCCAAAAATGGGAGCAAATTTGTAGTTGTAATATTAAACACCTTTCCTACCAGCAAATGAAGTTTACTGCCAAAGAGCTGCAGGCTTAGCAACTGCGAAAATAACTGGAATGTAAAGATGTTTTATAGTCATATGTCTCAAAGTACCCCTGTTTGAGCCCTGCAAGGCAGACCTACAAGAAGTGGAAGAGTAGATATGGACACTCTCTCTATAAAATGGTCTCTCCCTCTATAAAACGATCTCTCCTTGGATCGCAACAGTGGCTATTAGATTTGTGCAGCTCTAGTGATTTTGGATGAGGAAGTTCTAGAAATGACTACTGGATCCTTTGTTTTCAGAATTCCTCAAAGTTTTGATACTGGGGACTGGCAGCAGAAGTCGGTGAAAGAGGAGAGTGAGCGGTTTTTCTCAGGAACCTTGAATAATACTCCTTGAGGTTCATAATTTCTCTTATTTCAAACTCTCTGTGATGTTGCAGCTGAATTAGTGAGTCCTGTATCTTTCTGCTTCTTCTGCTAATAGAGCTCAGACATTACTCCTTCTCTTTGGACAGTCCTAGAACTGCTGGCACAGGAGCATTTTCTTGACCAGCTCCTGTGCTTGGAACAGCCTTAAGTGTTTCAATTTCCTATTTCCCTTCACCACTGTTTAACTCTAGCTGTTTTATTTTATTACTCAAAACTTTTTTTCAAAGTTGAGCTGGTATGAAAGAGAGAACAGAAAGTTTTGCTGTATTGATAAAATCTTATACGCCATCTCCTCTACATGTTTTCTTTGGTAAGAATCCAGGAAAAAGCAGAACTATTTAATAAGTAAGCTAGATACAAAACTAAGTTTATAAAGAGAACTGTGAATCGTGGGAGTTAAAGATCTGTGAAAGCACCTCATCCATCTCCCTGCCAGTGCACTACTGCTTTGTACAGCATTAAGTGAAAATAGTACTGTCCTTATTATACCCTTTCTGCTGGTATAGTTATCCTATGAAGAAGAAATTATTGTGTATGTGTGTGTGTGTATGAGTGTGTGCATGTGCGTGCATACGTTGGCAGCTGGCTCATTGGGTGCTTAAGTATTCACTGGCAATTGCTGACATTGTTCCACATTTTATTAGCTTTTTCCAGGTAGTTCCACTTTTACTAAGGGCAGCAGGGTTTACGGCAGCAATATTTCTCACAGTGTCAGAGATAAAATATCAGGCTAATAACAGAGCCTCTTGTAATGTAAGTCGCAAAGGGGAAGCAATCTCATCTTGAGGAAGTCCTGCCTGGGAATGTTAAATCTCCTGTTTGAGAAGCAGTCTGTGGAGTTTGGTATGCTTCATGCTCTCTAGGAAGATAAATGATTTGTATTAAGTGATGGGAGGTGGTGGGAGATCCAATTTCAGTTACTACTTTCCCTGGTAGATAGTAAGTCCCACTCTTACACCGAGGGCCTCAGGATGAGCACTCAGGACTCCAGTGGTATCAGAAAGAGTTTGAGGTGTTTGGTCTCCAGCTGAAAGAAACCCCTGCAAAAAACACTTTCCAAACAGGCTTTCCCCTGTGGAAGCAGGGTGGGGAAAGGAAACAAAGACAAAATTGTTCTCCCTTGCCCACTTTCTTTCCTCTTTTATTTTCTCTAAAAAGTTTTTTTGCAAGATGAAGAAAAGCTCCTCTCTTTGGCCTTATGGCAGAGCAAGATCTCCTAAACTGAAAGTAAGAAGGGAAAGGGGTGGTAATACCTTTGTTTTCTGGGGAAAAAGGCATTGGTTCTACCCTAAAGTTATGCATGTACCCCAGTGTGACTTGGACCTAGACTGCAGAACAAAATCTCTTTCAAGAAATGGAGGTCTAGGTTTGTTTCTGCTAGGACATCTGAGTGTCATACCCTATACCTTGTCTTGTTTGTTCCAAGGTCTTTTAACTTGATTTTTCTAAAGACCTCCTTAGGATAATGCATACATCCATAAGAAAACATAAATATATAGCATACAGTATTTAGGATGTGCTTTGTGCATGTACATATTCTAGGGCAATTGTAGGAGCTGCTGTCAGTCATACCACTGTCCAGATTAGATAGTGTGGAACCTGAAATTTGATCTTTAATAAAAAGCAGGGCCTGAGGGGGAAAAAAAAATAAAAAGGGGCAGATTATCTTAGAGTAGCACAGAAGTAATTACAAGTGGTGGGCTGGGTACCTTCATTTGGAAGAAACATCAAGTTTGAGATAGAGAAGAAGATAAAACCCATTGCAGAAGGCAGGCTGAAGTGAAGTCTACCTCATCTTGGCAGAAGCACAGGCTTTGAGTTTTTAGAACATTAAAACAATGATGAAATTAGGCCACAGATTCTACTAATTCAGCCCTGATCAGCTTCCCCAGTTCTAGTAACAATTAAATGATTATCTCTTCCCTTTACATGCATTAAATTAATCAGCCATGAGCAAAAATAATACAGAGCTTAGGCTGAGACCCACCACGTTTTCCTTGTAGCTTGGACCTCTGCAGTATGTGTTGAGAGGACTGAGAATATCTGTAGAAAAAAACAGTATAATATTTCTTACAACAAATATAACATTATAGTACTTGATTGTGCCACTTTGGTGAGAGATCACTGGCAGAGGAAGGATGTTGTGACACAATATTCAGCTAGGGAAATTATGATGATGTATGTTTCAGCAGTGCTTATGTGTTAAGCTGGGTAGTACCCATCTGCTCAGTAAGAGACAACCCTTGAACTAAAAACTGTAAAGCCACAGAACAAATGGAGGTTGGAAGAGGAGAAAGACACATCATTAGGAGATCCAGAAAAGAAAGGAGGTACAACTTGTCTGTTCCAGAGTGTATCCCAGTTGCTTGATGAGCTTGTGTGTGTGGACCACTGTGGTGGTTTCACCCAGCTAAACAGGCGACCTCCACCACAACCGCTCGCTCACTCCCCCTCCTCAAAGAAACAGGGGGAGAAAATATGATGGTCAAGGGCTTAAGGGTTGAGATAAGGACAAGCAGGTTACTCACTAATTATCGTCACGGGCAAAACAGACTCAACATAGGGAGATTAGTATAATTTATTACTATAACTAGCAAACTAGAGCAGTGATAAACTAAAAGCAAACTAAAAACACCTGCCCCCCATCCACCCTCTTCTACCTCCTCCCCCCGAGCGGCACAGGGGAACGGGGAATGGGGGCTGCGGTCAGTCCGTATCACTTTGTCTCTGCCGCTCCTTCATGGTTGCTCTCTGTTCCCCTGCTCCAACGTGGGGTCCCTCCCACGGGATGCCGTCCTTCCCGAACGGGTCCTGCGTGGGCTTCCCACAGGCTGCAGCTCTTCAAGAGCTGCTCCAATATGGGTCCGTACCACGGGGTCCATCCTTCAGGAGCAAACTGCTCCAGCATGGGTCCCCCACGGGTGGCAGCTCCCACCGGATCACCTGCTCCTGCGTGGGCTCCTCTCCACGGGCTACAGGTCCGGCCCGGAGCCTGCTCCTGCGGGGGCTCTCCATGGGCTGCAGCCTCCTTCAGGCCACATCCACCTGCTCCACCGTGGGCTCCTCCACGGGCTGCAGCGTGGAGATCTGCTCCATGTGGTACCCCATGGGCTGCAGGGGGACAGCCTGCTCCACCATGGGCCTCACCACGGGCCGCAGGGGAACTTCTGCTCCGGCGCCTGGAGCACCTCCTCCCCCTCCTTCTTCACTGACCTTGGTGTCTGCAGGGCTGTTCCTCACTCCTCTCACTCCCAGCTGCTGTTGCGCAGCAGTTTTTTCCCCTTCTTAAATCTGCTCTCACAGAGGCGCAAACAACATCGCTCATTGGTTCAGGTCTGGCCAGCGGTGCGTCCCTTTTGGAGCCGGCTGGAGCTGGCTCTTATCTGACATGGGGCAGCTTCTGGAATCTTCTCACAGAAGCCACCCCTGTGGCCCCCCTGCTACCAAACCTTTACCACGTAAACCCAATACAACCACTGAAAAAACTTCTGCTGATGTCGAATAGATTTGAGGGTAAATGCATTTCAGGATGAAGTTTTTCTAATGCATAGCTGTATGTTTTGGTGAATCCCTTCTTAATCTGAGTCATCCAGGTGTGAAGATTTTCCTCAATGTTTTAGGATAGTACCAAAGAGGACTTGACATTTGGTGCTCAGGAGTTGCATTTGACTTTTTAGTGTAGCACCACACCTGAGTTAAGGTGACCACCACACTGTTGTTTTTGTCCAGAACTGGCTCACATCCAGTCAGCTCTGAGCATGGACAGAGCCAGCTTACAGCTGCCAGAGCCAGTTTACAATTGCCTGCTGCTGAACAGGTAGATATCTTTTGGGTGTAGGTCTTAGATTCAGATTTTTCTGAGTTATTGTAGTGCCAGATCTGTCATTTTTACTTTTTTTATATAGCTTTGGGCATTTTTTTTTTTTTTTTGGTGAATAAGATGGGACTAAAAATACACTCTGGGATGCTTTGAGGATTAATTTGCTTCTAAAAAGCCCTGTGCAAAGCTGTGAAGATCTATCCATGAAAAGAATAGTTAGTAAATTTTTTCCTTGGTGAAGCATGTTGGTGCTTCAAAATTTCAAAACACCAGGGTGTTTTGAAGCACCTTGTTGGTTTTAAATGATAATATTTGTTATTATTCCTCATCATCCTTTTCCTAAAGAGGAACCAGCACTAGAAATTCAGGAGGTGAAGTATTGCTGTTAAGATGCATCAAAATACTGTTGTGATATCCAAGCCTGGAGTAACCCTGAAAGTTGCAGATCAGATCATAGAGCCTTTGTAGAGACAAGTGTGGAGCTCAAGAGCAGAGCAGAAAGAGGCCATGTGCATATAGGCTCAGCACTTTATTTACTTCGAAGAAACAGGGCTTTGTCTTTACGCAGCATGCAGACTTCTGCCACATGTCTGAGTCGGGTTTGGATTTTCCTCGCTCCTCTTCTTAATGTCAGTGTAGTCTATCTCATTTGAATTTGTTTTGGATGGTCTTCGGAGCATGCACTGTCATAAATATCTCTGGAACCACCTACCATAACTTTGGATGCTATAAAATTAATGACAAAGATAAAAATGTATGCCACAAATAAGTGTTAAAGTGTACAGCATTAGGAGTGTGGGTCAAGGAAGCTTACCCAGCTTGTCTGCCTTTGTGATATTAGCCTTTCAATTTTATGTACTTTACAACTACTATTAAGGAATGGATTTGCTTAGTGCTTTTTCCTGGTGAGAGGAAAGAACACTACTACCTCCTTAAACAGTGAGTTGCTCTCTGTGCTCCCAGACCAGGGTGGCAGTCTGCCGTGACTTACATCTGTGAAATGCAGAGTAAAGGCAATAGAATTGCTGTTTAAATGAGAGGAAGCTCAGCCTCCAAGTTTTCAAGGGCAGAAAAAACTGTAAGCAATGCTGTTCTCTGTATGAAACATAAATAGGTCTGTTGGAAGTGCCTGCTGAAAGAGCTGATTTGTGTGCAATGAAGTAAGTTGGGTTAGAAGACAAGAGAAATCCCAAATGATAAATCTGGGAGCCAGGCACGGTTGGAGGGTGTCAGTTAATGTTTAGCACAAACCCCCATGTGTTAATGGTATCCTGGCTCCATCACCAGGTGAGAACAAGGACTTTACCAAGAGGTACAGGTGATTGATTGCCTCAGAGTGTACATGTAGCACAAGTAGTAATGTGATATAGGGTGCACATTACAGACAATTACAATATGCATAAGTTATCAATGGAAGGAGGTAGAAGACTGGAAAGCAGCTTTATTAACCCCCTGAAGTTATGTTGAAAAAGTTTATGTGTTGCTGTGAATCACAATCATGGTGACCAATGCCAGTGTCCAGAGAGTTTCTGATTGCAGCCTCTCCAGCAGGCAGTGTTCTACCGTAATAATTTAGAGCAATAATCCATATATATTCAAAATAAAAGTATGAGGATGATGGAGGGTAAGACCCTGAGAATTTGCTCACCAGTGGACAAACCTTGTGGTAAATTCTACCTCAGGTTTTCTTACTGGGTTCTTTGGCTTTACTGTCTCATGAAACAATAGTTTCTGGTGTTATCCCATCTGGTGCTGTGGTATGGTCTATTATTTCCAACTAAGCTGAAAACACAGGAGTAAAAAGCTGGAGGAAAAGCTTAGTGACAAAATATTGGTCCAAATCAGCGTCATATCTTCAGGAGCAGCAACAGGGAAGGCACCAAGTGGTAAGTTAAAGAGTAATGATGGCTTTACACCAGCTTTACACCTCCAGTTGTTGGAACATCTCATGCAATGAGGGGTGCAAGACTGCCCTTGCGTAACTTAGATTTGTCAACTTGCAGCTGCTCTTTTGGTAGCCTGCTAGTTGTGGTTCAGCCCAGGAGCCATGTCCTCTCTCTTCGTCTGTCCCTTCTGTGGTGTATCGCTTGTTACAGCTTGTGAAAGGGCAGCATTTCTAACCCCCGGCCTTCTAACTCCACCTTTTCCTCTGTGAGTAAAGTCCGTAGAGGGGCTAAAGTAAAGATGATCAAAATATTCTGCAAAATAGATTTTTGACAAATTTCTTTAATGAAAGTCAATTTCTTTCAGGGGCAGGGGAGTGAACCTGAAAAAACTTCTATTAGCAGTATAAATTTAAATGCTTAATTTTATTTTTCTATTAGCCACCTGCAAAGCCACCTGATATATTTCAACTGATCAAAACATTTCTCTGAAGTTTTAACATTTTTCAAAAGTCTAAATAATAAAATAAGGCCAGAAAAATTCCTACTCTTATGGCAAGATCTGCCCCAAGACAGAGGGCAGAACTTGTCCTGATAATTTGTTAGGCTTTTTCCTTTCCCAAGTTTACTCAGAACTAATGTCCAGCGTTGCTGCTAGATATATACCATATGACTGGCGGCTAAAGATTTCAAATGAGTACCTTTCCACTGATAATCATTAAAAATCCAATGATATTTTTTCTAGAAGTCTTGAAGTTTTCACCCCCAGAGTCTTAATTAATTTCTAACTGAGGTGATTCAATTGCTATTCTGCTTTTCTCCTACTGTTTCAATTGATTACAATTCAGTTTTTACACCTGTCTTAAATATTCTGCAGCGTGCTTTTAAGAAGCCTCTGCTCTGTAACAGAAGTGTCTGCGTATCCGTGATGGAAACAGTGATTTAGTAGTTTGTAAATAAAATGCTTGGATATCCGTGGCATTGAAGTTGATAAGTAAACGTAGTGCTGTGTAATTATTGTTTGGTAACGAGAGCCTTATTGAGATTACCTAAGTTTAGGCTTGTCTCTGTCTGTTTCCCTGGGTTTCATGAATCTCTGGTTCTGTCTTTGGCATCCTAAGCTGTTATATTTTCAAACAGTGTGCATGAGAACCTTTAATGGATGCTTTATTTAGTTTGCAAAATAATATATTTAGATTTATTTGGAAGTGGATTTCTTTTTCTCCCCAGTCTAAAGGGAGAAGCTAAGGAAGTAACTCCTTTATCTTACTTTTTTTTACTTCTACAGTCACCTCCCAGGAGGTGCACCAAGTGTTCCTGGGAGAGAAATTGAGGCCTGTATTGATACCCACATAGGAAGATTTTTTTCTCTGGGTTATTAGTTGTTAAATAATAACTTATATCTTGGCATGGAAGGACTGTATATCAGTTTAGCCTTCTGCAAGAGGCTACCTTACAGGAATATTTATATTTGTTATTATTTATTGTATCCACAACATCGCAGGTGTGCAAACTGCTTTTCTTGCAATTTGACAACAAATCAGTGTCTTGAAGAGTTGTCGTCTCATCGAAACTGCATACAGACAAATCTGTGGATATGACTTATGGGAAACATATTTTATTTGTTTTCATTCAGATTAAGCAGTATGTGTAGAAAACTTCATTTTTTAGACCATTTATAAAGAAATAGGCATGGTTTTTGTGAGGAGGAGACTCAAACACTGCCCCCTGAAGTATGCAGAACCAGAACTGCTCACGCAGAGACCACAGGGCTCTCATGGGTCATTTCTGCAGCCCTGTGCTCGCTGGCTGTCACCCCTGGAGGCATCATTGCTGTGAGACATCTTTTGCAAGTACAGCATTGTGTGCATGGCCATAGATTTGTTAAGTTAGAAAATGCTAAGTAGCGCTTTTTTTTTGCTGGAAATTGTAAGACATCTGAGGTTCTTGACTCAAGGCACTACAACGAGGGGAGGCTGCTGTCTGGGTGGGATCGCTTCCTGAAGAAGCTAGCTCAGGTCCTGCAGTGTGCAACGAGGAGGCATTGCAATTAAGACAGCTTTATGTGCGGTCAACATGCAAAGGACAAACCAGCAGCCGATGCATTAACCGGGAACAAGTTCATTCAGATTAAAAAAAAGTTAATGAACATTTTTTGAGACATTGAGATCCTATCAGGGACCACCTGCCTGGAATGAGCATTTACCATATGGTGCCTTTGAAAGCTAATATTGATTCTCATTATTTTAAATGATTGCAAACATTGCAGGTGTTTTGTAATAATCTCTATTGTCTAATTAGAACACTCTCAAAAATAGATCATTCTGCCCGCTAACGAATATTGATTTGAACAGCTGAGTTTGCCTTGTATGAGTGATGGGAGTGTGCTAGCTGACACTTAGCAGTCTTTTTGCTGACCAATTAATCCAGGAAGAAGAGTCTAGAGCTGCCTGAGTAGATGTCCCCATTCACCCTGAGGTCTTAGCAGCCCTGGTAGGAGGACCTACAGCTGGCATCAGTTTTCCAGTCAAGGAAAGCACTGATATACTTCCAAAATTTTATTTCTTGTCTAATGGGGAATGGAAAAAAAGAAGGGGAAAAAAAAGTGGAAGTTGTTGCAGAGAAGATGAGACATCACAGAAACATTTCTGTAGGAATGGGGTACTTGAGTTTGCACATTTCTGTCACTGCTGACACATAGTCGTTATTTCTGTCATTGCTGACGCACAGTCACTTCTTGGAAAGTACCAGGTAAAACTCGTGAGCAAATAGCCCTGGTGAGGGTCATAGAAGATTTGATGGGAGTACTTTTCTTCCCTTTTGTGCTTGGTAATACTTCCAATTGTTGCTACTAAAAAAGTTGCTACTATACCACTTGATTTACTGCCTTGGCTAAATCTGTGCTTATTTTTAAAATATTAAGTTTATAGTTATGTCAGCTTGTTAGCAAAAGATTGGATTCATGCCTATAATGCAAATTGCTTTATACAGTATATGGAGCTGCACAGAAATTAATAGCTATATGTTCTCTGGAAGTTTTATATTCTATGATGTCTTTTGCCTCTTATTGCAGGAAGGATGACAAATTCTGTTGTTCTGGAAAACAAACAAACAAACAAAACCCACAAATAAAAAAAACCACACCAACCAAAACAACAACAGCAACAACAACAACAACAAACCCACCAACCAACTAAATCAGAACTTCAGCTGGAAATGTGGTTCAGATTTGTCCTGAGGTTGGAGTAGAATGTGAATGCTTTTCTGTTATCACTGAGTCTCTGCACGTGTGGGTCCTAGCCAAAAAGACTTCTCGTTTAGTATGTTTTAATGGACTTGCTATAGCAAGTTCAGGGAATTTCCTCTGTTTTAATCAGGACTGTTCTCAGGAAATTCCCAGCCTGACTTCTGCACAGTACAGAGGATTTCAGCTAGATAAGCAGAAAAAACGACCCTCTCCCTCTCCCTCTCCCTCTCCCTCTCCCTCTCCCTTCTCCCTCTCCCTTTCCTTCAAAAATGTCCAGCTAGTTTCAGAAAAGGAAAATTTGGTGAAAATGACACTTGGATACTCCCTGCATTGTTTTAAAGACTGTCATGATTTACCTGTTTGTTAAAACATGTTCAAAGCTCCAAATCTGACTCTGTCACTAGGTCCTGAATGATAGCTACTTCAAAAGTTTGGCAGTAGAGCACCACTTAGGATACATGTGATACTCTGTAGGTGAAGAAGCTAGGAGCTGTTTTCTGCCCTAGACTGGCAGTGAAAAAAACAAGACTGATGGACTCAGGGGCTGCTTCAGTTTTTTCTTGGGAATGAAAACGATGCTAGGTTTTTCTTGTTTTGAGAGCTGTCAGCATGGGCATGGGGGCCATCCTGTCCTGGCAGCATGGCCAGGGGCAAGCCTGGCTCCACACATCTGTGGCTCCATTTCAGTGCTTCAGCCACAGACTTTTATGAAACATTCAGCTCAAAGAGGGGAAATTAGTGTCACAGGGACTGTTTTCTTTATGGGAAAAGACTCGGTTGGATGGAGCAGCCAATAAAGATGTTAATGTATTTTTCCCATGCATAACCCACACATTTCAGCTCCCTGGATGGGGTCTTTATTTCTGAGGTGAATGACTGAGGAACACTTAACACACAGCTTCCAGGGGGCCAGGAAAATGCATGGTTTTCTGGTAGGAGAGACGTTCCATTTTTAAGATCTAATGATAACTTTTTGGGGTGTGACTCTGGGAAAATAAAATAGCATCGCTTTCACAGTTAGGAAGATTTCCCTCTGCCTGAGTTGTTGAGCCTATTGATATAGCAGTCAGTAATGTCTCTGTCAAGGCTTACGTTTACTCTCACCATTGTAGTTTGTCCATCATTATTTTGACCTCGCAACCTTTTGTATTATTGTGTGAAGTAAGCACTGTTAAAAGGTTTGTGATTAACTGAACTGGGTGTGGATTGTTACCTCTGTCTAGACCTGATCAGGAGCATGGCCTCTGTCTCCTGCCAGTTGCATGCTTTCTCTTCTGCAAGGAACAGAAGTTCCAGCCCTGGAACTGAGAGGGCAAGCTGGTGTCCAAATTCTGTAATCATTACATATGCCTTATTTATATTTGGAGAAAATTGAAATATCAGCCTGTAAGATTATGCTGAATTTTTTCTCTGCCTTCCCTATGCACTTGCTGTATGTGTTTTAAGTGATGGCTAAAAAGGTTGCAACTGATAGTCTGTACTGAAGAAATTACAACTGCTGCAGGCTGGTACAGTCAGCACAGGAGTCTGGGGATGTTCTCATGAGATAGCAAAGGGCTGTTCATTACACAGGTTTCTGTGGCCTGCAGTGAAAGCTATAGAAAGTATCTTAGTTCAGGTTTGAGGGTCAAGAATAGAGGTGTGTCTGGTTAAGAATGCCAGGTGACCCAATTTCTAATGGTTTGTCTCAGCATCCTGAAAAAATGGTAAAATAGCTTGGTCATCTGCTGTCTAGACTGACTCTTGCTGCTAAGCAGGGCTTAAGACCAACTGGTGACCTGTAACATCTGCAGTAGGCACACGTCACTGAAGGGGGCTATTGGAACTGCGAAAAGTGATTGTCTACAGCTTGGCTGATTTGTAGTATTGGAGGGCAGCCATAGCTGGGACCTTCAGGGCATTCTATGCTAAGGATAGGTTTGGGTCTTACAAGTTCTTGACTAAGGTTACACTCGGATTCAAAAGGTTTTCGCAGACTAGGATGATATTTGGAACTTGTAAGGGCCTGTTGGACTTGAACTTTGGTACAGGGGTTTTGTTTTACCCTTTAGACTAAAGGGTGGAACAACAGGTGTATCTGAGTGTCAGGGCTCTGAGTGTACTAATAAGCTTTAATAGCCCTGATCAGCTGCACCTGTGGCCCCAGGATTTCTATTTAAGCCCAGCCCTGGGCTTTTGCTTGATTTTTGAGCTATGTTGGAGAAGATGTACTGGTCTTTAGCTTAGCTATAGATATGCCTCAGTCAGATCTCAGCCTGAAGACTGACTGCTTGGCTTGGTTTTTGGCCCAGCCTCATCACAATAGCAAAGAGTAGAAATTGCTGGACCTCAGCCTAGCCCTGAACTATGGATTGGCTTCCCAATTTAACCTTGGACCTGCCTCATCACTGTAATACTACCTTATAGTCTGGACTGTTAATTGGACCTTGCTGCTATCTCCAGGTTTGTCTTGCTTGTTGTGCTTGGATACTGTGAGACAGGCCCTGGCCAGTAAGGCCCTGGTCTAGGTGGTCATATTTTTCCTCTCAGCTCCCATCCCTTAGGGAACAGCTGGCCATTGGTGCTCCCTGACACTGAGTTAGGATTTAGAGGAGTCCTTGGTTTACTGTTGAAATTGTCATCTTTAGGATTTCATGGGATAAGTTTGGAGTTGTGATTTATAGCAGGCTAAATATAGGTTTGAGATGTACAAGGCTTTTCCAGGCCAAATGAAGATGGTGATCTGTAAGGCTTTTGGAGCTATGTGTATCGTTGTGGACTGTTCTAATGGTTAGAGCCATGCTTTTGGGGACCTTGCTCACATTGTCATACAGCATGTCTGGAGATTTTGGTCTGAAGGGATCCATAGAGTAGAAGCAATTGCCTGTACTGAGTCTCCTAGTATTTCTAGGTTTGGAACCCAGGAATAATCTTGTGGAAAAGATTAGGAGCATAAAAGACCATGGACAGGATACCTTCCAAGCTGTGTGGTGTGTGTGTGGTGGTTTTTTTTGTTTGTTTGTTTGTTTTTACAGTTCCAGGCTGGATTTAAACTTGGGGGCTAGACTGAGATTTGGGGCTGATGAGTAACCCTTGGTTAGGGTTAAGACTGCTATGGTTCGTAGGCTTACGAGTAGTTAATGTTGAGGTTCAAAGTTCTCCTCCAGTCAGGAATACCACTGGATTTTGAATTACTTCCTGGCCTAGCATTAGGCTTGAAAGGAAATTTTTTTTTTTCTTCATGCCTTATCTGAACTGTTTTCAGTCCTAAAACTGAAAATGTGAAGAAAGCGTTTCTGTCATCCAGTAGCCCTCTGTTCTTGTGCATCTTATTTGGCAACCATATTGGGGCCTAGGAAGAGAATATTTGATAGAGCTGATGTACAATGGTTACAGAAAGATAGGATGAAATATGCATTCTTGAAAAGTGTTGTTTCCCCCCCAGTTTGCGAGTGATTCTTCATAGTTTTCTTAAGAAGCAAGAGCTATTGAACGTAGCATCAACTTTGTCCCTGGAATATGATCTTAAGGCTCTTTTGTCTTCTGTTTGAGATGAACTGAACTGGATTTTTGTAAGTACTTAATCTCAATGATAGGAACTATTTCATCCTGTGCAATTTTTAACTTAAGGTATATTCTCCTGGGGAGTTTCAGAGTGACAAAAATGGCCTCAAGAAGTACGTGCACATAAGGTTAAATTTCTTCCCCACCTAACCTCCTCTAAAAAATACCTCCACTCAATTCTCCTAGGAGAGCTCTCAGTTTGTAAGTGTGTATCTGATTATTGGGATCCTTGATTTTTGCTGATCTCTGGGTATTTGCTTTGGTCTTTGCGAATACTGAAGATAATCAAAATTACTCTTTGCTTTATTGGGTTCAGGTGCAACTGTGTACACCTGAATATATTGTGTACTGTATACTGTGTATTTGTATGCCATTTTGAAGTGTCAAGGGGCTGTTGAAATGGCATAAGCTTGGGTAAGAAAGACCCGAGGAATACTCTACTGCTAGTGATATGAGGTATGGCTCTCCACATGTCAGTTATACTCACACTTTCAAACTTGTGTACCTTAAGATATCTTGACTCCTGAACTTTCCTTGCTGCTTGAGGTATCTGCTAAGCACAGAAACCAGGTAGGAACTGGGGAATTGAAGTATAAGTTTTGTTCTATTATCAGTTTGCTATATGACCTCAAGTAAGTTGCTTATCTTTAACTCTTGTGGATTGTTTCTCATTAGATAGCAAACTAGAGGGATGGTAGATAACTTTGCATTTATATTGCACCCCTGCCCACTGAGATGGAAATTATCATGGACAGCTCTAAGAACTACCATGATATATGTAAAAATAAAAACTCCCCCCCCCACCCCNGCAACAGTAAGGAGCTGATAATATTGTTGGCATTTTGCAATGGAGACCTGTTTTTTTGAGGATATAGCTATAATAAAACAACTTATTTCATATAGACTGCTATAGTACTGGCTGTAAGCCACACTTGAGCTGGCCACTGTGTGATAAAAAGCATAAGAATACCTAAGTGGCTGCTGAATTGGGTAGTCCTAGGACTGAATTTCCTATCTATATGAGCATTGGTTTTATTGTTTGGGCTTACCTGGAATAGAAGAAATCTGTCTGAGCAGGACAGAGTAAGGGTGGGAGGAGAAGTGAGCTGCTCTTGGCTTGGCCATGGCAGCTTCAACTGTTTTCCCCCCTGCCATCAGCTGTTTGGCTGGCCCTTATGCTGTTAGCAGTACTTGAATGTCCGTCTGCACACATAGTCTCCCAGGGAAACTGCTGAGACGATCTTACTGCTATGGAGATTCAGAGCACATCAAACACATCACTGGCCTTTGCTACTCACTTAATGGGTGGCAGCAGCCACTTTTTCTGTTCTTTACTGCCTTTTTATGCTCGCTAATCTCTGAGTGGGCTAGCTAGAATGGGAAGGTCTAATCCCAGGCTTTTCCCAATGGCATCTCCTGGCTGTTGGTTAGAAGGAGGTGGATCATGGATGTGGAATGGAAGACTGGTTTAGCGTCCATGTAAGGGAAAGTGATACTAAAACCCGTCACTCTTCAATTGGTTGGAAGAAGCAGCTCTAACAAAAGGGACCCTGCTGAAGGCACTGTTTTTGTCTGCTTCTATTTACTCTGGCTTGTGCTGTCTAATTGCTGCAGTGGCAGCCCTTTTGTCCACAGTGGAGAGTCTTTCTGATGATTAAAGGTTTTTTGCCAGTGTTCTGCTCTTCTGCTGCTGTTCTGGTAGAAATGCCTCTCTCCTTCCCCTCAGTAATTCACTTCTGTAAGCGATGGTTTGCAAGAAGCTTACTTGTAAATAATCCTGTGTACATTGGCACTGAATCTTTCTGCTCAGGTAGGAGTGGCTTGGTACCAACAATTTTCCTGACTTACCACTAACGAGATCTGTTATGCACTGTGCTCCTGCACTTTTGCAGTCCTTTTGCTTATGCTTAGCTGTTGGCTTTATTGTACTGGAAAGACCGTTGTGATGGCTACCTGGTGCCATGAGCTCTAGAAAGGCAAGTCTAGATGTAGCTTGCATTGTGAATGAAATGAGTATGATGTCTTGTTGATTTTCTTTGTCCAAACTATTACCTTCTTTCTTAGTTTACAAGCACAGTATATGTACAACCTGTGACTTACTGCTGTTAGATATAATTGCATCCAGCATGTTAAAACAAAACAATGTCCATGACCGTTGTGTAATTAGATCTCTGGAACAGATTCTCAAAGATACTTTGGTTTCTATGCTAATAAGCAGTTTCTGTGCTCCCCTACTTAGCCTCATATCTCTTTTTGATGATGCTGTCCCTCCAGTCTTTCTGTGGTCTTCCTAGAACTGATATTAGTCACAATCTTGGACAAGCAGAAGAATTATTCTCCTTAGCAGAAAGACTTGCTTGTTTCATCAGTGGGATTTGTAGTAGGTAAGGATTCTAAGTCTAGTAGTCATGCATGATTGAGGAAAAAAATTAATAGAAAGCAAACAAGGAGTTAATTTTTTTAACACATTGACTTTCCAAAAGGCCTATACAAGCAAACTGTGTACTGCCTGAACTCAAAATTCAGCAGTGAAATTCACTTTTCATAGAGCAGCAAAATGATTTGGTTACCTTTTAACATGCAGAACAACAGAGCAGAATAGTTAATGGAGATGGAGCCTACATTGTGCTTCCTCTTGGAAGATCACTCAGGATAAATACTATTCATTTGTGATCCAGTTTTGAAAGAATTAAAGTGCGAGTGAATGGGGGAGAGAATGTGCAGGGAATCTGAAAATGAGATAGTCCCTGGCTTCTGCAGAACTCTCTGAATAGGAGTGATAAGAGAGAGGAATGGGCTACCCGCCTTTATTGAATTGCCTACGTGAAAAACTAAAGAAGGCAAGCTAGCTGTGCTTGATAAAATCAAGACTGGCAGCTTACAGAGCCAGGACAATGCTTGTTGCTTAATGTTTGTAGATTAACAAAACTCATTGGATTTTTGAAATACACCTGCATTTAAAGTTTGTTTTTGCTTGTTCAGTTGTTATTTCTGAATAAAATGGAATCAAGCAGTGTTAAGTTTTAACTTAGCGGCAGATGCAGCAAGAGGATTGCATGAGGGACCTATACAGCTGAAAAGACTTTCCTGAGCATCTGCCTTCCTCCAGCTACTTGCAATTCAATTATGGCTGAAGTTCAGAGTGCTTGGAATCTGTTGCCTGATTATAAGTGTGTTCTTCATGGGCCTGGAAGTTTTCCAAGAAGCATGTTTGATAGGTTCTTGGGCAGATTTGCAGGAAAGTGTCTTGCAGAAACCTAAGCAATCTTTTCTTTCCTTTTTGCTCAGGTCTTGCATTTTGATCACAGTACAGAATTGAAATTTAGTTTTGTAGTTATAAGGTCTTGGTAAATTTCTCAGGCTTTAAGTGAAGTGTGAGGTTGCAGAGAATGATGGATGAGTGAGTCTCTGGTATAAGCAAGTAGGAGAAGTTGGTGTGAGGAGAGATTTGATGGAAAAGTGGATAGGGACAGATGTAGAAGTGAAAGAAGAAAACATGATGGATGGAAAGAGAAATGATGTGCTAAGGAGAGAAGAAAAAACTGCATCAAATGCATGGAAAGATATGCTATGTTATTTTGCACCAAAGAAAGGCTGGAATGAAGTGGGGATGCAGGTTAAACAGAAACAGGAGCAATTGTACATTTATTAACTAGAATGCTACAATTGCGTATAATTATGATTTGTTTGACTTGAATTTGAAGAGTGACTTAGGGTCATTAGGGGTGGTTAGCCTTGTCAAGTAGGAACTGATTTCAACTAGTTGATATTCTTGGCCCTGGATTATGGTTTAGTATACAAACAGGAGAGGAAGACTGGCTCCCACACCTTAAAGGAAATGTGATTCAATAAGTATAGCTAGGATTGTGGGTGTCAGTGACCCTTCTGGAGATGGGAATCCAAAGCATGGAGAGATTAAAGATAACTGTCAAAAACAGCTGCAAAGTTGCATCTCCATTGTAACACAACCAATGGAGCTTCTTTGGGAGATTTTTGTGTAGTGATGTAGCAATCGCATCTGCCACTGCAGTTGCTGGAATGTGTGGATAGTTAATGCCTCTAAGCATCAGGGCTAATGTGGTACAAGTCAGAAGGACAAAATGAAGCCATCTGAAAACAGTAGAAATTTAAAACTGGACTCAGCGACTTGTCTAAGGTTGCTAATGAACTCAGAGTTCGGAGTAGAGCACAAAAGCCCCAATGCCTTTTACTGTGCTTTGACTACTATGTACATCTGGATCTGCATGCATTATTCCCAGAGAGAAGGTCTTGTGACCAACAGAACTAGGGATGCTAATGGTCTTGTATTTCCACAACCATGTTTGCTTCAACCCTGCCTTAATTATCCTTGGACATGGAAGTTTTTATAGTCTTGATAAAGTGTGCAGACAACCCTCTTTCCTCCTGTCTTAGCCATTCTGGGATCAAAAAGGAAAAAAGTGTGAGCTGGGGGGAAGAGAATGCAGCCACATTGCAATAAAAAAAAAATAATAGCAACGTAAGTTAACAAATAGATATTTAATTCCTGGTAACTTTGAATATTCTGGTTGCCATACCAACACTCTGAGACTGTGGCATATTTTACATCACATGCATTTAAAGAACTTTATGAGCCATAACCAGAAAATTCCATTAGGATTAAAAGCAAACAAAACTGAAAACACAGTTATTAGCTTCCTAGCAGCCCACACCTTATGTAAAACCTAGGAAATCGAGGGTATGTGTTCTGTGCTCAGATGGAAGTGGCCCCATTGAAAAACACAGAGGTTATTTTGTTGTGCTGGTAATGTTTTTGCCCATAGAATCAGTAAGACTTTGGAGGCCCTCTGCCAGAGGGGAACCATCTCATTTCTGGGAGCTGTTGTCTCTGTCCTGGCTTACAGAAAGAACTGGGGAGAAATTGTTGGTGATTGCCTAAACCTGAGTGATTTTTGGCTTTCATCCCACTGTGAAATTCTGATGGTTTGGGTTTAGAGCTTGGGAATAGGACCTCTAACCATCCTACCACCTGAAAAGCTTCATGTGCTGGATGTAGGAGCACAAGGGGAGCTACCAGTGTGAGGCCGCCACCTTGACACTATGGTGAGGGAACCTAGCTTTCTTTAGCAGCCACCTTCTCCAAGGGAGCAGTGATCACTTTGTGTGGTGAGTAGGAAACCTATGTTTCCAGTTAGAAGAGCAGCAGCAGTTTATACATTGTTCTGTACTTTGAATCCAGAACTTGTTCTTTTACACTAGCAGACCATCTTGCTCCTCATCTTATGTAAACTGGCATAAAGCTGCCTGTGTTGACTTTGCCAGCTGAAAATTTGGCCAATGTTTTCCTAGATCTTCTGTTAGAGATGTCAACCTTAAAAGCATAACCAGAAAAGAACTAACAAAAGGATGCCTGCCCGTGTCTGCAGCCTGGCTGACAGTCATTTTTAAAAGAGTGGGTCTGCCTGGCTCGTGAGGCCAGTGACTGAACTAAAAATGACAGCATAGTGTTCAGCACTGTTGCCTTTCCCACTGCTAACCACTTCAGCAGAAAAGTCTGCTCTGAAGAAGTTTATCGCACAATCTGAAATTTACCTCCCTGTCTCCTTACTGCCAAAAGATGCTATCGTTACCTACTCAGTTGCCAAAGCATAGTTTGCTCCCACTCAGTTTCTTTGATGGAGTTGCATGGTGTCAGTTCAGAAATCTATGACACCTGGAGAATACTTGGACAGCACAAAAGAATGGACTTTATATCAAAACAAACAACGCAGAACAGTCATTGTGTCCCCTGTATGTGTGGTCTCTCTGTTTTTTTAAATTTTTTCAATTTAATATTTTAAATTTTATTCTGAATTACATAGGTAAGTAATTACTTTGTTGAATTTTTATTTAATTTGGTTTAGAAAGGAAGATATTTAAATTTGCCTGACTTGAACAGTGATACATTCAGGTACTGTGAAGACAGAGTAAGGATTTGGTTTAGGACTTTTGGTTAAAGAGAATGTACAGGTAATTTGGCATTCATTGCCATCAGTAATATCACCAGGCTTTGGGTAGGGCTCTTGTGATACATAGCAAAAATCTTTGGAGATTTTAGTTCTTCCTGTATTCAAATAATCTCATAGGCAAGGCCAGCAAGCGAAGATCTATCCCAACCTACTAGTGGTCTGCAGTGGTCCTGAGATGGTTTCCACATTAGCAGTAAAAGGAACAGCATATCATCAGTAGTTTTTCAGAGTCAGATGTTGTTTTCAGTGCTATGGGTTTTATATGCTTTTTTGTTCATTCATCTGGAACTTCCTATTGTGCAACATTTTAAAATAAGTATTTTACAAGACAAGTATTTAATTTTGGACTGTCTTGGACTGAAGACATTTTTATGGGATGTACACAGTATCTCCAGATTTATTGATAAGGTGCAGGGGGGGAAAAAGTGAAACCCACCTACAGTGACATAGGAACAATATTTCCTGCTCTTATTTTGAATGCGTCAGTGGGTCAGGTGTATTCCCGATGCAAATAAGCTGCTAATGCTGAGAGTACTGTTGTAAAGGCGGCCCACGGTTGTCTGGCCTTGCTGTCTCCTGCTTGTCTACCCAGTACCCACTGTGCTGGTTCTGCTGTGTCCCTCATGCTCCTACTGCTGCTAACACAGGAGAACTTGAAACATTTTTTTTATTAAGAACCAGCCATTTTAGAATAAATATTTTTTAGTATTGCTGGGGCAGCTCAGGGTGTCACGCATGGATGAGAGTTCAGTGCTGTATGCAACCAGAGTACGATGATCCACAGATTAGAAGCTGACAGTGGGAATTGGAAATAAAACCCGTGGGGTGAATCTAGGGGTATTGTGTGGGGTATTGGGCTGGAGGTATGGCCAAGCTTCTCTTCGCCTTTCTGATGGTAACCATCCAGCTCTTTATTTTTGGAATGGGTCAGTATGCAAATCCCCCTTTGACCAGAGATGGATAGGTAAAAATACTGCTTCACATGCTTGCCAGTGGTAAACTGAACAGAAGCAGGAAAGAAGCTAGTATGTGACAGGCAGCCAGGTCTTGCTGATACAGGAAATTACATAGCATTACTTTTTATGCTATCCCCTTCATCCACGTATCCTTGTTGCTGCCACCTTTGTTACAAAGTCAATGACTATCACAAATTGTTCCTTCCTTTTCTGATTCATCACCTACATTCGTGTGGTTCCTGTCCCTGGTGTACAGCACTGCTTAACTCGCCAAGCCTTGGAGCAAGTGGAAGTCTTGCTCGCCATCGGGAGGTCAAGTCACAGAATGACGCTGCACTTGGGCTCACCTTCCTGGCACAACAGGAAACAGTCAGACCCATTTGGGTGGGCAAATAACTTTGTAGCTAACTTCTCATTCCTTCAATAATCCATTTTAGGGTTACATGCTTTTGTTTTAAAATTCTCCAGCTATTGCTCTCTCTAAGCAGCATAGTGGCGGCAGAGCTTTCCCATAATCTGGTCATTGTTTGTATGACAGCAAAAGCTAAACAAGATCTGTTTTATCTGAAACAAATTTCTTGCATCACTCAAATGCTCCTTGTGCTGTGAAATCTTTTCTGATACAGAGTCTCTTTTTAATTTCTTTCCCTGCCTTGTTAGTATGCAATCCTGTAATTGCATCTTCAGGTCTAGAGAAGCTTTCAAGATGTAGAATTTAAGAAAGGTACTACAGGATTTAAGCCCAATGTATACTTCCTGTATACTTTTAATTGTCTGAGGGGAGCATAAAAAATAATGGATCAATAATCCAGAATAATGTTGGAAGCAAACTTTAAAATTGACTCCGCTCGCCCCACCCTGCTTCTTTCCCTTACTAGAATTACAAGTAATAGAGGAGAAGCAAAAGAACTGGGGTGGGGTGGGCGAAGCAATTTTCAGGCAAAGTATTCCACTCTGAAAATCAAACATAATATGCTAGGAGTGGATCTGTGGGTTTATGACCACCATCTCTGTCTTCCTCCATTTTGCTTTCCATCCATTATCCAGCCGTCTTTTTTTAAAGGCTCCATTCTTATGTTGGAAATAGAGATTTGGTGCATCTCAAATAAGAAATATAATTATCCTATTCTCTCTTGCCTAGATTGAAGTAGGAGAGAAATTTTAAGAATGGGAGGCAGGGACCACGTTTGATATAAAATGCTCTTTAAGAGAGAAAGGGAAGTGTTCTAGTTACAATAATGAGATTTGTGAACAGAATGCAATTCCTTCACTTCTAGGGCACTCGATCAGCTCCAGTCCAGCTCTTACGTCATTGGGATGCTGGGGATGTGCTGTATTTTACATTCTAGCCTGACCCTTGTTTAAGCAACTGGTTGGCTGTGAGGAGTTATGGCAAGGTTTATAAGTTCTGAGGGTTAGAGTCCAATTTAAAACAAGGCCTAAAGCATCTCTGTGGGCACAAAATTATCATCTAAAGCTTTTTGACCCCTAAGAAATGGATTGTGTGTATGAAAGCACAAGTGTTGAATGGGCTCTCTAACTTATTGGTTAACACACCAAGCTCCTTGCTGTTTTTTCTGAAGTATCAGACCGCAAGCCGACACCGGGTGAAGCAGTGACATTTGCAGATGACCAGCAGCACTGACCTAGGACTGTTGCTGGGAGGGGAGTTATTGCCATCCAGTGGGCAGAGTGTTGGATGGGAAAAGGGAGTTTGTTTTTCATCCATCATGTGGGTGAGGTGGCTCTTGAGACCTTTCGATTGAATGTTCCTGTAATTGTGTTCTATCAAGTATCTGATTTATGAGCAAACTTTTAACTGGTTTATTATCTGCTGGTTTGACGACTTCTTTGGCTGCTGCTGAATCCTGCCACTGGTATTTCCAGCCGTGCTAGTCTTAACTGATGAAAGCTGTGTGATCAGGCTGATGGCTGTTGCACTCACAAAAAGCAATGAGGAACCCTCATTTTTGTCTCTGTTACTTTGGGTTTCCCTCAGACACTTACACTAGTCTCCTGCTTCCCAACAGGCAAGAAGATCCTATTACTAAGATTTCTGTCAGTCAATTGGCTAGCTGATGTTTAAAACAGACTTACTAAATAGTGCCTCTGGGTGGATGCTGCAGGTATGAACTTTCACTGAGCTATAGCTGCACAGCAGATGAGTGTTTGACTTTGAGATGAGACTGACTTGTTCTGGCCCTTCTGTAATTCCTCTGATGGATTCTGGAGGACTGAATGAGTGAAAGTGGGTGCTGGAGTACCAAACGAGTGAATACCTGTGTGGGTTATTTCTTCTCCCTCCCACGTATCCAGGCTTTCAGCTTCTTCCAGGAACATTTGCTCTTGCATGAATGGAATCAAGGTCACAGTAGGAAAAAGTAGCAACGTGTCTGAGTTTTCTTGGCACTATGGTGTGACTCATTGACTTAATTTGACTACAGTGTGTTGCTCAAGATGGATCTATATGCTAAAAGGATTCCTCTCTCCACTGTGCATCTTGGGGGAAGACAAATGCTTCAGACTGCTGTAGATATGAACAACAGAAGACACTTATTAAGGCTGAGCTTGTCATTCACCCAGTTATGCCTAGTCTGTGTAAGGGGGTTTTCTGGTGCTGTCTCAAATGGTGACCCAAGCAATGGAATTTCAACCGTTCTGTTTAGGAAGATTTTCTAATTCAATACATCTTTTTGTAGCAAAGATACTGTTATTTTGAAGCTTGGGTTCTCTTCTGGATTTTTCTCTCCTTGTAGAAAAATGTGTCATGACACAGCAAAACTCAAATTCTGTAACCGTATTACAATGTCTACAGAAGAGTTGGGCACAGCCTGTTTGCGTTGGTTTTTAAGGTGAACTGCTTGTTTTGAATGGAAGTGTGGATGTTTGGTGATGACTGCAGTGCTTGAACCATAGAAGACTTGGCTTATCTATGTAACAAAACCAAGTTAAAAAGGATCATTACTGTTTTAAAAACTTGATATAGTTGGCATGTAACTGAAGTATATATGTAACCTTACAAAAAAAAATCCTCTATAGTATCAAAAAAAATCCCCATAATTTAAGTTGTCAAATGAACAAGCTCCATATTTCTTAAGCCTCCATGAGGAGTTTTTGTGAGTGTTAAATTGAGAAATTTTAGAAAACTTTTTGAATAGGTTTAAAGAACATTCTCTAAAAATTTTACTTGTAGCCTGCCTTCTGTCTCTTGGGAAATCTGAACAAATTTAGTGTTATAGTACTATGGCTGTTTGTTTTTCTTTTGTAGCTATATATTGGTTGAATTTAAAAATCTGTATGATCAAACAGTTCTGTAGTACTACTGCTCTGAGTGTTTGCATTTCATCTTTTTGCTTTAAAAATAAATCCAGTGTCATAATCATGCTCTTGTTTTTTTGGCAGAGATCCTTTTCTAATAATTTCTAACATTNGCTGGAGGTGCTTTCCAGTGTTCATGTCAGGATATGACCACTGGTGCTTGCTGACTGTGAGGCCAGGGTGAGCAGGAGCAGTCCCTCCTTGTGGCTTGGTTTGCACTGAGCAGAAGCTCCTGGGCATAGACAGGGCTGGAAGTGTGTGCCCCAGTGACGGACCAGAAGTGCTCTGTGTGTAACGTGGCATCTCCCCTATAGCTGAAGCTGCATTCCCAAGAAGGCTGTTGGCCTTCTGCTGCTTCCTCCTGATTTTTTTAATTCTGACTTCAGTCAATGCTAAATCTATATGTAAAGGGGTATGAGTTTGTGTATGTTTGTGTAGATATGCATAAATATATAGTCGTTCCATGATTAGTTCTCAAGCTTGATGGGTTTTTATACCCATACTTGTGTAGATAAAGATGTGTATCTGTAGATAAATGCGTATATCTGTATATATACACACACACAAGCTGATGCTTTTCTCTTGGTTTTCCTTTTCAAATCAAGTACAGCTTTTCAACAATATAGGATCCTCCAGAAGGAGGGATGTTTTAAGTAACAGAATATAGAAAGGGTCAGGGGAAGGAAAAGGACTGAGGGGGAAAAATGTCAAATGCTTGGTGAGTACATATCTTGTTGACCGCAAAAGAAATGCGAGCTAAGTTCAAACCAATCCTTTTGTACCTTGGAGTTAATATGTGTAGCCTTTCCAGCATGTTTTTGCTTATAGTCTGGTTTCAATCCTTTGACTGCACCCCCCCATTCATAAAAATGCAACTAGTATCTCAGCTGTCAGTTGGTCCATTTAGTTGTGTGTTTAAAAAAAAAAAAAGTGTTAGTAGGTGTAATTCCCACATTAGGGGAACAGAGGAGAGACCGGAGCAAAAAAAGTGCCTGATGAAAAGTGTTTGAAAATGTAGTTTAACAGAAGAATGGAGATTAATAATCTGCTCAAAAGCGTTATTTTCTTCCTTCCATACCCAAACCCTGGAGGCTTGTGGTGTCCTAGGTAAGCAGGCTATGCAGTGTTGTGTCTCTACTCGCAGGATTAGGGAGTGCATCAACTTCAGGACTTGAACTTGGGTCTTGCCAGTTTCAGGGTGTTTTTTTATTATTTTTATTTTTTCCCCCTCCTCTTCTTCAATTTCCCTAAGGGCTGGGCTGATGAAGGTATTTGGGATGTTTTAAGCATTTATATAACTGAGGTAAAATCTGTTCTCTGTTTTTTGTTAATAAGTTAGCTGCAGGGGTTTCTGATGAAAGTGAGAGAACTCTGTGCTGTGTATTTCCTCATTGACCTCTCCTTGTCCCTCCCAGCAAAACATGGCATGGGAGGTCCTCACTATAATTCACTGCTTCACCTTCTCCCCAGTCCTCTCTTATTTTGGTAGCTACCTTTCTGGAGGAGAAGGCAGACTGGTAGCTACAAATTGTCAATGCAGGCAGCAGAAGTCAATAAGAAGGCAGGCAGGGAATGAGATTGAGGGAGGCAGCTATAGATTTCTTAGCTTATTTCTTGTGAGTTTTTCAGAACTTGTGTGATTCACTCTTGTCAGATACTATTTTGAGCCAAGCAGAGATGAGCACATTCCCATGGTGAACAAAAAAGGCTGTCTGCATTCTCGCTTTTTTCCTTGAAAGTCTTGAGGCTTCACATTTGGCAGATTCTTTAGTGGTGAGGTGCGAATGGGAGATGGCAGAGATGATCTCCTCCACAAGGAGGTGCTCCACTAAATGACTGTAAAACTGGGGAAGGCAAATAAAGGCATGCTGGAAAGTGCATAAATGGGGGAAGAAAGTGATTGTGAAAACTGGAAGTGAAGTATTGGTAACAGGAGTGTCTGGACAAAGAATTTGTCTGAATATCAAAGAGCAATGTCTTAGTTCTTAGATTTGAATATAAATGCATCTTGGAATGGGATTGGTAGAAGTTTGTTTGCCTTTAAAAACAAGCCTAGAGAAAGCAATGTGTATGGAACAATCCTCTCCCAGCCCTGACATGGACTGGATTAACCTCATGGACATTTTCTGTCCTTTTTCCCAACTGTCTAGTATTAGTGTCTGTTCTAGCTTTCTAAAGGGTACCTGAGAATTTGTTTTACTGGAAGTGTTTCATTTAGATCTATTTGTTTCTATTGTCTATGAATTTTTTTTGATCCGTCTGGTCTGATTTGGCTTGGAGAATATTTGCTTATATTTACTTTGCTTTTTAAAGAAAGTGAGGAGAAGATGAAAGGAAATTAGGGCTTCTCAGTGTTGAGGTCTTCGAAAACCACAAAAGTCAGCCTTTCATGTCACACTTGGGCAATAAGATAAGCTGAAGGTGGGAGAAGGTCTCTTAAGTCACCCTTGGGTCAGGAAGCCCAAAAGCTTTTCTTAGGAGTCTTGGGCCCTTAGGGACAGGCAGTGCCAAAGAGCAGTAGGGTAATGTAGGAGAACTGGCTCATTGCTTTGCTCCTGCCCAATTGGATTACCTGCTTACTCATCCGTTCTCCTGAGCAGATGTCAGAGCAAGGAGGTGACAGAGGAATTCATTAATACTACAGGAGGTCAGTAAGCTTGCACAAGAGAAGCTGAAAGGAATGAGGCATCCTGTGTGTGTGTATGGACAAGTGCTTGTCTCTGCTGTCCCCTAGGCCCAGTGGAATCTTCTTTTAGAAGCAACTGCAGAAAGCTTGCTCTCTCCATGGAGAGCACTGGCATTGCTCCCTCTTCTGCTGGGGGTTTGTGTGGCTGGCAGCTTGCATCACCCTGAGAGCCTGACAGGAGTGCAGGGACCAGAGGCAATGCATATCCTGTAGGCACCTCAGAGGTGCTTATTTTAGAGTTGCAAGACAAGCAGTTGCTTGTAGAGAGCACTAGTGTTAATCCTCCCAGTGGGGAGGGAGGAAGCTGTATTCCTGTAGGGACTGAGATCTGCTCCTGCTAATGCAAAGAGGCAACTGCTACAAGGAGGATTAGTCTTCCTCTGCTGTTCCATCTCTGAGAGCAGCAAGGATGTGAAAGCTCTATGCAGCTAGGCAAAATTTGAATTTTACAGAGAGCTGGTATGGAGGTTTGGGTTGGAGTGTTCATTTAACTGTGACTACAGCTACTGTTAGCCCCCAAATGTGGTTCATTTAATCCACTCATGAGATGAATTGGGTCATCACCTGGCTTGGAGACTGAATGTGTCGTCCTTTCCTCTTTTATATCTTTCCCTGTGGCTTGGTCTCTGGGAAGAAGACAGCCTCATTAGTTCAGTCTTCTGAGTCCTTTTTGTGATACTGCCAGTTTCTTATTTACAGTGACAACAGAAAGAGAAATCTATTTTGACTGTCTTCAAATGGATTTCAGCCCAGAACTTTACAAGTGAGCTCTCTCTCCTTTCTGGGGGAGGGGATAGGAATAGAAAGGGTACATACGACTCTACAGGAATTGGTTTCCTTTGGCTGATAGATGCTGTGAGCAAAGAAGGGGACTAATTATGGAGAGACCTTTAAGAAAATCCCAATACTGCAAAAAAGATGCTTCAATGAAGTTTCTGAAGGCTTGGAAGGATGTAATGAGGTGTAGTAATACAAAACTGTGCACAGCAATAATCATTTAAATATTTAAAAAAAAAAAAGCCAAAACCACAACACCTTAGCAAGCCACGAGACCTCTTACATTAGTAAGGACTTATTCCCCAAGGGAATGCTGTTGCTCAATTAATCTGAATTTGGAATGAAATACCTGGTGATGTCTAAGGGAGTAGGCCAAAGGGGCTGGTACTGTGGACATGGGATAAGTGTTCCATTAAGTCATCTTGGTTTATTTGCATGGGTATAATGGTTGTGTGAAGTGCGCCACTGAACTGTTCAGTGTTCTTATTTATGAGCCGGTGTTGACTACTGTGCTCAGGTATGACGGATGCAAAGAGGTGCTGCTCTGTAGAGTATAAATTGATTCAGTGAAGCTGTACTTGAAGGCGTATATCATGCCAAGGAGCAAAGGTCAAGTAGAGGAACAAGCAACAACCAAACTAGTTATGGACTTGGAGGCAATATAAGCTACATCCATGCAGTGCTAAACCCAGCTACCCGGCTCCTCTGAAGAGCAGAACTTATGTAGCTCAGGTGGAAGAATACAACAGTGCTGCAATCTACTTCCAGTCTCAGCTTGATATTTCCAGAAGATGTCATGCTATGCCATGCAGACATCTCATCCAGTTCAGAGCTAATATAGGGCTTTCTACTGTATTGCTGTGCATGTAATGGCTACACCCAGTAACATTCCACCAGGAAGAGCCCAGATAAGGAATAAACAGCTGTGTATTCTGCCAGCATCTGCATGCATGTAGAGCCAGAGTGTGTTTCACAGAGCTGGGCTAGCTGCCCGTTCAGCTCTCTGCTTATGAGAGAGTATCATTTAAGGCAAGACTGGAGAGCAGGAATGGAAGTTCAGATACTTTTTCCATGGTAGCTGACTAGAGAAACTTATGCATGTTTAAGCTATATGTTGAGGAATGAGGCATCTAGACTCCCCCTCTTCTGAGGCATCAGTAGCTGTGGTGGTTTTACCCGGCTAAACAGTGGAACTCCACCACAACCACTCGCTCACTCCCCCTCCTCAAAGGAACAGGGGGAGAAAATACGATGGACAAGGGCTCAAGGGTTGCGATAAGGACAAGAAGGTTGCTCACGAATTACCATCATGGGCAAAACAGACTCAACATAGGGAGATTAATATAATTTATTACTATAACTAGCAGACTAGAGCAGTGAGAAACTAAAAGCAAACTAAAAACACCTTCCCCCCATCCACCCTCTTCTACCTCCTGCCCCATAGCGGTGCAGGGGAATGGGGAATGGGGGTTGCGGTTAGCCCATGTCACTTCGTCTCTGCTGCTCCTTCATGGTCGCTCTCTTTCCCTGCTCCAATGTGGCGTCCCTCCCACAGGATGCTGTCCTTCCCAAACGGGTCCTGTGTGGGCTTCCCACAGGCTGCAGCTCTTCAAGAGCTGCTCCAATATGGGCCCGTACCACACGGTCCATCCTTCAGGAGCAAACTGCTCCAGCACGGGTCCCCCACGGGTGGCAGCTCCCACCGGATCACCTGCTCCTGCGTGGGCTCCTCTCCACGGGCTACAGGTCCAACCTGGAGCCTGCTCCTGCAGGGGCTCTCCATGGGCTGCAGCCTCCTTCAGGCCAGATCCACCTGCTCCACCGTGGGCTCCTCCACGGGCTGCAGCGTGGAGATCTGCTCCATGTGGTACCCCATGGGCTGCAGAGGGACAGCCTGCTCCACCATGGTCCTCACCATGGGCTGCAGGGGAACCTCTGCTCTGGCACCTGGAGCACCTCCTCCCCTCCTTCTTCACTGACCTTGGTGTCTGCAGGGCTGTTCCTCACTCCTCTCTCCCAGCTGCTGTTGTGCAGCAGTTTTTTCCTTTCTTAAATCTGCTGTCACGGAAGCACAAACATCGCTCACTGGTTCAGGTCTGGCCAGTGGCGGGTCCCTTTTGGAGCTGGCTCTTATCTGACATGGGGCAGCTTCAGGAATCTTCTCACAGAAGCCACCCCTGTGGCTCCCCTGCTACCAAACCTTTACCACATGAACCCAATGCAGTAGCTTAACTAGGCAAACCACACTGATCAGGGGCTATCAGAGGGGATAACTTAGCCCCTCGTTTCCCCCCAGCAACACTCATTTACCCTATGTATTGTATTCAGCTAGCAGGTTGAGGCACACTGCAGCTCTTTTAAATCAATTCAGTACATATTTGAAGTGACAATGTTGTATTTTACTACCCAAAGATGGTAATTCAGCAATAACTTAAGTATGTCCTTAGTTCTGGTTGCCTTGATGCAGCTGGGTGGTACGCAGATACATGTACCGAAGCTGGGAACTGTTGCCTAGGTGTGCCCATCCTGTGGGTCCATAAAGGCCGTGTGTTTACATGGCATGATGCATCATGCCAGTGCAATGCCTTAGAAATAAACTTGAAATGGGAGCCTTTCACTTCATTATGCTGCCCAGAGGACCAGATGGAGCAGCTGATGAGAGAAGTTTAGATGGCTTAAGTGTTGACTGAGGGTGGGTGTATGAACTCTGCCAGGTACTTCAAGGGTGCTGACACTGACCAGTCTGTTGCACCTTTGAGGCAAGACTCCATGTCAAAGCAGGGATGGTGTCTACTGGGGAATTTGGGAAAATGGGAGATGTGCTGTTGCCTATGTGCCCTTTAGGAACAAAACCAGCCTATCTGTGGAGCACCCCAGAAGCTCTCCTGCCATTTGAGAGTGAATGGGACAGAGCTTATCAACATAGCAGGTCTTTACTAATTTTTGGAGATGCTTGTGCAACAGGGGGTTAAGCCATTACTATTGCTTGTGTGCACAGGCAAAGACAGACATTGCTACTTTCTGTGAGGTAGAAGTGTTTTGTGAGTTTAAAAGCAGGGGTAATACTGTGCCCACCTGCTATATGCAAGCTGTCGAGCAGTTTCCCTGTCTCCTGTGAACATTTTATGGACAGAGAGGACTCTTTACAGAGAAAGGGATGACTTAATGGGGGCCCAGTACGAGATAGGAAATTAAACAAACTGTCATGACTTGTCCATGCAGCAATGCTTGCATTGTAGAACGGATGGAGGTTGGATTGTCCATTTCTTGAAGTACTGGTCTTGGACTTCAAGTGTCATTCCCTTATCCTCAGAGCAATTTCCTTTCTTGGTGTTTAATGCCCTCCAGACCAGGTGCTTGCGAAGCAGAGCAGAACTGCTGTGGGCAGGCACAGCCATGGTGTGTGTCAATGAGGTGTGTGGTCCCTGTTGCAGCAGATTACTAGTCTGCTCTGTGTGGCACCTGGCTCTGATGTGCGTTGTCTTCTTAGGTGTCTCACAGCCTGCATGACAGGCTATGTGGGAGAGCAGAGCACCTTGTCTGATTCAAATACTGGAGTGACTGCTTTCATGCCTGCAAGGTGTGCCCAGGACCTGCCTGCCTCCCTGCAGGACTCTCCAGGGTTCCCATGTAGGGTGGGAAGGTATGTCTGCTGCTGCAAGGTATGTCTAAAATAAGAGGTGTCCCCAGGGACAGGGTTATTTGTGGGAATCGGAGGTTAAGGACCATGAGGGAGGAAAGTCCTATTAAATAGAGATATTATGAAGCCTTAAGGAAAGGAATGGGAAGGAGGTTGCTATAATACAGATTCAATGATGAAGAGGGAGAAAAATTTCCTTCTACTGCTGCATTGGATCTTCTCCATGCTTTAGAGTTCTTTCATGTATTGAAATAAAGTAGACTGATAATGCTATTTTCTCTTGCTCTATGTTGGTTAACAAATTATCACTGTATCATAGCTATTAGTTTAACCTCTGCTCACCATCAGAGCCCTGAGAATTGCTCCATAGAACCCTGAGATGTTAAAAGAAATGAGAATTTACTTCTAGAGCTGAAATAGGGAAGTGCAGTCTCAGGTCTCCACCAGTTAAACAGAAGTTTAAAAAAAAAAAAAAACCTTAAACACAATGATAACATGTTAAACTCTGACCCTTAGAGAACTCGTGTGTCTGGGAGCTGAACACTGAGAGGAATTTAATCCTTTACTGCTATATCAAGAAAGGAAATCAGAGACAGGCCCTGGCACAAAGAAAAATCAGCTTAAGGGAAGAGATCAATTTATTATTGAATAAATGAAAAGATTGCAGTTCTCATTGCAACCATGCCTTAATGGACATACCACAACTGTTTTTAAGCATCTTTCATCTTGAAGAATCCCAGAGTGCTTTCAGAATTGTGTGGACTGGAGGATTTATTTAGCTTGCACCTGATGTTTTGTCATTTAACAGCACACTGTAATTCAACTTACGCAGCTAAGGACAGGAATGAAGAAAAATTCCCCATCCGATTGAAACTGCGAAGGAAATTATTGGTGTTGGTAAGTGGACGGGACATCTGAACTAACTTTGTCATTCATGAGATGTTTGAAAGAACATGTTGGGAAAGCCCCCACTTTTCATCTGTTCCAGGGGGTGTCCTCTCCAGTAACATTGCAACCTCTGGTATCAAATCATGATCAATATGGCTTAAGGTCAGAGAACTAACTGATACGGAGTTACTGGGTTTGTGTATTGCAGCATGGTATTTCTATGTAGAAGTGTTGCCTTATCACTGATTCAGAGGGAAGTGCATCTAGAGTTCGAGTTTTCTGCAGAAACATGAGGTTTGGAGGTTAACAGTGCAAGAACAATGTTAACATCTGTAGCTGTAGCCAGTATTTCCAGCACTGTTGTGTTGAAGGGAATTGGGTGAAAGAAGCAATTTTCCTATTCTGTTTTAAGTTTTATCCTATAGTTCACTTAAGTCTGTGTAAATCAGATGGGAGAAATAATCTGCCTAAACCCAGTCGTCAAGGAAAGCTGGAATACCAAAAAGAAATGGCATTTTTTACATGTAAATCTGGTGAGTTGGTAGAAAGATCTGATGAAGATGGGCTTCAGAGGGCAGAGGTTCCCACTGACTAATTATTTCTGAGGACAGATTTGTTAATGACTTGGAACCACTGAAGTGTTGTTGACATTTCAAGCTGAAGCTTGAGGGGAGAGTAATTGATCTACAATCCCATGGAGGAGAGTCAGTATTTGAAGCCAGTGTTCTCTCAGGTTCCTCTGACCTCTGCTCTAGCACGTTGGCAGTGGCTCCCAAATTAGTGTCACGTGGTCTGCTGCATATGGCATATGTTTAGGTTACTGTTTGAAAAAGAAGAGAAAGCAAGATAGAACAAAAATTCCTAGTCACCAACTTCCTCAGCACAGCAGACCTGTGCTGCTCTGAACTTTCATGGTGACTGCGGCTTTATTTTCAGATGTGCTAAACTTCTCTGCCAATCACATAGTAATTCATAGTCGGATCTAGCTGCAGCACACAACCAGAAGCTTGTCAGATAATCTCCTATAAAGCAGTACCTGCCTGTGATGGGGCCTCCAGTCTGTTCTGTTTCATTCTTCTAATAAAATCTGGCATTCCTGAGGCAGTTGTGTTGTGCTGGAGATCCAATTGTTTTTTCTAAAATGTTTGAATGTAATAATCTCTAATCTGCATATTATATTGATGTATGGAAAGACAGCAAACAAGCTGCCAGGAGTTTCTGGGATTTCTTCCATCCTCAGACAGGGCTTGTTTAAATCGGATCTGTAATGGCAACAGACGTGGTATTTTGCACAGACACATTTTGCTTTCCTAAGAAATAACAAATAGGCAGCAATGTCATACATACAGATTCCAATGGGGAGTTTTCAAGATTAAACTCAAGGGCTCACTTACTTGCAGTTTATGAAGCTGTCAGAGTTTCTCCACGGAGGCACAGCTTCACAGTTGCTTGCCTGGAGAGAGATGCCACCGCCCAGCGTGTAGGGAGTGTGCATCTTCTCAGCCTGGCTTGTCTTCCTTTCAATCTTATGCTTTCTGTCCTGTCTTGTTACTTGTGTTTGGGATTGCAAAATAAGCCAACCGTTGAGCTGTGATGTGACCCAAATGATCTTACATCATCAGATCGCTGACTGGTGAGACATGGCTACAAAATCATGAGATCCAAATCATGCAACACCCTCCCACAGACCTGTTGCTTCATGTAGCATGTAAAGAATACACACTGAGTTTAACTGGACTATATAGTTTTTATTTATAGGAAGAAATTTTGCCCCAAGTTGAAAGTAAAGCACTGTGTGACTTCTGGAAGTCAGTGTCAACATGTTTATCTGTTCCACAGTTACCTTAAGCAGTATGGCACCAACAGCCACAATACTTCATAAGGGCTGCTGCTATGTCACTACTTACTGTAGATGGATAGAAATGAAGGTGGAGTCCAATGTCCCTGGTGCCTTATAATGAACAACAAAGTTCAACTGTATGCAGGCAACTGTGAAATAAATGATGAGGAAGGATGAAGCAAACAATTAATTTAATTCGTGCTAATGTAAACCATCTATATTCACAGCTATTTCATATGGTGCCTATTTGGGGCATAAAATGTAATGATAAACAGTTCATGTGATTTTTCGTATCAGAATTGAAATCCCCACTGACCTCAGTGGGAATTCTTGCTTTCAAACCTATGGCCCTAGCTAAGTTATTCCACTTCATTTCCTCATAAGTGGTAAAACCTCAAGCATCTGGTTTATCTGCCTGCTGATGCACATAGTAGAACTGCTATTGAAACCAGCATCCACAAAGAAATATGGATAGGTTCTGCAGAGGACAGATGTAGGCAGTTTTCCATTGCCAAAGCAATTCTGCTGGCTGAGCCTGCAGTCTTGGGCAAGTCGCTTGAGTCCTGCGTGTGACATGCGAGTCATGATAGCAAGATGCTGTACCTAACAAATATGTTGCAAAGTGTAATGCAGGATGCAAAGCAGTCTGACAGAAAATTGGGGGCAGGAGGGTGTAAATCATGGCTGTGTTAATGAACAAATGACTTGCAGCTCATCTCATGTACTTATTCAAAGTACACAACACACCTTACAGTCTGTATAGAGAAATCTGTAATCACTTGCATGTTATCTTCAAATTCATTTTATATAGCTTAGTACATGAAATGAAAGAGGGAAGAACATATACATTTGAAGTGTTATGGAAAAATCCATTGTAGCATTATTATTTAAACTGAAATGTGGTTATAATGCTAGAGTTATACTTAGGGCTTTATAGGAAGGCATGGGCTCATTAAAATTAAATCTTCTATGAGTATAGATTTCTTTTAATCTGTTGATTCTGAGGCATGTTATGAATGTGAGCTAAAGTAGCTTTGTTTTATTGGTGGGTAACTTAAAGTACCAAAAAACATTGTGGTCTGGATAAGCTTGAAGAATGGATGTCACCTGTACTCCTGACTACCTGCTCTGTGTCCAACCCTGCTGGCCATGGTCTAAGATTACCTTTGCAATAAAAAAAATTTGCCTCTGACCGCAAATTGGGGAATGAATTGTAAGGAGAAAATGCAAAGCAAGTGGGGGCAGTCCTTTGATTATTGCTTTGGCTTGTTTCTGAAGAAAATAAATTTCTGAAAGCATTTGTCACAGATAGGGAGCATTACCAGTTTGCTGTTTAGAGAAATAACCTGGCTGGTCTCTTAGTTGAAACTTTTCCATCTATGAGACAAATCTTCTTTTCCTCCTTGCAAACAGTAATTTTGTCCATAAAGAAACACTGTTTTATTTCAAGAATATGTATTCTGCAAAGAAATAAATATATGTAAGATAAAAATTGAGGC